>OZ023175.1:25781662-25784162 GCA_963678695.2 Diplodus puntazzo | reverse complement strand
CCATTGGTCACAGAGGAAGCTGATAATTCACCTCTTCCGTCAGTTAAGCAATCAGTAAGTGTAGCGTTACAGTGTCGTGGAGGCTGACGAGGGCAGCCCATAAGACGTCTCAGTTGAGGCAAACTGCATCAAAGTTTTTGTGTGCTGTGATGCACGGGATATCTGCAAAAATGATCAAAGTCGTGCGTTTCACTGTAACGTTATATCCAAAATATCTATAAAGCACACGACAGCTCTGGATTCTAATAATCTCCGAAATTATTGATATCGGAATAAGTTTGATCACACGATAGCTTACCGTGAACATCTGCTGACAAAAACTGGAGCTCTTGACAACAAACACTCTCCCTCTCGGTTACCATGGAGACGCAGTTGCCGCACATACACCACCGGTTTTGTCCCACTCTCGCCTCATCCCATCTTTCTTGCTCTTCATTTTGATGCTCATTTTGTGAAACATTGTCTGTGCTGTCCTCCTCATTAATGTTTTGCTCGGGTTCAAATTGAAAAGGCTGAACAGATGACGTGTTTATGTCGCTGAACAGTCACAACCGGGTCCCAAAGCCCTCGAGTGCAACCTTATGACGACACTACCCAGAGTGCATTGCGACGTTAACAACAATGGCGACCTACGAGTTAAACTATTTTTACAAATTTTATAAAAACGAAGACATCAAGAAGGTTTCTATAGTTTCTATATAGTATCACTTTATTATAACTGATACTAACATTTATCTTTTAAGAACTACAAGTCTTCATAGCCGGGGTTCCTTTTGAAGTGTCACACCGCGGTGAGGAATGTCCGGTCTTGGGTTTTTTGTCTTGTGATCTTCATGTTTTATCTTGAAAAGTAACTTCCCTCTCGTTTCAGGTCACTTGCCCTTCCTCTTGTGTCACCGGTCTGACGTCTCCCCTAATTCCTGATTGTGTCCACTTGTGCTCCCTTCCCTGGTGTATATATTGTCTTTGTCTTCCCCTGTCTCGTTGCCAGAGTATTTCGTCATGTCATCAATCTCCAGCCTTTTCACAGCCTTGCCACAGTCTTGCTAAGTATTGCCTCGCTTGTTTTTCTGTTCCCTTGTGTGCCTCTGAAGAAGAGTGATTTTGATTTTGATAGTGTTTTTGGTCAGTGTGATCTTTTCTTGTTTTCCAGATAGTTTCTTAGCATTTGTTTCTTTGTTCTTTCCTCCTTGTGGAGCGCTTTAATTTGTATGTTTCTCAGCTCAGTGTAGCATAGATAATTGAATAGCCTTTTTTGTCCTTTCCTCTTAAGAGTGATTTTCTGTTTATGTAATATTTCATAGTTTATTCTGTTCACAGATCAGTGTAGTTTTTGCCCTTTTGTTTTTCCTCCTTCGGGAGCGAATTTCTGTTTTGTGCTTGTGTGTGTTTCTTGTTTGTCCTTGTCTGAGCAGACAGGTTTAAGAGTTCATAGCCCATTGTGTTATCACTCCTTCTGAAGAAGATACAAGGTGTTATCAGAAACAAAGCCTGTCAAACTCGTTCTCTGACTGCATCTGAGTCCTCATTTTGCCAGATCTGACATGAAGAGCTTTAAATTGCAAGATTTCATGGCTTTTCAAAGATCAATAATGTTACAAATTCTGTTAGATCTGCTTCCAGGGAGACATAGTGGTATCCTCAGTATTTTCTTTAAAAACCTAAATATCTTCACAGCTAACTTGCATGATAGTCCAGCTGAAAGTAACTTTCAGTTCTTTCTGGTTTTGACCTGGAATAAAAAGTTGATCTAAGCAATAATCACTGTTCTATGTACACAATGGATCAAATGAAAACATATATGATGAACCAGCTATTGATCTCGGGCCAGATAATGAATCTATTTATAGCGATGTTCAATTAATAACTGTAGTATTACAATGGTGAAACAAAGTAAACTTTTTTTTTACTAATGTTTTGCAGCAAGGTTACAAGCCTAAACATAACACATTTGATTGCTCAGTAATTGTAATTTTATTGAGAAAGCAATAATTACCATCTAGTAGGAAGAGGGCCAATTCAGGATTAATTTCGAATCCTTCCATATTCCGCCATTCTCTCCAACCTAGCCCTAGCAACCAAAATGAAGGCCAGTTGGGTCAACAAACCACAAGTGGCCCTTTCAACTCCGAAACTCAGAGCTCACACTTATCCTTAATGACTCTGTAAGGATACTCCCACGCAGAGTTTAAAAGCCTCATTCAAATTCAGTTTTTTTTAATGTAATTGTTCAAGTTTATCAATTTAAATTCAAATATTGATGATTCAAATTCAGTTTCTAGTGGCACATATTTCAGCCCATATTGTTTGCTAACATGTTAAGATGCTAGTATGCTGCTTCCCCAGGCTTTTCCAGTAGTTCAGCTCAAGAGTGACATGACAGTGTGACATTGAGCCTAAGAGCCTGAAACTGAAGCAACTAAATAGAATTCAGCCATCACGGATTTTATTGTTTATACCTTTCTGCGAAAAGCAGGCCAGGTTTCAAATTAGATATCAT
>OZ023175.1:25389162-25776662 GCA_963678695.2 Diplodus puntazzo | reverse complement strand
TGGAACCATTTTAAACAAGTCGTGGGCAGTGACAACATATGTGTCGGCTTTGTCGAGTGCATTAAGTGTGGCATTATTCATTAAGATAATTCTAAACAGATTTCTGTAGTTCAAACAACTCGGAATTGTATTGTAGTAGTTGTGATTGTTCCACTGCTACATCAAAAGTGTTCTGTTTGATCCACTGTGACTTCACATTTGGCTATAAATGTTCCGCTGTGACATCAAAGATGCTCTGTTTGATCAATTGTGAAATCACAGTTGGTTATGATTGTTCCACTGTGACATCACGGTTGGTTTGTTATTGTTCCACTGTGACATCAAAGCTGCACTGTTTCATTCACTGTGACACCACCATTGGTTATGATTGTTCCACTGTGACATCATAGTTGGTTATGATTTGTACACTGTGACATGAAAGCTACACAATTTGATCCACAGTGACATTGGAGTTGGTTATAATTGTTCCACTGTGACATGAAAGCCACACTATTTGATCCACTGTGACATCAAAGCAGCACTGTTTGATCCGCAGTGACCTCACAGTTGGTTATGATTGTTCCACTGTGACATCACAGTTGGTTGTAGTTGTTCCACTGTGACATCAAAGCTGCACTGTTTCAGTCACTGTGACATCACCTTTGCTTATGATTGTTCCACTGTGACATCACAGTTGGTTGTTATTGTTCCACTATGACAAAAAGGCCGCACTGTTTGATCCACTATGAGATTGTTATGGCACTGAGAGACTGTTGGATGGGTACCGCCCCCTGATGAATATGAATAATACTGGGCTGGTTTGACGGCAAGTACTGCCGTAAATGTATACGTTTTTTAGTCTTTATTCACTAGCTAACTTAACACATTATCGTAAGTATAGGAATGTATGTATGTTATGCTGTTGGGATGTAAGCATATAGACTGTAATTACATGCAGGACTTGCGATATGATAGTAAAGTAATATATCTAAATTTCTGCCTATAAACTACTTAAAGCCAATGTAAGAGCTAACCTTAGCTAACATGGCTAATGTTAGCCTAGCCACCGTAGCCAGTCTGACTAATCAATAGCAGAAACTTTGAACCAATGTATGCCAGTCTGGGGATCTGTATATGCCGCTGAGCAGCAATCGACATAGCTTCAGCCATTTTTGGATCTCAGCATCACTCCATAAATCTGCACAGTCTGATCCACTATGACATCAAAGCTGCACTGTGTGATCCACTGTGACATCACAGTAATCTTGACTGTTCAAATGTTACATCAAAGGTGCTCTGTTTGATCGACTGTGACTCACATTTGGCTATAAATGTTCCTTTGTGACATCAAAGATGCTCTGTTGGATCAACTGTGACATCACAGTTGGTCATGATTGTTCCACTGTGACATCGAAGCAGGACTGTTTGGTGTAGTGTGTCATCACGGTTGGTTATGATTGTTTCACTGTGACATCACAGTTGGTCATGATTCTTCCACTATGACATCACAGTTGGTCATGAATGTTCCACTGTGACATCAAAGGAGGACTGTTTGATGTAGTGTGTCATCATGATCGGTTTTGATTGTTTCACTGTCACATCAAAGCAGGACTTTTTGATGTAGTGTGTCATCACGGTTGGTAATGATTGTTTAACTGTGACATCACAGTTGGTCATGATTGTTCCACTGTGACATAACAGTCGGTCATGATTGTTCCACTGTGACATCAAACCAGCACTGTTTGATCTTGTGTGTCATCACAGTTGGTTATGATTGTTCCACTATAATAATAATAATAATAATTCATTTAATTTATATAGCGCTTTTCAAGGACCCAAAGTCGTTTACAGAGATAGTACAGGGATAGCAAACAAAGATAATACACAAATAGCAAACAAAGATAACAAAAGAAAAAAAAGACAAAGCACGACAGGGAAACAAAAGCAATGGTGGGGTGTGGAGTAGATAATGCTGGTACAGACAAACAGACAGAGACAGGTACAGGGGGGGGGGTGGATTGAAGAGCAGTGGGGGGCTGATGAGTGAGGAGAGTGGAAGGAGAGTGTAGAGGGGCGGGTCAGGGGGAGAGGGCAGAAATGAATGTAGTTATGGGTAGGGGAGATCGTCGTAGGCTAGTGAGAAGATGTAGGTTTTTAGGCGGGATTTAAATGTGGTAAGTGAGGGAGAGTCACGGATGGGTTGGGGGAGAGAGTTCCAAAGTCAGGATGCAGTTCTGGAGAAGGATCTGTGTCCAAAGGTTTTGAGTTTGGATGGTGGTATAGTCAGAGTGAGAGAGGAGGAGGATCGGAGGGCTCGGGAGGGGCGGTGGGGGATAAGGAGGTCAGACAGGTAGGGTGGGGCCAGGTGGTGGAGAGCTTTGAAGGTCAAGAGGAGTATTTTGAAGTCAATGCGTTGTTTGATAGAGAGCCAGTGGAGGGTGTAGAGAACGGGGGTGATGTGTGCACAGGACCGGGTGTGAGTGAGGAGGTGAGCAGTAGAGTTTTGGACCGTTTGAAGCCTATGGAGGGAATGAGATGTGATACCAGTGAGGAGGGAGTTTCAGTAGTCGGGACGTGAGGAGATGAAGGCATGGATGAGGGATTCAGCAGCAGGGAGAGGCAGTGTCTGATTTTGGCAATGCGGCAGAGGTGGAAGTAGGAGGTCTTGACAGTGGAGCGGACATGGGGATCAAAGGAGAGGGAGGGGTCCAGGAAAACGCCAAGGTTGCATGCCAGGGAGGAGGGAGAGATGATCGAGCTGTCGATGGTGAGTGACATGGGTCCAGTTTTGTTCAGAGAGGATTTGGTGCCAATGAGGAGGAGCTCTGTTTTGTCACTGTTCAGTTTGAGGAAGTTCTGGGACAGCCATGTTTTTATTGCAGAGATGCAGGTTTTGATGTGGTTGAGTGGAGGATTTTGGGTGGGTTTGGTGCAAATGTAGATCTGGGTGTCGTCAGCATAACAGTGGAAGTCAAGGTTGAGTTTGCGGATGATGTGTCCAAGGGGGAACAGGTAGCAGATGAAAAGAAGGGGGCCGAGGACTGAGCCCTGAGGGACCCCCTGCCTAACAGGAGAGAGGGTGGATGTGTGGCCAGAGAGGGGGACGAACTGTTGCCTGTCGGTGAGGTAGGAGGTGAGCCAGTCGAGAGCAGTGCCCTCAACACCCTGCTGACGCAGCCTTTTAAGGAGGATGGAATGATTGACAGTATCAAAGGCTGCGCTGAGGTCTAGTAGTAGCAGGATGTTGAGGGCACCGGAGTCTGCAGAGGAGAGGAGGTCATTGACGACTTTAACAAGGGCAGTTTCTGTGCTGTGAAGTGGGCGGAAACCAGATTGGAGGGGTTCGTAGAGGTTGTTTGACTGGAGGTGGGTGTGAAGTTGGGCGGCTACAATGCGTTCCAGAGTTTTGGAGAGGAGCGGCAGGTTGGAGATGGGACGGTAGTTGGAGAGGTTGGCTGGATCAAGGGTGGGCTTTTTGAGGATTGGGGGTGATGGAGGCAAGTTTGTACATAGAGGGAACAAGACCAAGGGATAGAGACTGGTTGAAGAGGGTGGTGAGGTGGGGGATAAGGAAGGGGAGGCAGGCCTTGGTTAGAGTCGTTGGGAGGGGGTTGAGAGAGCAGGTGGTTGTTTTGGATGCAGTGATGATGTCCGAAATGTGGGAGGAGTCAATGGGGGAGAAGGCGGGGGGGGGGGGGGGGGGGGGGCAGGTGGTCTGGGAGGGGGAAGAGGACTGGGATGATGGTGGTGGAGGTGTTGCCAATGGCGGCAGTCAGGGAGCTGTTGATTTGGGACATTTTATTGTTAAAGGCGAGGAGGAAAGAGTTGCAGAGGTCAAGTGAGGAGGGTGGGTTGATGTCTGGGGGCTGGAGCAGTTTGTTGATGGTGGAGAACAGGATGCGGGGGTTTCGGTTGGTACTGTTGATGAGGGTGGAGAAGTGGGCGGATTTAGCAGCTTGGAGAGCGTCACGGTAGGAGGAGATGTGGTGTTTGTAGGCTTCAGCGTGAACGGTGAGGTGGGTTCGTTTGTGAAGTCGTTCGAGTTGGCGGCCGATCTGTTTCATGGTGCGGAGTTCGGGGGTGTACCAGGGGGCAGAGTTGGTGAATGAGACAGAGGACGTTTCCAAGGGGCAAGGGAATCAGGTGAGTCAGAAAGGATAGAGTTGAGCATGATGGCATAGTCATCAGGGGAAGAGGGGGCAGAGTCGGGGGGAAGGCAGAGGATATGAGCTGGGAGAGGGAGAGTGGGTTGACTGATTTGATGTTGCGGTAGGAGATGGAGCGCTTTTTGGGATTATGGGGGAAGGGTAGAGGGGCGGAGAAGATGATGCATAGATGATCAGAGAGGGGGAAGGGGAGGGGATGTGGGTTAGAGACGGGTAGGGAGACGGAGCAGACGATGTTGAGGATATGGCCTTTGGTATGGGTGGGGAAGTGAATATGTTGGATGAGATGGAAACAGTCGAGAAGGGAGAGGAAGTCAGATGTCAGTGGGGTGTTGGGCTGATCAATGTGGATGTTGAAGTCACCGGTGAGTAGGAGGCGGAAGGAGAGAGAGGACGCAATGGTGAGGAGTTCAGACAGTTCAGAGAGAAAAGATGGGTGTGGCTTCGGGGGACGGTAGATTAGAACAGCAGTGATAGAGTTGGGGAGGGAGAAGGCAAGGTGTTCGAAGGATGAGATAGATGGGAGGTTGAGATTCAGTTCAGTGATGGTCAGGGATTGTTTATGGAGAACGGCAACACCTCCCCCTTGGCCGGAAAGGCGGGGTTTGGCAATGTAGCTGTAGTTGGAAGGAGTGGCTTGGTTGAGAGCATAGTAGTCCAGGGGCTGTTGCCAAGTTTCACAGAGGAGGAGTAGAACGAGGTTATTATCCAGTAGCAGTTCAGATATAACAGGTGATTTGTTGGATTGGGAACGACAGTTCAGTAGTGCAAGGGAGATGGATGGAGGAGCAGGGGAGGGGGAACGGAGGTTGTTGAGGTTGGCAGTACGGCAAGTGGGAATGACGGGGGGTAAGAGTTAGTTCAGAGTGAGGGGATAGGTGAGCCATGGGGGTGGTGTTGGTTGCGGGGGGGGACCAGAACCTCGGTGGATGAAGCGGCAATGACAAAGGATCCAGCTTTGCCAGCAGCGGTGGCAGCAGCAGCAGGGAGGCGATGGTTGTTGTTGAGGCGGTGGAGGTCAGCAGCAGTGTAGGTGAGAGGGCGAGGAGTTGGTGGAGTAGAGGAGAGGGTTGAGAGAGTCTGAAATAGCAGAAGTGAAGATCCAAGGTGGAGATGAGTCAATACAGATGGAAGGAGGCTAGGTAGGATGTTGGCAGCGGCTAGCAGCTGGATAGCTAGAAGCTTGTAGGCAGTGAGTTGTGTGGGCGCAGCAGTGGACCAGGGGTTGAAGTTGGTGGAGTGGGTGATGTTGGTTGCCCCGGACCGTACCCGCGCGGCAGGCAGGGCCTACATTGCCATGTCAGCAGTCAGCTAGGCTAAGGCAGGCGAGCTGGCAGGGAATGGGGATTCCCCTCAGGTATGCCGGCTGGATAGCGAGACAGCTGGGCTGATGTTATTAGCGAGGCACTCAGCTAGGCTACCACTGACGAGCAGAAAGGGAGTGGGGGCTCCCCCCCTGAACGCCGGCTAGATAGCGAGACAGCTGGGCTAATGTTTTTAGCAGGGCACTCAGCTAAGCTGCGTTTGACGAACTGGCAAGGAGTGTGGCTAATGTTGTTAGCAGCACACGTAGCGGGTCAGTCACGGGTTGGCACAATCACCACCACAAACACACAAACTTACTCACCCAGGTCCAGAGCAAGCGATCCACACACTCGGAGACACAGGTAGATCCAGTGGAGGTAAAACAGATAATCCAGTGGTGGTGGAGGTTTTGCCGACTGACAGTTGGCTAGCTGACTAACACAGCTGATAGTCCGGGAGTGTAGGAACGGATGAGGGAAGCGAGCGGAAACCAGGTCCAGAGCGAGCGAGCCACACACTCGGAGACACAGGTAGATCCAGTGGAGGAGAAACAGATAAGTCCAATGGTGGTGGAGGTTTAGCCGGCTGACAGTTAGCTAGCTGGCTAACACAGCTGATAGTCCGGGAGTGAGGGAAGCGAGTGGAACTGCGAGGAAGCGTGATGAGTAGAGAAGCGCGGACAGGTAGACAGCTAAACTAACACAGAGACGAGGGATTAAAACAAAACAAAAAAGAAACAGGCAGACACGAAAATGTTGGATGGAGACAGGGACAGAAGCGGCAGTCAACAAACCAGACGCCAGCAGAGCTCTAACCCGGAAGACAGCACGTAGACAACACAAGTGCAGGATGAGAGAGACTATGACATCACAGTTGGTTATGATTGTTCCACTGTGACATCACTGTTATTTATGACTGTTCCACTGTGACATCAAAGCTGTACTATTTGATCCACTGTGACATCAAAGCAGCACTGTTTGATCTAGTGTGTCATCACGGTTGGTTAAGATTGTTCCACTGTTACATGACAGTTGGTCATGATTGTTCCAATGTGACATCACAGTTGGTCATGATTGTTCCACTGTGACATCAAAGCAGGACTGTTTGGTGTAGTGTGTCATCACAGTTGGTTATGATTGTTTCACTGTGACATTACAGTTGGTCATGATTCTTCCACTGTGACATAACAGTTGGTCATGAATGTTCCACTGTGACATCAAACCAGCACCGTTTGATCTAGTGTGTCATCACGGTTGGTTATTATTTTTCCAATGAAACATCAAAGCTGCACTCTCTGATCCACTGTGACATCACAGTTGATTATGATTGTTCCTCTGTGACATCAAAGCTGCACTGTTTGATCTACTTTGACATCAATGCTGGTTAAGATTGTTCCTCTGTCACATCAAAGCCGCAATGTTCGATACACTTGTATTTCAAAGTGGAACAATTACAACCAACTTTCATGTCACGAATTCTTACTGTTTGATCTGCTATGACAATAAAGCTACACTCCTTTATCCACTGTGACAACACTGTCGTTTATGATTTTCCCACTGTGACATCAAAGCTGCACTGGTTTATCCACTGTGATATCACAATTGGTTATGATTGTTCCTCTGTGACATCAAAGCTGCACTGTTTGATCTGCTGTGACATCACGGTTGGTTATGATTGTTCCACCGTGACAGTCCCTTTTAGACAGAAAATGCTGCACATTTGCAGCAAGGTAAAGGCTGCAATCCGCCACCTTGTCAATATGAAATGGAGGTGTAATATTCCTTCTTTTCAAAAAAGCCGCCACTGGCGGAGGTGGAAAAAAGTGTACCCTCCGAGGTGTCATATGGCGTAACAAAACAGACTACAGTTAGTTATGACTATGCAACTGTGACATCAAAGCTGCTCTGTTTGGTCCACTGTGACATCAAAGCTGCACATTTTGATCTAGGGTGTCATCAAAGTTGGTTATGGTTGTTCCACTGTGACATCACAGTTAGTTATGACTGTTCCACAGTGACATCACAGTTAGTTATGGCTGATCCACTGTGACATCACGGTTGGTTATGATGGTTCTACTGAGACATGAGAGTTAGTTACGACTATTCCACTGTGACAACAAACTTCACACTTCACAGTTGTTTTTCATTCTGCCAGTGTGACATCAAAACTGCACTCTTTGATCCACTGTGATATCAAGCTGCACATACCCTCTGGTATGCGCCTTGTTAGTCAGAGGTTCATCCTACAGCAAGATAATGACCCAAAACATAAGTCCAATCTATGTCAGAAGTACCTCAGGAAAAAAGAATAAGATGGTAAGCTTGAAAACAGGGAGTGGCCAGCAAAGTCTCCAGACTTAAACCCCATCTAGGTTGGTTTGAATGAACTGGACAGAAGAGTTAAAGCAAACCAACCTACAAGTGCCACACATTTATGAGAACGGAGGGTCAATGTTTTTCAGAGAAGGAGACAGGAATTTCTAACTTATTTTTGGTAACATCAATTAATCTTTCATAGCAATGAAACAGAAATACAGCATTCACATCCTCCTACTAGGAATGTCTAATCGTGTATATTTGATTGGCCACCTCAGCACCCTGCTGGATGACATTGCGCCCAGGCTGATGAGCCGTGTTTAACATTTTGTCATGGCTCTAGGTTCATGTTCTTTGTGTTATGTTCTGATATTATGGTTCTGTGTTTTGTGTTGTATTTTTGATTTCATGCCCTCTTGTGTCCTTTAAGTGTCTCCTATGTACTTCCCTCTGTCTCCCTCTGTCTGTCAGTGTCTTCTCCTCTGTGCTTCCCCCCCTCGTTACCTCACCTGGCCTCCTCCCTCCTCTCTCCTCACCTGTTCCTCGTCTTGTCGTTAGTGTCTGTGTATTTAGTCTGTGGCTGTGTCTCAATTCAGGGTCTGCACACTTCGAGTGCGCATTTGAAGTGCGATTACGTCATTATACCGCGGCGAAGGGTGTCCCAATTCGAAGTGTTCTCATAATGCACCCCACAAATGCGCACTCCTTTTACCTGTTTTTTGAGTGTGTACCACTACCACATTTCGTGGTCTCACATATCCCAAGAATCATTGCGCGCCCTAAGAGAAGAAATAAATAAATAAATAATGGCGACCTCAAGTGGCGCAGATCTCGCATTTAAATGTAAGTATTGGGTTTATACTCGGTTTTTACTCCTTTGAACATCCAATGCCAGATATGTTAAACTTCAAGGGACATTAAAACCTCAAAATGTCCGTTAAAATACGTTGGTAATGCACAGCTTGATGTCTTTGGAAGTAAAGCCTTAAAGCCTTCACTTTCAAACGTTACACGTTCAGACTTATATCTTATATCGTATTGTGACTGTGGAGATGTTAGAGACTATTTTTACTTCATATGCATAAATGGACCAAGATGAACAGATTTAGATCAGGCCAAAGTCCTCTGATCAGGCTGCTTTTGTCTGTTAACGTAACACAAAACATCTTTTACATTTCATCGTGTTTTAGGGAGCAAACAGAGAGCTTCATCACTGTCCGAGGACAACATTAGTTCACAGGGCGAAACATTCCGCCGGCTGGATGGATGGGAGTAAGGCAATAATATATAATAATAAATAATAAATAGCCGATTTGTCAGTCCTGATGTCACTTTTGGTAAATCTTTGCATAGCTGTGTTAATGTGATCTTGCGTTTACCTTTTCTCCTGCTTCGAGGAGGATGAAGGAGGACATGAGGCTTTAGAGAGGATGGAGAGGCTCTTCTCTGCTCCAGAGGACAATCATGACATTATTTCTGTTATTTAGTTAATTTATGAGTTCTTTTTATATTATTTGTTCATAATTGTTTATTTTATATAATTCATGAAATAAAATATTGTTCTATTGTTGCACGTTGTCTATTCCATTTAGTATGAACAGCATGTATGAACAGTACAATTTATAACAGCCAACAGCATCAAGTGCTACTTTTCAGGGACAACAGATTGAATGTTTTCTTTTATCATTAAGGTCTTAACATTTACAACTATTTACAAAATTACAGCGTAAACAATATGTCACCAAGAATGTTTTGAGAAAGAGGTAAGAATTATAATTTCATAACATTAATGATAATAATGATAACAATAATAATAATACTGATAATAATAATAATTATTATTATTATTAGTAATATTAATATTATTATAAACCATTACAACAAACAAAAATATCTACCAAACACTTTAAATAGGAATAACGCCTTTAAAATCATAATAAAACCATATGTGGCGATCAGCAGTTTATATGTCAGCATTAACGTAATGTATCGGTACGTTAATGACCCCAAACTGTTAGCTAGCTAATAATGATAATATTGATGACATTACTGTGGGATCAATAACAGGTTCACCTCTCCACGGTCCTCTCAGCAGGAGATAAACCAGCCGCTTCTCCTCTTCCTCCATAAGCAGGAGGATAAAAAGGAAATCTGGAATTCCTGCAGCTCAAACAGATCTGACAGTCAAACTTTACTCTTCTTGTCAGTTTCACGGACCTGCGCTGCATAAATAGTGACGTACAGGTAGGGGCGGTAACATCGGGTGACGCAACCAGGAAATGCTCCAGAGGGTAGACCGTCCCATTTCACAACAGGCTGACGCGGCCTGCAGGGCGCACCGAAGTACACTCACTTGGTGAGACCGCAAAGGGCGGGTCCTTGAGTGTGCAGACCCTGAATTGAGACACAGCTACTGTCTTCCCTGCACTCCTTGTCCGTTCGTTGCCTCTGTCTGCGCCTGCCGCTGTGCCTGCTTCTGTCTGCGCCATGTCCTTCCAGAGCACCTTCTGTTTCCTGTCTCCCCATAGTATGTGTTTTTGGATTTTGATTTGAACTTTGCCTTTTGTTTGCAACTTGTCTAGCATTTTTAGCCTTAGTTGCTACTTCACTTTTTGTTCCCTTTTGTCTGTTTTTTGGCACCTCGCTCCCTTGGTTTTTGTATCGTTCAGCTTTGGTTTTGAATAATGCTCGCCTTTTGTTCCCCCATATCCTTGCCTCCAGCCTGAGTAACTGTGTTTGGGTCCACCTCCTATGTCCTTACTTTTTCCCCTTTAACACCAGCCTGACACTTTTATTACATTTTTCACACAGGGCTTTAGTCAGTCTGAATGCATATAATATGTAACATTTACACAAAACTGGGTAAAAAACAGCTGGACTTTTTCTATATTGGGTTGAGCAAACATAGGCTTATATTACCTGCTGTAATCCACACACCGTGCAAAGCTGAGTCTATGAAGTCTTATTACATGGGGACTTGATCAAATTTCAATTAATACAACTCCTTCCGTATTTTCATGCCTAACTGAGCAACACCCCAAAAATATCTGAAATTGTTAATTCTTGTGATGTGCCTAAATTTTTTTTTGGAGGGGGGGAAACACCATGTACCTCTGTTAAATCCTCTATGAACAGCAGAGTGCATTTAATGTGGAAGTTTAGTCTAGAATATCAGTCTAAAAGCAAAAAGGATGAATTGAGGCAGAATAATGAGAGCCAGACTGTTATTTAAAGACTGGAACCATGACAACAGAAGACCACTGCTGGTGAGAGGAAATTTGTGCTTGTGGTTTTTTTTGTTTGGTTTTTTTGAGAAAAAGAAAAGCAGAGCGGAGCATGTTGCCATCATGTTCAGCATGACATCAAAGAAAGGATATGAGGTTTAGTGAGTTGAGTTGTTTTACTTAGGGGGAGCTGCTGCCTGGACTTTTTTGACATTAGAAACAAAAATGCAAATGGGGTTCATGTTAAAATCACTTGTGACATTGAATCTGACAGGGTTAGGGGTTTGATTCACCCAAAAGATGGACAACACACTGCTTGCATATTCCCATTCTGATTAGAAGGTCTGACATCTGGGATGTAAGAGTCCGCTGCCAAACAGTGCTGTGTTCATGTTCTTGGACACTGCAGAGACTGACAAGACATTTTAATATTTAAGTTCTTACAGATATTATCTGCAATGGTTTCTCTAGCTAGTTACAAAAGTACATGAGCATTTAATATTAAGTTGCTAAAAATGTGCAGTTCAGCCTGGCTGAGTTTTCAAGTTCTGGGTTGGCCTGAGCACCTACCACACAGGACAAACCATAGCTTCTTTACTCATTTTGTCTATAATGGAGACGTTTAAGCAGATATTAATGGTGCCCAGCGACCAGCCTGACTAAATTGCCGGTCAGCTTCATTTTTCCAAGGAGCTTTCGTGCTCAGTGGCAGACAAAATAGTGTAGTGAATGCTAGTAAGTTAATTTGGAAAAAATTTAGACACAAATGGTGTCATATAGTCCATTTCCATTACATGTTGCTAACAACACTTACTACATAAGTTTAAGCCAAAAACTTGTCCTTTGCCAGTTTAATGATAAAGCATTTTGATCCTTAATGGAGGCAAAGATAATGCTAAAGTTGAAAGGAAGTTAACAGTTAAGCAGTTCGGAAAACGGATATGCAAGTAGAGAATATTTGCTAAATGCCACGTTTGTTTATGTCAGTGAGAATCATGATAACCTGATCTACCTTAAGTAAACCCTATGTTTACTGCTGGTGATCCATCTGTGATTGCCACTGATAGATGGTTGGAGAAAAATGTAGGCCTACGTCAAGCACCACCTCTTGTTAATTTAACTTAAGTGAGTAAAATGGAATACTTGCTTCGCCTGAGCATTCTGTTCCATAGAGATTGGTGAATATTCCAGGATTTTTCTTCCCCACTGTCATGATATTGTTGCCACTTCAGAAGTGTCACAGTGCTGTTGTATCAGTGCTCATATCTAAAGAAACCCAGAAGAAAACTAAAGCATAGTGTGAAACTTTAGCTACCTAAACACTAACCTAACCACCCACCTACACATTATTACTACGACCAGTGGGAGCTAATTAAAAATGACTTATGATCAGTATTAAACCATTCTTCAATCAACCATCAAATCCTCCTGCAGACACAAGTGTGCCCTGGGACTTTCAGGATCGTGGGAGACCTCTCTTGTGAAACATCAAAGCATGATGGGGGAAGCCAGCTATTGACAAGGTGGCTCTTACGTCTTTGATGTGATTGTTTACAGGTTACCATGGATTAAACGTTGCAGGAGAGCCAATTAATGAACAACATAGATGTTCGTACAACAACACACAGTTCAATAGAAAATCAGTTTGCCTTTCGCTTTTAAAGGTCAATATAGACTCTGGTCAGCAACATATAATTTCAACCTGCGTGTGTCCTTGCTAAACAGGAGTGAGACTGAGTCAACTGTAATGATTGATAATGCATAATAAGTGCTGTATTTGATTGAAGTCAATGTCAGTTTTAATTTAATTTTCCTTCATCTTGCCACATTTTTCAGCCTCAGCCCCCCCAATGTTGTTGAACAGTCTTGTGTTTCTTCTACTTTTACCTTCAGAGTGCAACCCACTTCTCTTTTTAACATATGAAGCTATTAGAGTAAAGTTGTTTGCATCATTAAACATCAGCAAAATGTAAGGGCACTAATGCTCTACACACCAGTGTGTCTGATCACTGCTCTCTAAGCCAGTGAAGCTGACAGATCATCTTAGACGGAGGACAAGGGGGTGGAGGCCGGACGAAGGAGAGACCCAGAGAGAAAACAGTGGGTGGGGTGGTGGTAGTAGTGGAGGAGACAGGGGTGGTGAGTGTTTTTGAGCGTTCAATGTGTGTGGGTATGTATAGCCTTACTTTGAAGTGTTTTTTCCCGCTGGGGACGGCAGTTTCTCACAGGCTGCCACCTCAGATCGTGTCACAGGCGATGCACAAGCGCAGATAAACGAAGCTTAGATGGCAACATGAAGATGGAGACAGACAAAATGAGAAAGGTATCTACACACACAGAGACAGACATGGCCCATGGAATCAGCATTCACCTGCTGTAGAGCAAACAGGGACCCACGCCTGGTTTATGACACAACTCTGTCACAGGGGAACATTTTCTGTCTTCTTTTGTGTGTCATTTATATACAAGAATGCTGCAGGAAGCAAAAATAAAGCGATGTCTGTGGTACCTTGGAGGCAGCATACTGTGCAGGACTGAACACAGGCAGGCAGACTTAATTCTGTACTTCTGCAAATTCACTCAAAGTAACAAATTGCATTGTGGCTACGTGCATTATTCAAGTTCAACTTAAGTACATATTTGAGGTACTTTTAAATATCTGATATTTTGAACATTAGTATAGCAGAAAAAAATATTTGAAATGTTAAAGTAAACACTAGAAACAGAATACAATGATTTGCAAATCTTTTTCAACTTTTATTCAATTGAATACACTACAAAGACAAGATATTTTTATGTTCAAACTGATAAACTTTGTTTTTGTTTTTTGCAAATATTCACTCATTTTGAGTTTGATGCCTGCAACACATTTCAAAAAAGCTTTGTTTTAACAACACTCAAAAATCGTTTGGGAACTGAGGACACTGAGGTCCAGACCAAGACTGCAACCAGTCCTGCTAGAGGGAGCTGAGGTGGAGGCTGTGCAATCATACAAATACCTCGGGCTGTGGCTGGATAATAAACTGGACTGGACAACACACACCAGACACCTGTACAGGAAGACACAAAGCAGGTTGATTGCGGTCTTTCAACATCGGCATCTGGGGGGCCAGCCTATCCAAGAAGGACACCTCCAGACTGGATAAACTGATCAGGCGGGCCGGCTCTGTGGTCGGCATGAAGCTGGACTCACTGGTGACGGTGGCAGAGAGGAGTGTAGGATCCAAGTGTAGGACCAACAGACACAAGAACTCCTTTGTCCCTCATGCCATCACACTTTACAACTCCTCACTCGGGGGGGAAATAGAGGAAATATAGGAAATAAGGTAAAGAGGACAGAAGGGAAGGAGTGGTAGCACTGTGCATTGATAATCTACTTATGCAAACCTGTGCAATAACTTGATCCACATCTTAAATGCAATAATTTAATTCAATTTAACTGCTATTTTCTGCTAATGTCAATTATCCACTGTATAATAACACAATGCCCTATACAGTCCTATATATTTATCTTCATTTATATATATATTCATCCTCTATACAGTTTTCTACATTTATCTTATTTGTTTTTATTTTCCACTAATTCTATTTTATCTTTGTCTTTTATCTTTATTCTTATCTCTACTTTATATATTATATACATATAGTTAAGAGTTTATTGTTTACTGTTTATTTATTGTCTACTTCCATATTTAGCTAAGAGTTTATTGTACTGTCTATTGTTTACTTTCTATATTTAGCTTTATACCTCTTTTCTACCTGTAAGCTGCTGGAAATCCAATTTCCTTGCAGGAGTCATTTCAAAAGGATTAATAAAGAGAAGTCTAAGTCTGAGTCTAAGTCTAATTGTTGAAGCTTTGTAGGTGGAATTTTTTCCCATTCTTGCTTGATGTACTACTTCAGTTGCTCAACAGTCCAGCTCCGTTGTCGTATTTTGCACTTGATTGGAGACAGGTCTGGAATGCAGGCAGGCCAGTCTAGTACCCGCACTCTTTTACTACGGAGCCACACTGTTGTAACACATGTAGAATGTGGCTTGGCATTGTCTTGCTGAAATAAGCAGGGACGTCTCTGAAAAAGACACTGCTTAGATGGCAGCACATATTGCTCCAAAACCTGTATGTACCTTTCAGCGATTTTGATGCTAGCGTGCCAGTGCCCCTGCACTCCAGTGAAAATTAGCTTGCCCGAAAACAAAACTACGGTAAATCTTAAAAGTACCTCTTTCGTCGTAATTATGCTTTTATACGAAGGTTTGACTCATATACATTCACAAATAAAGCCTAGGTTGCTTTTTGAGGAGAGTTTCACTTTAACTAGTTGGTGTTACGCAAGTGTGTATCTGCAGGGTTTAGGAGACAGGAATCACCTAGGTCTGGAGGTCAAAGGGCTCTTCCCAGACGTCACTCCAAGTGTGTATTTTCTTTTTCAGATGATAATATGGCCTGTAGATGATTACATCCCTAAATCCCTTGCAATTGTTGGCTGAGAAACGTTGGTCTTAACTGTTGGACTATTTGCTCACACAGTTGTTCACAAAGTGGTGAACCTTGCCCCATCCTTTTTTTGTGAACGACTGAGCCTTTCATGCATGCACGTGCAGAGTACCTGCCCCTTTGCCCCTTGATGCCTAAAGTGCCCTTTTGTCAAAGTGATTTTTTTTTTTTGTTTTCAGTGTGTGTGTGTGTGTGTGTGTGTGTGTGTGTGTGTGTGTGTGTGTGTGTGTGAGAAAGTCCATCTGTGTCGCCCAAAATAATAATAAATAAAACAAAATAATAATAATTTAGATCTACCTTGGTCGGTCACATGATCCACAACGTGCCCTCACTCTGCCGTCACTGCACTGATGTGCCCAGACGTGCCCTGCTGCTAATCGCTAAGCTGCTGGAGACGGCCACTGCTAGTCTTGCGAGACCGAAGAAGACCCGAGGGAGTTAACAACTGGTCCGGTGAGTAGGTTTTGCAGTGGTATTCATTTGTGCACGGTGTAGTATCACATGCCCTTATGTCTCCTTCACGAGTCTCTGCTTCCTATACCCGTCCTCTGACCTCTGACCTCTCAACCACAAGACAAGATTAACCTAAACAAAGCCTATCTGTTTGACTGACTATTCGCTTCCTCTCCCCCCCCTCCAAAGAAGATGAACTCCTTTTTCCTCAGGACAAACAGGTCAAGCACAAGTCTTCTTTTTCTACAGAGTGGGACGATGTGTTGCTTTCTTGCTATAAGCATATCATGAGAGAAGTTATTTTATTAAGTTACAATGACTAAGCACAATAGAGTCCTCTCTCTCCACATCAGATGACAGGAAGTGGGGGTAGATGTTGGTTAGGGTAAAGATGACCCAGTCCCCCCCCCCTCACGGGCCAAACTGTTTTACAACCCTGTCTGTGACATCCCAACACCACTCTGTCTCTATACTTATCCAAATTCCAATACGTTCTGAATAACTATTAAACTACAATCTCATTCTTAATGTTAGCAGATTCCCAAATAGCCTAAGAAGGTCATACAATAGATCTTTCCCATGTTATTGGTAAGCCCAGATGAAGTATATTGCTTAATGAGTTTGAGGTCTGGGCGAAACCAGCCCCTCCCCTGGGTGACTTACAGATCCTTATTCTTCTTTGTGTAATACTTGTGTTATTTACCCGTTAAATGTCTGATATGTTTTGTTAAGATAGAACTACAAGGAATATGTATAAGTCCTTGGTCCTACTGTGTATTGTATACTTTATTGTTTTATGTTGTATACTTTGTTTTATGCCTTAATCATGTTTTAATTCTTTTTGAATGATAAGTGATTGTGATCATGATCATGTTACATCTTTTCACGAAGACAAAATTTTGACTTTTAAGATGGTGAAGTTTTTGGGAAGTTAAAAGAGGATTTCGAAACATTAAAACAATAGTTTAGTTAAATTAAAGTGTTGTGGGTCTAAACTCAGAACACAGAAGGAATGATTGTCAGCCAGCCTTCCCCCCTGTTTTCAGTCGGCCTGCTGCAGCTCATATAAACAGAGAAGATGCTCTGCACTTCACTTCGGTCCTTCACTTCGGTCACTTCTTTCTGTCACTACACATCTCTCTCTTCAGTTCTGCTCTGCACTCTTCTCTTCTCTTCTCTTCTCTTCTCTTCTCTTCTCTTCTCTCTTCCCTTCTTTTATTTTTATTTTTAAAAGTAATCTTTACTTTTATTTTTGCAACAAGCTCTAAGAAAAGCGAATTGAACCACTACTTTAAGTGCTTTACTTTTATCCAAGTTTTTCATAGAACGAAATTCTTTTCTTTTTGATTTTTGATTTTAATATACTGTTAAAGTACCGCCTGATCCAGAAGAAGTTGAATCAGATTAAGAATCAGAACTTAAGAACCACCACTTGAAACAACAAAGAAAAAGTCTTTTTCAAGACTATGATCATCTGATGAAGAGAGTTGCAGTCATTGTCTGCTTCAGAAGCCTTGCAAGGAGTCTCCAACCAAAGAGACTTTGTGTGCTCCCAGCCAAGACCGACTTTGCCCCCAGCGCTCCCAAGGCGGAAACCCTGCTGGGCCTTCGGCGTATGGTTGCATACGCGTTAACCCTATTGTAATTGTAAAGATTTTTATTTTTACTTTTTCTCTGGCTAAAAGTGGTGCTGCAGGCTAAACCGTGCAAGGGAGGGCGGTGCAATTTGGAGGGTTGGTCCGGACTCCTGCGAATATCTCAGACACAAAAAACTCCATATATCCACCTACAGGGGGCGCTACAACCTAGGCCAACGCGTTTTTGCCTATAACTCCCACACCATATGTCAATGTCAATATATGTCACATTCAAAAACCTTGTATCCTCAGATTCCCTGAATGGAGCTGAATCACTTTGCGATTGGCCACGCCCACTTGCGCCTAGACAGTTTTTTTGCCGAATCGCAAAAACTGGAAAACCTACTTTTTCGAACTCCTCCTTGGGATTTTTCTTCGATCTGCGTGAAACTTGGCACGTACACTCTTCAGCTGGATCTGATCTAAAGTTATCAAAAGAATTTTGCTTGGTCAAAAAATGCAAGTCGATATGATGTAGGGCCAATCCTGAGGCCATATCTTGAAGGTGGTCATGACTGGTCAATGTGGGCGTGGCTTATTACAAGATAAACAACAAACATTAATTTCAGCCAAACTATTATGCTGAGAGCTTTGAAATGTATATGGTACAGATAGAATAGGACACAGTTCTTCCATACCAAAAATTGCACATGTACTCCACTAGGTGACGCTATAATGGATGCAGTCGCATTTTTGCCTGTAACTTCCACATTTTAAATAACACATTCGCAAACTTTATATCCATATGTTCCCTGAATAGAACTGGGTTTTCTGACATAAGACACGCCCACTTCTGCTGCACATTTCGTTCGCTAAATCGGCACATATGCAAAACCTACTTTTTCGAACTCCTCCGTGGGATTTTGTCCGATCTGCGTTAAACTTGGCACGTACACTCTTCAGCTGGACCTGATCTAAAGTTATCAAAAGAATTTTGCTCGGTCAAAAAATGCGCCAATTATTAATGAACAAATTTCTGTAGCTAGCTATAAAAATGTAAACTGTTTGATATCATTCAATCATAAATCCATCTCACCGATGGACTAACCTCTTAAAAAATATTTTTGTATGTTTAACACATTTTTGCTCATGATATTTAGGGCCCGAGCAGGGAACCTGCAAAGACCCTATTGTAATTGAAATAATTTTTATTATTATTAGGGCCCGAGCAGGGAACCTGCAAGGACCCTATTGTATTTCAAATGATTCTTTATTAGGGCCCAAGCAGGTCTCGACCTGCGAGGTCCCTATTGTTTTTCAAATGATTATTATTAGGGCCCGAGCAGGTCACAG
Source organism: Diplodus puntazzo (assembly GCA_963678695.2). Lineage (NCBI taxonomy): Eukaryota > Metazoa > Chordata > Actinopteri > Spariformes > Sparidae > Diplodus > Diplodus puntazzo. Next base: position 25,757,794 of record OZ023175.1, on the reverse strand, counting down.
ACCTGTGAGGTCCCTATTGTAATTCAAAAGATTATCATTATTCATCTTCTCCGGCTTTAACTGCTGTTTTGGAAGCCTGAACATACCCCAAAACTCACCAAACTTGGAATATAAGTCACACCTGGTGAAAAATTTTATAATCTGTTGTCGTTGTGAATTTCCATCACTAGGTGGCGCTGTTATTAACTGTTAAAAAGGCAAGTGCGTTTTGGCTAATAACTCCCAGATACTTTGTCGCCCATTCAAACACCTTATATCCACGCGTTCAGTGAATTGTGCTGAATCTCGTGGTTTAGGCCACGCCCATTTCCGGGTACCGTTTTTTTCGGCTACGTCGCGAAATGTCGAAAACTTCTACTATCTCCTCCCAGGCGATTTCACCGATTTGCATGAAACTTGTCACAAAGTATCTGTGGACCCTTCTGACAAAAAGTTATTAAAAGAATTTTGATAGGCCACACAATACTCAAGTTATTAAATATCATCTTCCTGCAGATTTGGTTCAAAACAAGAAGTGTTGCATACCTCAATATTGGTACGGCCAAATGACAGAAAACTGAGGTTACAACTTCGTCATAGGTCGCTGAGGCCCTGTGCAAAATTCCAGGTGATGACCACAAGGTGGCGCTCTTTAAACTGAGCTATTTTCTATCTCCACATCCGTTCATCGGATTGACACGAAACTTTGTATAGTTATTGCCAGTGCCCTCCTGAGGAGAGCGTATGAAGGGTTTACCAATTTGACTCTAGATGGCGCTGCGGTGCCAATTTAATTTTATATTTGGCACTGTGCCCACACCATAACACTTATGGAAATGAAATTCATAGAGGTGCTATAGAATGGCCCCTGTGACTCACATGCCGAAAATGGCCAGCACGGGGCGCTATTTTCAATGCAAAGCGTTTTTGGCACATAACTCCCACATTATATGTAGCACATGGTTAAACCTTATATATACGTGTTCCCTGAATTCAGCTGAATGGTGTGATATAGGCCACACCCAGTTTTGCGGTAATTTTCCAGTGCCCTCCTGAGAAGAGCTTATGAAGGGTTTACCAATCCGACTGCAGACAGGTCATAAAAGATGCTTCCTCTTTCAAATTTGAGTGAGCGTGGAGCGATTTCAAATGAATGAAATTTTAAGGGAACGGAGAGTGGTCTTGGAGCGGAGCTGTCTGGTATAACTTTGAGCGATGGAGCGAAGGAGCGAAGGAGCGAACGCTCACGTGAGCGGGTAGCGGAAATTCTCGCCGCTCAGCTCCGCTCACATGCTCTGCTACAGACATACATTGCTGGTAAGAATCCAGCAATGTATGGGGTGTTTTATCCAAGACGTCCACTAGATGGCATTCTTGTCTTTCATCATGTATCATGTATCCCAAGCTTGACAATGACACATGGCCACAAATACAATTTTGATATAAGGCAACTGAAGCTTTATTTTATGATTATTTATGTGCAGTGATGACAAACATCATCAGATGTACATGGCATTTGCAGGTAGTTTTCTCCAAATTGCACAGTACAACATGGCAGCATTGATGGGTGATGCACCACATAATGGATAAGTCAGTGGCAGTTAGCCACAGCACGCAATTTTCATATAAGCCAATTTGCTAAGAATGCCATTTGCGTGTCGTGTCTGCCCTGTGAATGTGGCAGGCATGCCATGTGTGTAGTTGTGATTCTGCCTGGTTTTTCCGCGATGAACGTAGTGACTTCACCTGCAATTTGAAACAACTGAGTGATTTCTGTGGTTAACTAGAACATACCACAGCTACTGCAGGACACTCGTCAAACCTGCTCACTTGACCGCTGTCCCTTTCCAGAAGGAAGAATCTCATCTCTGCATCAATACTGGTTTGGCCATTTTGCTTTTGGCCGCCATTTTGAAATATTTCCAATCTTCGCACTGTAATGACATTTTGAACTTGAAATGACGTCACATAGGTCACAGGCAGGTCACACGGGAAAATAATCAAACCTAGATTACTCCAAACGCACATGCGCCAAAGCCAAAATTGGCTGACAGCAGTGGACCGGGTGGAGCTGCCAGCTTAGGTGAAGCATCACACGTAAAGTCAATAACGTGTATGTCAAGTATTTATTCATAAAACTGTACTATTTAAGATAATATACAGTTCATGGACTTACAGACTTACTGCTTTAGCTTGCAAGTTAACGACATGCCGGTGACGCTAAGTTAGTACTTGTCTTGCTGTAGCATTAGAAGTTTGCTTGTGCTAGTTAATTAGCACTGACCTGCAAAATATGAAATAATTAATTTGAGACATAATGTTGATCAAAATACGATTTTTATTGATTTTTAAATTGTATCAATTTTTGCATAACAGATAGTTGCTAGGGACGCCGCTCTGATCAGAGGAGCACAGATGGAAAGAGGCTAAAAATGAACTATGCGGGACATTTGCTTTATGGTTCATTTGTTTACCTTCACTAAACAGCTTCAAAATCACAGTGCTGGTTAAATAAACGACTTGTTACTTGTTACATGGAGAATGGAGCTCCGACCCGGTGTCAGCTCTCCTCTCTGCAGCACCGCGTCACAGAAGTGCTCCGTAACTCGTAATCTCTTGCTTATGACAGATAAGACTACGGAAATATACACGTCATAATGTGTCTATGATAATCCATCGATCCACTGATTGGTTTCTCGCCAGCTTCCTTGCAGACAAATGCACATGACCGAGAGGAGGGTTAGCAAAGAGGAAAAGAAACCATACTTAAACGATGGACAGATTTATGTCAATTTAGCTTGCCAGCAGAAAGTCTGTAAGTCAATGAACTGTATATTATTTTAAATAGTACAATTTTATGAAATAAATATTGGATATACACGTTATTGACTTTACCTGTCAATGTCCATACACTCACACAGAAACTGCATGTATGTATTCAAGATTTTATTTCTTTTAAGTCAAAAATATCACACCAAATAAAAACTGAAGTACAAGTGACTGAAATACTTAAGTACAAGAACAAGTGATCAAAATATAATATAAATAAGGCATTGTGCAAACATATTATCTCTCAGCCTCAGAGTGCCGTCTCTCACTTATCTATTGTCAGCCGCTTTGCAAAACGACCTCCACCTCCTTCTATGTTGCCATGTGGGTATTGTGCTCCCGGTTATCCTCGTGAACCTTCAGCTAGTGGCTTGCATTTTTCCAGTCCTTTAGTCCTTCCTTATTAAGTCTATTAAGTGTATTCTCTTGGAGGAAACATTTAGCAGCAGAAGCAGTGCAAGCTGTCATTTCTGTTTGAGTGCATCAGCCAGCTTCTTTTGATTTTTTCCCCATTGACTAAGACTCTGTTACAAAAGTCATGTTGACACTCTCCCATCTTTGTTTTTGGAAAATGTGGAACTGCTTTTTATTTGAACTAGACAGGAGAGATGTCCACTCAGCACGCCTGTTGGTGCCTTTAGTCCTGATGTTGTGTCACTCTGCTGTGCTGAGGTAGAGGGACAGGAGCACCTGATGCTGTGTCACTGGGATGCTGGTGAAATATGTTAAAAGTGCATCTGAAGAGAGAAGAGAAGTATATGTGACCACTGGATGTTACATTTTAATAGGAAAATGTGCTATACATAAGACTAATATAGACTAATAATGAACATGTGATGATATTTGTCATTGCAATGCAATTCAGTCTAATCAGAGTACAACTGCAGTATATATGTATGTATATATGTGTATATATACATACATACATACATACATACACACATACACACACATACATATATACATATTTATATATTTATATATACATATATATGTGTGTGTATATATATAAATATATACATATGTATGTATATATTTATAAATATACATATATATATATATATATATATATATATATATATATATATATATATATATATATATATATATAATCATGAATGACATGGGAAAGCTGAGGTGTGGAGTATTAGCAGTAATACACTTTAACTGCACTTTCATCACACTGACGTTACTGTACCTGTATCTTTTTCATGTCTTCCTCTTCTTTCCTTCTTTTCCTTCACTGGGCGCTGGATGGTTTCAGTCTTTTGGACCTTGTGGTTCTGCTACAGTATCAGTAAATCTCTCTCTTGGTCTTGGGGGTCTCGGTGCGGTCAGATTCCGGCAGCTCGCCTCCTGACCCGCCCCCCTCACAAAGGATAGGTAGAGTGCACTGTTTGGAGTGATCGGGGTTCGATTATTTTCCCCTGTGACCCTCTTGTGACCTACGTGACGTCATTTCAGCAATTTTCTACCCAAAAACTTGCATTCGTGTTCACAGTGAAGACTTCGTAGTCATAGTCGTAGAAATTAGAGTCGCCCTCACAAGACTTTGCACTCACAGCTTTTAGATTCATACTCACATAAAAACAATCCTAACCCAAATAATTTCTCAGACTCACGTGTGTGACAGTAGAATTTTGTGTACAACAATTTTATTTGTGCACAAATGTTTAACATTATGAATAGGAATGTGAGAATCATGCACACGTCTTTTTGACAGCTATCTTACTCCATACTGGCCATGGTGGGGCGGTCAATTGAAATCCTTCGCCATGAAGCATCAAGTCCTCATAACTTCACCATACAATGTCCTATCTGCGCCAAATCTCTCGGGAATGTAGAGGGAGTCGCCCTGAATATATCTCTGCATCAAAACTGAGTCGTATCCATAGCGCCACCCACTGGACAAAGGAAGTCAGACAAACATCATCTGATTGACATGACGTTTACTGCTTGTTTTCTCCCCAGCATGACATGCAAGTAACAAGTGAGCGCGCAATCCGATGGCGTTGCAGCCTGACACATTCTCTGGCCGTTGTGGTGCAGTCCATTTAAAACCTTCGCCATGACACATCAAGTCCTCGTAGCTTCACCATACAGTGTCCTGTCTGCACCAAATATCTCAGGAATGTAGAGGGAATCGCCCTGCATATATCTGTGCATCAAAACTGTGTCATATCCATAGCGCCACCCACTGGACACAGGAAGTCAGACAAAAATGGTCCGAATGATATGACGTTTACTGATCGATTTCTCCCCAACGTGACATGCAAGTAACAGGTGAGTGCGCAGTCCGACGGCCCCGTAGGCCGACGCACGTGGACTGCGAGGGCCCGTTCATCACTGCTTGCAGTTTTAATTAGGGCCCGAGCAGGTAGACCTGCGAGGTCCCTATTGTTTTTAGAAGGAAAGAAATTTTCTTCTCCAAGTTTGACTGCAGTTTTGGATGCCTGAACATACCCAAAAAAAAAAAAACTCACCAAACTTGGAATATATGTTACATCTGGCGAAAATTGCGATCCTGCATTGTCATTGGGCATGGTCGTGACCTGTGGGCTCTGTAGCGCCCCCTAATGTTCATCCCCGCCTCCCAGAAGTGCGTAGAAGAAAAAAATTCAATACGCAGATTCGTCATGAGCAGACACACAAAAACGTCTGAGGGGACCATACTGTCACTCCAACAGGAAGGCAGCCATTTAGATGTGTGACAGCGTTTTTGTCCAATTCATGCCTACTTTGAAAATTATCTTGTCCTAGAGCTTAAACACCACAGTCTTCAAATTAACTCAGTAATTTTCTTCATGCCTTGAAGAACAAAAGTTATTGAAATCATTCAGCTGCGCCAAACTTTAGTGGGCGGGGCGGTGGAAACCATTTTTTCCTCACGCCGTCAAGCATCGAGGCTTTATAACTTCAACATACAATTTCCTATCCACACCAAACTGCTAGTAACTGTAGAGGCTGTCTCTCCGAACAAATCCCAGCATCAATACTTAGTCTGCCATTTTGCTTTTGGCCGCCATTCTGAAATATTGCCAATCTTCGTACTTAAATTATCTCCTCCTACAGATGTAACACCACCGACTTCAAAGTCTCTTAGTAGCATCCTCTGACCTTGAAGATGAAAAGTTATGGAAATCTTTATCCTACGTCATACCTGCTGGCAGTTGCGGAGCCCGCCATAACAGTCCTTCATCATGAAGCATCAAGTCCTGGTAACTCCTTCATACTATTTCCTAGCTCGGCCAAATCTAGAGGGAATCTAGAGGGAGTCGCCATGAATAGATCTGTGCATCAATACTGTGTCATATCCATAGCGCCACCCACTTTACACCCACTGGAAACATGAAGTAAGGTTTATCTCAGTCAATTTTGGCGCCCTGCATGCATGTACATGAATGAAAGTTGGCACACATGTGTGTTATGACAAGACGCACAAATGACTCATTTACACCCACACTCTCAGTCCAACAGGAAGTGGTCAATTTTGATTAGAAGCACATGAATTTATGGTGTACGTGATGCAAGTCGCCACTAGATGGCATTGTTTTCTCTCAAGGCACATGTATCCTATCTGAATAACCTCTGAATAGTTCCATTCCATTGCAGGAAGTCAGCCTCATATTTATCAGATTTTATTGAAACTGCAAAATTTGGCTGCACGCTACTTAATGGAATAAAAACTAGCAAACAAAGCAGAACTTAGATCAAAAGCTTGACACTGATAGACAGCCATAAATACATTTTTGAAAGAAGGCAAGTGAAGCATTATTCTACACTCATTTATGTCCAGTGATGACAATCATAGTCTGATGTACATGGCACTTGCAGGTAGTTTTGTGTAAATTGCACATTACAACAGGGCATATGTGAAGGGTAATGGCTTGAGCCACATAATGGATAAGGCAGTGGTAGTAGGTCACAGCACACAATTTTCGAATAAGCCAATTTGCTAAGAATGCCATTTGCGTGTTGTGTCTGCCCTGTCAATGTTACACTAAATAAGATGTGTGTAGTTGTGATTCTGGCTTCCCCGGCGATATGAAACGACTGAGTGAAGTCTTTGGTTAAACACAGCTACTGCAGGACGCTCGTCAAACCTGGTCACTTGACCGCTGTCCCTTTCCAAAAGGAAGAATCACATCTGGCTGCACTCCACTACCTATCTAAATCTGTGGCATTCCACTTCCACCCTCCCCTATGATGCGCTGCCTTCCTGCCTTCACAGTGACAACAGAAGGCAGTGTCTTAGCTGCACCTGTAGTCAAGTGGTTAGAGTGCATGCCACATACGCAGTGGACCCGGGTTCGAATTTAGGGCTGAGGAAGTTTACTGCAAGCCACAACCCCCCCCTTCTCTGTCCCACTTCCAATCTATTCCCTGCAAAAACACAGGTGTCCATGCCTGAATGTCCATGCCTGAATTCCACTTCCAGTCTGAAGTCACACCTGGCGAAAAATTTTATAATCTATTGTCGTCCTGAATTTCCACCACTAGGTGGCGCTGTTATTAAGGAAAGCGCGTTTTGGCTAATAACTCCCATATACTTTGTCCCACATTCAAAAACCTGATATCCACGTGTTCAGTGAATTGTCTGAATCTCGTGGTGTAGGCCACGCCCATTTCCGCCTATCGTTTTTTTTCGCTACGTCGCAAAATGTCGAAAACCTACTTTTTCGAACTCCTCCCAGGCGATTTCACCGATTTGCACGAAACTTGGCACACAGCATCTGTGGACCCTGCTGACAAAAAGTTAGTAAAAGAATTTTGATAGATCAAACGATACTCAAGTTATTAATTAACAACTTCCTGCAGATTTCGTTACAAACAGGAAGTGATGCATATCTTCACATCGGAGTGTCCAAATGACATGAAACTCAGAATACTACTTCCCCATAGGCGCCTGAGGACCTGTGCAAAATTTTCGGCGATGACCATAAGGTGGCGCTCTTTAAATTGAAGTATTTTATATCTCCACATCGGTTCATTGGATTAACACGAAAGTCTGAACAATTATTGTCAGTGCCTTTCTGAGGATAGCTGACAAAGGGTTTACCGATCAGCCACTAGGTGGCGCTCTGGTGGCCGTATAATTTAATATTTGGCACTGTGCCCGCACCATAACACTTATGGAAATGAAATTCATAGAGGTGCTATAGATTGGCCCCTGTAACTCACACACCAAAAATGACCAGCAGGTGGCGCTATTTTCAATGCAAAAGCCTTTTTCACTCATAACTCCCACTTAATATGTTGCACATTATCAATCCTCATATGTATCTATTCCCTGAATTCAGCTGAATTGTTTGGTGTAGGCCCCGCCCACTTTTGCAGTAACTTTCAATTCGCAAAATCGCGACAAATGAAAAACATACTTTTTCAAACTCCTCCTAGATGATTTGACCAATTTGCACCAAACTTTGCATGTAGCATGTGTGGACCCTCCTGACAAAAAGTTATTAAAGGAATTTTGATAGTCCCTAAACTGCCCAAAATATAAAATGACAAATTCCTGCATATTGCGTTGAAAACAGACAATCTTGCATATCTTTACAAAATGCTGTCTGATTATTACATCAATGTTCATCACTGTGTGGTATGGCCTGATGAGGATTTGTGTAAAATTTGATGCAAATCGGCCAATAGATGGCGCTCTGGTCGCAGTCTAATCATTGTGAATGGAAAGTAAATGGGGAAATCTTCAAATCCTCTTCAAAACTCATCAAATTTCAACCTCTCCTTGTCCCTCATGCTTTGAGCTAGACACCATTCCAGCTTTTAAAGAGTCAGAAGACTTTACACTGTTGGGCACGTCTCCAGTTTTAAAAAATCTTTTACAGTTTTCAAAGCATCACAGTTTTAGTTTTAAGGATTTTTAGGCCGTCTTCTGATTTTATAATGGGTGTGTATTGCGTGAGCTAGAGTGTGTGACATCATCGCTACAGTGGAGAGCTGATGGAAGACATAGACAATATATACATAGAAATGTAGGAAATCTTGTTGGCTTTCAGCTGATGGTCTTATTTCAGAGGTAGGACTTACACTTTTGGCTGCTAAAGCCCCAGAGGGAAAAGTACAACAGCAACTCCCCCATGAGCTGCAATTTCTTCCTGCTTTTATCATGCAGCAGGTGACATCTCCCATCCCATCAGTTAAACAGTTCTTCTCTGACCTGACTGGATTCTCTGGATTTTTTTCAAGATCATCCAAGAGAACCAGTGTGTGTGACAGAGTGGTGACACACAGACTCCCAAGAGCAAACAGAGTAAAGGCTGGTACACACTACAGGATTTTTCAAACCTTCACAGATTAGGAGACCACACACTTGATGATAACAAAAGACAGATCGCACAAGATCTCTCTCTGCTGATCTTATAGTGTGTGGTGTTCTCCATAGTGCACACCACACACTAACCGATTCTTCAGCAGAGTATCAGGTTCTTCACGCTCAATATTATAAATCTCGCGTGATCAAACGTGACCTCAGTGTAAACATCATGGCGGACGAACCGGAAGATGCAGTGGTGGTTGTTTTAGGCCTATTACTGGCTGAAAAAGTCATGGAGACGGCGAGAGTGTGGGCTGTATGCGTTACAGTGCGAGTTGGAGTATTACAGATAGCTTTGAGAGCAGTGCTGTGCGCTCTGGCCCCCAGTACTGTGGGTAACCATGGCAACGGGAAGATAAAAGGCTGACGGAGAAACACAGCTGACTCACCTCGCGTCTTGATTGGCTGTTTGTCCGGTCCACATGGCATCACACGCTGTGCGTGCTCGGCTCCGTTCGGAACACCCCACACATTACAGGATTTCTAGTCGCAAATATTAAACATGTGCATTACTTACGATCTCTCCTTCCGACGCCTTCCGAGCAGATCTGACCGGACAAAATCACTCTTAACACACCCCACACCACAGGAAAATCAGACACAATGTCCTTTGCAAACATCAGATAATCGTTCCTTTGCTGGCTTTGATAGTAAGCGGGAAATCGGGACAAAAATCACCCCGATTATCCTGTAGTGTGTACCCCCCTTAAGATGGAACTTCCATATGTGTGCAGTGAAGACTGTTTTAGCACAAAGGTGACATCATCCAGTGTTTTGAAACCATTAGGGGAGTTTGAGCCTACCACTGTGCGAGAAGCTGGAAGGTTTGTGAGGCTACTGGAGGACGACTCTTTCAGCTTCTTCCTGAAACTATTTCATTGCATCATGCCTTGTGTGCACATTCGCTTCAGCCAGCTCAAGAGGCGGACCATTGACTCAGTCTTTGTCCAGGGAATCATGCAGCAGTTCACACAATTTTTCTGACTTCACCATGCATTATTTCACACCGCCAATAGCAGGCCACCAAATCATAAAGCAACGACTTCCTCAGTGGAAGGTGTTGCTTGACCATGCCCCGACGGCAGCATGCATGGATGGCGGCATGCCCCGACGCGCGTGGACTGCGAGGGCCCGTTCAACGCTGCTTGCAGCTTTAATTTTACTTGCAATTTCAATTTAGAAATTGTACTTGTAATGGAATATATATTTAAAGCAATATAATTTATCTTATTTAAACGATCTGAGTCCTTCCTTCACCACTGTGAAGTGAATGCATTATGGACAAAACCTACGTCTTCTGTGTTCCATTTTAAATGACCCAACACTCAAACTGTGGATCTCTGCATGAACAGATTTGAAAAACTGTTTGTGAAAATTTGTGTAGTGGTCACATGACTTGCATGCGTAAAAAACAAAAGAAAAGCAATTATTGATTGCCAAAGGGGGAATTTGGTTTTAATCCAATTTTTAAATAGACATGATCTACAATAAAATTAAAACTAAACACATACACATTAATATAACAGAATATTTGTATAGTTGGAGAGAGGATGGCGTTGTCAGCAATCATAAGTCGTTAATTTGTGGTCAGGTTATAAGTACCCTGAACTACGGATTTATACACTGGAACTAATTTTAATAAAGCCCCCTTATTTTGTTTTTTAAGGTATCATGAAAGAATGTGTTCTTACAGCCATGGAGTCTTTAAAAGTGTGATTGCTTTAAGTTCACACCATCTTTCACTGTCTGTCGTCTGTCCCAGGGGCATTAATAGTCGCATCTACACATTAGCTAGTGTGGGGATAGCTGGATACGCAGGGCACATACTTTTCACAGCTGTCTTAACACAAAATATTACTCTACAGTCAGCTGAAAAGTAATCTGATTATAGGAATTAATCACACACAAGATGCAATTTATGACTCAGTTGTTATATTTTAGCCTTTCTAATTAAAGGCATTGCTTAAAATGCTAAAAATCCACACCATTTGTCCTCCAATCCCTACATGATACATTTACCAGCTAAACATTGAAACCTGGTTATATTATATACAAACTCATTTAACTTGTTATTTTGTGTTGTTGTTCTTTTCATTATTATTGGTCTCGAAATTTGGACTCAAGTATCTATGTTGTCCTTGACTTAGCAGGTTACACGTGATGCTTTAATTATTCTCTATGCACAACTATGTACAACTTTTTTTTCATGCACAATTTTTTATTCTATGACATTAACAGGCTTTATGTTGACTAGACCTATGTATCATGGAATAAGTGGCAGGTAGCACAGTCAAATTGGCAAAAGTAACAACACAGCTGTGTGAAGACAACATCTCTGTTATGGTGCAATGTACAGGTGTATTGCATGTGCATGGAACTTTCCAGATGTGGCCACATGTATAAAAACTGTGGCCTCATCTGGGGTTTGTTGTGGAACCCCATTTCCGCCAGTTAAAGAAAAGAAAAAAGAATATGTAAACTAAACTTGATGAAAAGAAATATCCCCATGGTAAATTGTAACTAACAGATAAAAAGTCAAAAAGACGAAATGATAAGATTTAGAAAAAGATCAAAATGATTATAGTCACAATTAAACAAAAACATTAATTGTACTGGACTGAATTAAAAAGTCAAAATCATATGATTAAAATAAATGAGATTTAAAAAAATCTAAATTATGAGATTAAAGTCAGAGTTAATTGAATCAATTGAAATAGAAAGATAAATACCAGGTAAAAACTCATGTCTATTAAATTACGTCATAAAAATGAGATAAAAACATTCAGAATGATGAGGTTAGGGGGTTAAGTCAACATATCATAATTATGACTTTTTATCTCATAGTTTCTCATAAATTGTCCTAAGTCTCATATTATTTTTATTTATTTATTTTTTAAAAATTAAGGCTATCTTTTATTTTTTTCTTTAATTGGCAAGGATAGGATTCCAGTCTGATGACATACTGAATACTGTAAATTAACTTGAGTTTTATGTTTTGATTTTGTTTTGGCTCATGAGATTTGGACAAGTGACTTTTTGATCTCCATATTTCCTACAAAAATGATCTGCCGTTAAACGTCCTGGTAATGTCGTCCACAGTCTCAGTTGAATTGCTGCTTTTTTTGCGCGCTTCCCTGCCAGATTTCAGCTCCATCAGCTCCACTTCATGCTTCGCCGCAGTCTCCAATACTTTCTGTTTATTATAGAAGACTACAAAGTTGTTTATGATGGGGTGGATTGGCAAGGCGATAGCTATCACCCCACAAAGAAAGCTGACGGCTGCGTTGCACTTGCCGAGGGTGGTTTTGGGATAGATGTCTCCGTAACCCACTGTGGTCATGGTGATGATGGCCCACCAGAAAGACTGCGGGATGCTCCTGAAAAGAGTCTCCGGGTGGCTTTGCTCCATGGTGTAAGCCAGCGCTGAGAAGACAAAGATCCCCACGCCCATGTACATGAGGAGCAGACCCAGCTCTTTGAGACTCTTTTTGAGCGCGTAAGTCAGAGTCTGAAGCCCGGAGGAGTGCCGCGCAAGCTTGAAAATACGCGCGATACGCATGATCCGGAGCGCCTGGACAGCCTGTTGGACATCAGCCAGCTCCATCATGGATGAGGTGCCAAGGTAGGTGAGGGAAAGGACCACGTAGAAAGGCATGATGGCCATGAAGTCTACGATGTTCATGATTGAGAGCGCAAAGTGCAGTTTGTTTGGAGAGGAGGCGAGACGCAGTAGGTACTCCGCGGTGAACCATAACATGCAGGCAGACTCGATCGCCTCCAGGGTCGGGTGCTCCACCAGTTTTCCCTCGGCGTCCGTCACCTGGAGCTCCGGGATGGTACCCACACACATCACCAACGCCGACACCAAAATAGAAAAGAAAGATACGATGGCGATGATGCGCGCCGGCAGCGAGGAACCCGGCTTCTCCATCAGTTTCCACAGGTACCTCTGGCACCTGTGGGGGCGCGTAATGCACTGATCTACCTCCAGATCTCCCAGAATTACTTTCACTTTGATGGCAATCTCGTTCAGCTCCTCCTCCTTCTCACTTAGGTACGTTTTGCAGCATTCATCCAAAACACTCTTATCTATTTTCCAAAACTCCATTTCCTTGATGAAACAGATGGGACAAATGCCGCGGTTTATGTGGATTTCATCAAAGTAGTAAGCGTCGATGATGCACTTGAAGGCATCAGGATCTCGGTCAAAGTAAAACTCCTTTCTGACGGGATCGAAGTCATCACAGAGCGACGACATACGTTCAGGATTCTGAGTTGAGCAGTTCAACAGCTCTGCTAGTCTGCTCTCCGGATAGCGGTTCAAAACACTCCCGACAAGCACCGCTCGGACTCCGCCAATGTTCACCGCTATCTCCCCCTCGGTGCAGAAACCACGTCTATATTTTGGCTTCGGAATTGTCCACATTTTACTTGTTTGACTGAACAAATTCTTCTCATATGATGTGAAAAATGAATAGCACAGAATAAATGTCCATTATCTCGGTGCGTAAATGTTTCCTCTCGAGTCTGTTCCGCACAGTGAATGGTACTGTTGGAGCGTCCAGCTTTTCCTAACGCTCGCCCCTCCCCTCTCTCTGAAACACACACACACACACACACACACACACAGAGAGATAGGTCTTTTGGGGGGCATTGTGTCGCTTTGTGGTTGTGAAGACAATTTAGTTAGAAGTACAGGTATTGCGCCATGTAATACGAACTATAACTCTTTTGCTGCTGTGGTGAGAAAATATTGTCCATTTCAAGCTTTGAAAGTTAAATACCACATGTTGGGTCATGCAGAACCGCTAATTAGTGGAATTTACAGTGTTGCTATATTCGAAAGAAACCTTCCGATGTGAAATATATTAACTGATCGACTGTCACTGATGATGTCAGGTAGGCCATGAAAACTGATGCTGCACAGTGCACTCTGGTGATCATGTACTGTATAGCATGCAGTGGTGGAAGTGACCAAGTACACGTACTCATTAACCTACCTGCACTGTAGTCATTTTTACTTGAGTTTTTCTATTTTATGCTATACTTACAGTAATGTTCACTGCTTACTTTTTACTGTATCTGACAGATGAACGTATGTTTAGTTTTCAGAATAAGATTTTGCATAGGTCTAATCTTACTCTTTTCCACTTGTAACCTGGGGTCACATGTAATGGCCCACACCAGTGCAGTTGTAGCCCAACATCACACATCAGATGTTTATGAGCTGTTGGCAGTTACCAGACAGATATTTGACCTGAAGCCCACTTGGTAAAAAAGCTCAATTGCATTACAATTTTCATTTGCACTGAAAAGAGAAACTGTAAGCATCATGATGATGAGGCATTTGTTGGGGTCTGTACCAAACTAATGTGTTCTGTTACATCTGAACAGGGGTGTGGAACTGGGGGGAAAAGTGGGACTGCCCTAACCCAGGGCTCCAGTGGGGGAGGGGGCCCTCGAAAGGCCTGAAATAAAAATGTCATTTTTATTTTATTTTTTTAATTTCTAAGTAATTAATGTCATAACTAACGTACAATTGGCAGAATAAATTGGATGAGAGACTTTACTCTGTATGAAAAATAAGTAATGGGGGCTGTCTGAGGTCCCTCTCAACCCTCACAATACATAATAGTTCAGTCCATCCCTGAAGATGCGTGTCCCAACAGCTTAACGAGCGGACCGGCTGCTGCTTATCAAGACATGTCTTTCCCTAAGGGGCCGTCCAGACGGGCGAAAACAATCTTTTTTCTCTCCGTCTTCCTCGGCATCGTTTCAAGAATATTTGCGTCCACACGGATCCACTGAAAACGACCGAAAACGCTGTAGTTCATATTCCAGGCCTATAGGTGGCACTTGACATTCACCAAAAACGGAGAAGAAGACACGGAGCATGCGCAATAAGCTTGCATGCTGTAAACAAACAGACAGTAGACGGAGAAACCGAACACAACAAGAAGATGAAAATGGCGAGTGCAAGGAAACCAGAATCATTTGTCTGGACTGATAATGAGGTCGAACTGCTGCTGCAACTCACACTCGACTACAAGGCGAGTAAGTTGCAAGAAAGGCTCAATATCTTCTGCGGCACGAACACGAGCATGTAGTCCACCATTGCTGTTGTTGTTATGAGACGTCGAGGGGTTCAGAGGTCAGAGGCAAGAGGTCGAGGGGTGGGGCAATGGCGTCATCGTTTTGGAAAGTATGCAGATTCGCCGTCCACATGAAATCAGGAGGGCTGCGTTTTCGGATTTCTCCACCCTGAGACCCGTTTTCAAAAAGGTGCGTTTTCAGGCTCTGCGTTTTCAGGATCCGTATGGACGGTCGGCCAAAACGATGCAATACATGGGCGTTTTCGCAAAAGAGCATTGTCGTCTGGACGGGGCCTAAGAAAGCAAAATCAGAGAGCCTTAAACGAAAGGAAAAGGCAGAAAGGGAAAGAAAGCAACGAGAGGGAAGACAACTCCTCACAAGTTCTTTCAAAAGAAAGATTAGTACAGTTCACAGCTAGCACAGTTTAAGAACAGTTAAAGCTAATATCAGCAGTCATAAAGATTGAAGGCAGTCAGACAGCCATGTATCTAGTTTCTCAGTTTGAGCAGCAGCAGGTTCCTCATCCTCATCTCATCCCTCATTAAGTGACTTAAAGTTATTATTACAAGTAATCATTTCACAATGAGGTCGCGGACGTCGCGGTAAAAACTGTTCAAATTTGGAGCGATATTAAGCTCCTTTCCCAGTAAGCTAGCATGACATGTTCGGTATCAGTGGATTCCTTTCAATTTCAAGATCTCTATGATACTCATGGCTTAATGTATCTTAAAAAGCCAGTGACGGCCTTCAGCAGGCAGTAGGCTAATGTTAATGCCAGATGATCCACCATCATTTTCAGAGGGTTAAAAGTAGGCCAAGAAAGCCAAGAACTGAGGTGGAGAATAATTCCAACTTCAAGATCATGGTGATCAATGAGGCAGAGTATACTTGAAATAAACATGTCGGTCGAACAGATATGTTAAACGCATCAGCAGCAGCATCAGCAGCAGCAGCAGCAGCTGTCTGTCAGCCTCCTATAAAATAAAAATAGCCACCTGTGAGTCTTCAGTTGTGGAGATGAATTAGACCTGCATGCAGGACTACAAGGGAGACAGTGAGCAGTAACCAAGTAACTGTCATGTTGTTCTTTTCACAAATATCATTAAAATGCATAGTTTTATATAAAATGGCATCACATTTTTTTGCCGGCCTGTACAAGGGCCCAATTACATTTCTTTTCATGGGGCCCAAAATCCCTGGCAGTGCTCCTGCATCTGGAGAACAGTATTTGTAGGCCCAGGGCATCTGTACAGCTCTACAGTACTTCATTATAATGCTGTTTCCGCACATATTTTACCTTTATCAGAAACTTGGAGCTTCTGTGATTTGGATGTTGCATCCTTCCATTCTTTCTGAGCTGCATTATTATGGATCATGCACACTGACCTCTTCTGCCTTTCTCCCACTCTTCTGCTGCTTCTGTCATGGTGATTCATATTACAGAGCTGCTCTTCACCCAGCGTGTCTACTTTACCTGAGGTAGAGCAGACAGGCTAGGTGCGTTACTAGGTCTAGGTGCTATACAAATACTGTGAGCATTAAAATGCTCAAGTAAAATTGAAATGCACACCGCCCATGTTCAGAATTTGGGCCTTAAACAAGCCCTGAGGTTGTGATGTCACAACTATACAGTTGCCACCTTCAGTTGAGCCCCTAGGACAGCCATAGTTGCAAAAACACAAGCAGAACTTGCAAAGGCGGTTCAGGAGGGGGTTCCTAAAAAGTCAAGCACCAAAACGGAGCATTCCAAACAGAGGATAAATAAAGCTGCTGCCGCAACTGACAGTATGAGAAAATCATTTCTAGTATTTAAACATTTTCTAGTATGGTTTTCTGGTGGACATCCAGAAGGAAAATATGACATTTATATATATATATATATATATATATATATATATATATATATTATATATATATATATATATATATATATATATATATATATATAATATTACATTTACAATATTATACAGTACATGTTCTCTTGGAAGTAAACACTTAACATGTATTTTAGCTATTAAACATATTTAAATGGTGTCAGAGTTCCTTTTTCAGCACAACATAAAGAATAGTCCATGTGCATCTGATATGGTGGTGAACAGGACCCAAAATCCGTCCACTCTTCAACTGACAAGATTATTTACACAGCTGTCTAATGAAAGCGTGACATTTCTGGCTCAAAAGAAATGTTGAAAACCATGATATTCAAGGACAGATTCATCACTAGATGTGTTTTATTCCAGAGTTGAGGGTCTTTATGTTCTTGACAAGTTTGGAACCATCCACCATATAAATTACAGGGCCTTCATTGCTTGGTCACTGTGTGGGTCCTCTCTTTGCTGACCGCTAGTAGATCTCCAGCAGATTGGTATTGATATGGAAGCAGATGTAGGAGAAGTACTCCTGTTGACAGATTCCTGGGATGTCACTGCTGATCTGTTTGACAGAGAGACACAGAAAAACCGACTCTCACACACATACCTTGAACAACTTAAAATGAATGATTGTACTGAAGGTGTGTCTGTGATCCATTCAAATCAAGTTCTTTTTACAGGTGTTCAGAGGTTTGACAGCACCATTGCACAATAGCCTGCAACTTCACACTTCTCACTATGGTCTGGCTAGGAAATAGATACATTTCATATTTGCATATGACAGATGTCATTTCAAGTAGGCTGGACAGCAAATATATGAAAGTGTTTTCCTTTACTCAAACATCAATATAAAATCAGATTGGACAAACACTGGCTCTAATTGGTCTTTTGAAATTTGAAAACGTAGTAGCTGTTAGGCAAGTATTGTCAAATTCTCTAAACCTATTCAGCCTATGTTTCTGAGTAAAATTGGTTTCCATTGTTTTCTGCTAGAGTATTCTGATCTTCAGTAGACTGCAGAAGGCTTCAGTATTTTCGAGCCATAAGGACACTGAATGTATGGATGAAATTACTACGGTACTGTCTAAGGCAGGGGTACTCAAATACAAACCTTAAAGGGCCACAAAGATTTTTTTTCAATGACTCAAAGGTCCATGTATTGTGGTCGGTCAGGTCACATGCAATAATACTGTAATATTCAAAACAAGAAGTCCTTTTCATTCAAAACAGCAAAAAATACAAACTAAAATAAAATGTAATTTCCATTTTGACGTAAATTGCATGCATGTGTGATGCAGCATTGGCAACTCTGTGACACTTCTGACTGAGATATGTACTCAAAGGGACAATAAACTAACTTGTCAATGTTCTGTTCTGGATGTTTCCAAATTGACCTCTACTTACCCATTGGCCGACATGTGTGCTAACAGGGACATATCCACAACAGGCTAATATTGGCAGAACAACTTTAGCGGAGTCAATTTGGTGGAGTGGCAAGTAACATATGTCCTCTGGAATGTGTTGAAGATAAGCCAAAGTACAGTGTGTCATATGATACAGGTAAAATACAAGTAGATCAATATCGTACCACTGTGCATACCTGTGTTAATGACATGGCTAATAGATTTTAACTGTCATCATTTGACTCACAATTAGGTCACTTCGGTAAGTTTTGTTTGGATTATGAGATATGGTTGAAAGCTGTGGTAAATATAAAGTAAGTGAACCTTGAGTTAAGGTATTTTAATCACACATACTTATCCCTGAGGTCAAGAGCAAACATCCAGGTTCAAGAATTTGTACGCCTGAGCCTTTATGCTTTTTCTCCTGTGTTTTAGATGAAAAAAGTCATAATCATGAGTGGTGTTTGAAGCAGTGACAGTGGCTCTTACATCTGTCTTGCTGGCAGTGGCAGTGGGGTCCAGATGCATGAACAGTGAAGAGAGCTCTTCTCTCAGTTTCTTTGAACACTTCCTGTCTGTCTGCAGCAGAAGAGCCTGATAGTTCATCGGTAATCCATACCTGGAGGGAGATATTATAATGAGCCATCTCACACATTGAGATCACAGGAAAATGATTAATTTCCTGCCATTTTTAATTAATGATGAGAGGAAATGAGAGGAAATCACTGATTTCATCAGCACTGACCTGAGAGCTGATTCCACAAACACCCTCAATGCTTTTAAGTGGATCCAGGCAACAAACACCTCACTGAAATTCACCTTCAGCCAGCGCACAAAGATTCCCTGATGAAGAGACATGTAGATTTATAATAAACTAAAACATAGACACACATATGCAATAATACTATGGGCATGGTGTATGCCTCACATATTGCTCTTTCTTGTAAACATTAAGATGCTTAATCTTCTGCTGCCTCTTCTCCTCAAGGTCAAAGCTATATTCGCGCACGTCGAACCTGTGTGGATCATAGGCTACACTATGGTAATAGACACAGACAACACAGCTTTGAATTGATGCAGTATTTTCTGGCAATCCATCCTGCTTACTTGCTCTCCAGGGCTTTGGCTTTGAATTCACAAACAGCTCTTTTGAAGAGTGTCACTGAGAAAACGCCTCCCTTTTTGTCCTCGTACAGCTTCCTGATGTTGATCACACAAAATAACACCAGAAAATCAGAGCTACACATGACAGCATGCAGCAACAGGGCAAACTGAAGAGAACGATAAATTAAACTGTTGCCGGCGAGAGCTGCCTAATGTCGATGTACTATATTACTGGTACATTAATACTACACTAGATATCATACATTGTCCAGCATTGCATTGACAACACTTTTTAGTTCTTGGTCTACTTCACTTGTCAGTCTACAAAGTACTTTCCCTTGTAAGGTATGCATGCTTACCCATGCTTCTGGCATAATGTCATAAATCATTCAAATATTAAAAATCTAAAGTGAAGATTTCTTTTTCCTTTGAAATAAAAAAAAACATTTCCTTCTATGCTGCTGATCCAGGCCACAAAACTTTTACTTTCTGCCAGTAAATGAACACCTGTGGTGTGCTGAGAACAGGTACTCAGAGCTTTGCCGGTGCACTTGTATAAGGATCAAGTGGAGTGTCTTGTCTTACAGCCAAGAGTGCATTAAAGTGGCTCACCTGCTGGACCGCGGAACCACAAACTCTGACATAGATTCATAGGTCCTCTCCCATTGCAAGTAGCTCGCTCTAAAACCAAAAACATGTGCAGAAACACATTTACACGTACAAAACAACACATACTATAGTATAAGTACAAATGAAGAAAAACATTGGTGGACGCTGACCTGGTCACTAGTACCAGCAGAGTGGTGAGATACTCTGAGAACACCAGGTCTTCCTTCCTCACAGTGTTAATCAAACTGCAAGTTTGCAAAGTCCTACTGGATAAGAAAGACATGCCAGGTCAAACATCTCATAGTTTAAGTAATGATCTATTTTATCCTAATATGTAATTGAGGTCACTCACTCTCGTTTGTGTTCAAGGCTTTGCAAGCTTGTTTTCACACTGTTGTATGCCGCTGCCCTGGACTTTAACTCCGTCTCAATCTGAGAAACTTCCTGACACACATGCAGGTGTTAACAGCACAGGAGTACATGTGATAACCTCAAAACTAGCCAGAGATAACAATTCATACATTGAATATCTTTAAAAACATTCAGTAATTCTGTGTTTGTATTGTTTGCATGCATATACAAACATAAAGTGCAACATTTATGTTATTCCCAAACTAACCCAAAGTCAATTTCATCTGGATTTTTCAAAACCTCTTAGAATCTGTCTCTCAAAGTTTGGTAGTTTTTTTTTTTTAAAGACACCTGGACATTAAAGGGGCATTCCACAGATTTTACACATCACAGTTTAGTAGTCATGGTTAGTACCGCTCAGCCAGGGAAAACGATAGTATAATGCCCTCCGTAGAAGTTTGAAAAAACAACCCCAATGATGTCATCAACCCACCATATAAATTGCAAATTACCCTTAGTTGGTAGCTGGCAAACCAATATGTTTTGAGTGAATGTTTGCATTTCAGCTGGCAAAAACTTGACATTTCCAAAGATGTCAGTTGACATCTGATTTATTAATTTACAATGCACAACAATACGGGTGAGGGAGTCATGGGTGAAGTTGAGAAGGCCAACATCTGCGTATCATGCAGCCACATTCACTGAAGTTTGAGCTTCACTGTGTAAAATAATGTATGTGAGAATTTGACGCTAGAAGGCTGTTCCCACATTCATCTGCTGAAAGTGTACATTTTCTGTACTACTCTAGTAATAGTAATACTCTGGAAGCAAATCTCTGTTCAATATTTAGCATATGCAAGTGTGATGTGGAAATTTCAACACACTAAGAAAGGACTTAATAAGTAATGATAAAACTTGTGAAATTAAAATTACTTACATATTCACATATTCTGGAATTTCAATGAGGGAAAGGGAATGGGTGCCATGTTTTTCTCTGCAAATATCATGTCAATACCCACAATGGATAATTATTGTTTTTTTATTTAAAAAAAAAAATGAATGCCTTAATAGATGCGTGGAGGGGCTCTTTAAATCCACCTTTTATTAACTAAACTGTCCCTCAGAAATACATCACAATAATTCCAGCTAGCAATTTCTTGTTCTAAAAATGTTCTGAGAATGTTACCGAGAATGTTCTTGTAATGTTTTCAGTGGGTAGTTTTCGTTAAGTTCCCAGAATGTTCGAGGATAACGTTCTCTAAAAACATTCCAAAAATGTTTTGTGATAACCTCCTTAAAATGTTCAGTGACAACATTGCTTGAACGTTATGCCCTAATGTTCTTGAAAACGTTCTCAGTGGGAAGTTTTTGTTAAGTTGCCAGAATGTTCGAGGATAACGTTCTCTAAAAACGTTTCAAAAATGTTTTGTGATAACCTCCTTAAAATGTTCAGTGACAACATTGCTTGAACGTTATGCCCTAATGTTCTTGGAAACGTTCTCAGCGGGAAGTTTTCGTTAAGTTCCCAGAATGTTCGAGGATAACGTTCTCTAAAAACATTCCAAAAATGTTTTGTGATAACCTCCTTAAAATGTTTAGTGTCAACATTGCTTGAACGTTATGCCCTATTGTTCTTGAAAACGTTCTCAGTGGGACGTTTTCTTTAAATGGACTTGCATTCATATAGCGCTTTTTTCAGTACTCAAATCACTTCACAGTACTTGCCACATTCACCCATTCACACACACATTCATATACTGATGGAGGAGGCTGCCATGCAAGGTGCCAACTGCACATCAGGAGCAATTTGGGGTTCAGTATCTTTCTCAAGGACACTTCAACACGCAGCTCAACCCAGCTCGGGGGAGCCGGGATTTGAACCGGCATCCAGACGACCTGCTCTACTCACTGGCTGAGCTACAGCCGCCCCAAATATCTCGTTCTAAGTTCCCAGAATGTTTGAGGATAACGTTCTCTAAAAACATTCCAAAATTGTTTTGTGATAATCTCCTTAAAATGTTCTGTTCTTGAAAATGTTCTCAGTGAGAAGTTTTCGTTAAGTTCCCAGAATGTTCGAGGATAACATTCTCTAAAAAAATTCCAAAAATGTTTTGTGATAACCTCCTTAAAATGTTCAGTGACAACATTGCTTTTTACGCCCTAATGTTCTTGAAAACGTTCTCAGTGGGAAGTTTTCATTAAGTTCCCAGAATGTTCGAGGATAACGTTCTCTAAAATCATTACAAACATGTTTAGTGATAACCTCCTTAAAATGTTTACTAAAAGCCCTGTTAGAACATTATGCCCAAATGTTCTTAAAACATTTTAGATGACAGTTTTTAATGTTCCTGGAATTATGCTATTTTAGAGTTGGATAACATGCTTTGAAAAAATCTATAAATGTTTTGCAGCAACTTTTCATTAAAATATTTAAACATTAAAACATTCCCACTTCATCTTAAGACAAAAATGTCCTCACTAGGATCGCTGATCATTTCCTTAACTATTGGAATTGGACTATTCACACAAGTGAAAGTTTGATAACATCAATATTCAAAAGTCTTTCAACAGAATTATTTATTTATATTCTTTTAGCTAAACCAAGGGTTAGGGTTATGTTTTTTCAATTACACTTTCCCCGCTAGACATTCTGCTAGAACCAAAAAACAAAAAAAAATCAACAAAAACTGGCAAAGCCCCCGGACATGTGCACTTTAAACCTGAACTTTAAACTAAACTTTTTGGCTACAACAGTAATGTAAAACGTACTGTAAAACACTTGTGTTGATCTGACATTGTCATGAATTTATCTCTAATTTTGTCACCGAGATTGTCCACACTGGCATTTTACATGCAATATTACATGTATTTCAATCCCAGGAGAGTGATCCAACTCTCGATTGCAACGAACGATTATTGTTGTTGTCGTCGACTAATCTATCGATTATTTTATCGATTAGGCGATTAGTCACGATTATTTTGGCAGCATGTTTCTACTTTGGTTTTACCTTCATATTCATGCATTTGAAAACATAATATTTTGAAACACAACTGGATTTTTAATATGTCAACAAGTTTTTAATTGATTACATATCTTACAAATGAATTATTATGTTATAAATCATTGCATTAAGTGAAGGTTTACTATTCAGTGTTTTGTCCAATTTATATTATTACTGTTTACTAAATTAATATCCTACACATGAATTATTACTGATATCGTTGCTGTCAGACAGAAACCTCTTATTTGCTAATTTGACTTATTTTTTTAGAATCATTTTACTGGCCACCCTTCAAATCTGTACACATTATTAACCAATGAATGTATTAAAGAGCTTGTCTCCAGCCAGCCTCTTGTCTGATGACACATGGGGCAGCACAATCACACTTGTTGTTGTCATTTGAGATCTGTTGCATTTTTAATAACTATGAACTTTAATAAATCACTTTTTGGTTACACACTAATGGATGAATATGTCTAAAAAATGCAAATCCATTTCAGTTTGATTTGCTTGTAGGTTTGTAGGCTATTTTTTTTTTTAAAAAACTCAAAAATAATGACTGTATTTCCAGCTACAAAACGCAAATCTCTCTCCTCCCTCCATTGTTGTTTTGTCGCTGCGTGGTTTTACACGTGAGTGAGTTGTCCTCATGCTGAAAATGTGACTTTTCGCACACGTGACATCACTCCTCGAGACGCAAGAAGAAAGCAAAAATATATATTTTTACTGAGGAAAATGACAAAAATAATAGTAACACACAGTGGCTTGAATTAGTAACTTTAATCTGATTACTGGTTTGGAAATATTAACGCGGTACATTACTCGTTACTGAGGCCGGGCCAGGACTCAACTTGCAGGTTTGATGTTTTTGGGCTCGATCTGAGCTCTACTACGGAGTCGCATATAAATTTAATGTCACATATTGTAGATAGGAGGTTACCGCCCGAAAATGTTCCCAAACTTTGGACGTTTTTTGTTTCGCTTTCCTGCTCTCCTCAACATGTTCCCCATCATTCATATTCTTCTTCTTCTGCGGAACCATCTTCTTCTTCTATGCCACACTGTGGTGCGCATTCTAGTAGCGGTGCTATAGCGATTTCTCTCCAGCTCAAATCTTTTTTTTTTTAAATGATAATAAATAATAATAACAATAATAAATATGACGCGTCTACGCACAAATTTTGTGTCGACAAATTTTTATTGTCGACGTAATCGATTACGTCGACTAATTGTTGCAGCCCTACTCTGTTGCTCTTCCTGAGGTTTCCTCCATTGCTCACCCTGTAGGAAATCTGTCCCATGTAGCCTGTGTTGTTGAATATATATTGTAAAGCCCCTTGAGGTAATTTTGTGATTTGTGATACTGAGCTATAAAATGATTTGTTTGATTTTACCTGAATATCTTTGACTCATTGATTGTGATTGCTTGTGATTGTCAAAAGTTAGAATCCATTCATCCATCCATTACACTTGGATGTTCTCACAAATTTAAAGGTAGGCCTGCTAGGCCAATGTGTAAGAATCAGAATGACACTGATGGCCATTAGGGCAACTGCAGACAGTGACCTTGCACAGGAGCGAGCAGCCAGTGGCCAGACAGCATGGATCTGGCATTAGTTGCTTTGTAGCTGATAAAGTCAATTGCAAATGGCAACCTAGCCAATTTATCAGCCCTGGGACGGCTGGGAGTATGGATGGATTAGCGACGTCATTGTGGTGTGTTTGGTTGTGTCTTGGCTTGCATTGGCTTTTCTGAGGTAACTAAGCCTGCTTCCCTGGAGCTGGCATGGGTTTATGACATTTTATAAAAAAAAGCTCTGTCATCTGTTTTCTAAGGCCTTAAAAACATCCCCAAAACATTTTCCAAATGTTGCTTTGAGAATGTCCTTCCTTTGTTAACATATCACATTACAGAAACTTTTTATAAAAAAAAACATTCTGTAATCTGAAGCCTTAATAACATCCATAAAAGATTTTCTGAATGCTGCAGTGAGAATGTTGTTCCTTTGTGATCATATAATATCGTGGGAATTATTTATAAAACAATGTCCCCGAAACATCCTCAGAGTGTTGCAGTGAGAATGTTATTCCTTTGTGATCATATAATATCGTGGGAATTATTTATAAAACAATGTCCCCAAAACATCCTCAGAGTGTTGCAGTGAGAATGTTATTCCTTTGTGAACATATCACAATGCAGAAACATTTCATAAAAAAAGTTCTGTAATCTGAGGCATTAATAACATCCCCAAAAAATCCCAAGAATGTTACACCTAAAACATTCTTCCTTTATTAACATATCATATTTTTAGGAACGTTTCAGAATGTTCTTTTCTGTGATCTGGGGTATCAAAACATTTTCTGCATGTTGCTTTGACAATGTTCTTCCGTTGATATTGTGTAACATTGTGGGAATGTTTTATTAAAAAACGTTCTGTAATTGGAGGCCTTAAAGACATGCCAAACTCTGAAAACAGAGTGTTGCTTTGCAAATATTTGTCTTTTGTTATCATCTAGCATTGTGGGAATGTTTTAAAGAAGAACATTCTATAATCTGTTAACTGAACAACATCACCAAAACATTCGCAGAATGTTGAAGACAAAATGTTCTACCTTTGTTAACCTATCACATTACAGGAATGTTGTAGAAAAAAATGTTTTGTGAACTGAGGCTTTAATAACATCCCAAAAACATTTTCCAAGTGTTGCTCACAGAATGCTCTTCTTTTGCTGTCATTTAAAATCGTTGGAATGTTTTATAAAAAACGTGATATAATCTGAGGCCCTAATAACATCCTGTAAACATTTTCTAAATGTTGCTTTCGGAATGTTCTTCCTTTGTTTTCATGTAACATTCTCGTAATGTTTTATAGAAGAACATTCTATAATATGCTACCTCACCGACATCCCCAAAACATCCCGAGAATGTTACAGCCAAAACTTCCTTTCTTTGTTAACATATCACAATACAAGAACATTTTAGAAAAATGTTTTGGGATTGTAGGCCTTAATAATATTCTAAAACATTTTCCGCATGTTGTTTTGACAATGTTCTTCCTTTGTTATCATATAACATTGTGGGACAGTTTTATAAAAAGCGTTCTGTAATCGGAGGCCTTACAAACATGCCAAAAACATTTTCTAAATGTTGCCTTAAGAATGTTCTTCCTTTGCTATTTTGTGACATTATGGGAATGTTTTACAGAAGAACATTCTATAATCTCTTACTTCAACAACATCACCAAAACATCTTCAGAATGTTACACTAAAACATTCTTCCTTTCTTAATATTTAACGTTATAGGAGCATTGTTTGAAATGATAAACATCCTTAAAATGTTCTTTGAACATTAGATAAAAATGTTTTTTTAAAAACATAACAAGAACTTGTAGGGAATGTTAGCCAATGTTGTGGGAACATTCCCTGCTGGCTGGGATGAAGTTAAATACGCTCTCATTTCCATTTCACTGTGACTTTCATTGTTTCTTATGTCTCCCATCCAGCAGCTGGGCCTCGCGCTGTATTCTGCTGCTCGCAGATCAGCTGTTGCCCAGTTACGCTAGTGTGTAGGGATACGGGGGTTCTGCGGTTGAGAAAATGTAGTGCCAAAAGAAAGCAAGGTCTGACGGCGATGTGAAGCGGTGTGAATTTTACCTATACAACGTACACTTGAACTGATATAGATTTTTTTAGGTGAGCCTTGTTTTAGGTGGTTTATTTAGCTTTTTCTCTGGACCCCGTTCACTGCAGTACAAAGCTGAGCGTCTGGCTGGAGCGGCTCTCTACTTCTCCAAACTGAGGCTGCGCTGATCGGTGATTACAGTAGGAAACAGATCGACTATAGATATGTACTTTATATGACCCCACTTCAAAAAACCCGAACTATCCCTTTAAGGTAACTAAAATTGGTTAAAGTACTACCACTTGAACTACTTTAAATCACTTATGTGACTTATGATATTACAATTACCCTGATTTTCAATGGTTCTTACCTTGTTAATGATGTCTGCCAGACTTGTAAGAGGCATAGCTGTGGGGTACTTGGCTTTGTCCCACTGAAACTTGGTCATGAAGCTCATCAGGTCCACTGAGAAACACACACACAAGAATTCAGATCCCAACTAGAAACCACTAGAGCTTAATTGATTAGTTGTCTATTAAAACCTATTAAATTCATCACCAACTCTTCTGAAAATCAATTAATTGGCTTAAGTATTTTTAAGGAAAAATTATCTGATTCCAGCTTCTTAAATGTGAATTTTTTATGGTTTCTTTACTCCCCTTTGACAGTAAACTAAATATCTTTGGGTTGTGGACAAAACAAGACATCTGAGGGCATCATCTTGAGCTGTGGGACATCTAGACATTTCCCATAATTTTCGGACATTTCCTAGATCAAACAACTAATTGATTAATTGAGAAAAGAATCCACAGATTAATCAACAATGAAAATAATTATGAGATGCAGCCCTCTACACCACAAATTGCATGACTGTAAAGGCACTCCATCACACAGTGTAGTGGAAAAGTCATGTCAGTGTCATTCAGGATACAAAGACAACATCACCATAAAAATGCACACTTCATACAGAGAGATACGCATCACTGCACACGACACACAAAGATCAAATAGCCAGCAGATGCAATACCCCTCAGAGACTTGAGGTATGATTTCAGGGGTGACAGGATGGCTCTCTGACTCGTGCCGTGGTCTGATGGTGGAAAGTGGTCAAAGACAGTGGTTAGCCTGATTTGTGTTGAGGAGCTGTTGAGCTGTTGATCTGTTCTACTGCCTTCATACAGGGAGGGACCAGTGTAGGCTGTGTTTTCTGTGAACGTTTGTGTGGGAGTGAATGTTTGTGTGTGTACATGGATATGGACCTCAGTTTAAATATCTATTAGTCTCATTCGAATATGCACATTGCCTGGGGCTTCTATGCACTTGCTTAATGAGTTTCTATACAATGTAATTAACACCCTCTGCATGGATGTTTGTGTGACTGTGTGTGACTCACCTCCATTGGCTAAGGCATTTTCCAGCACTTTGTCACCAGACTGCTCCATCACCTCCCTCATACACTGATGTGTTTTTTTAATCACACTGACGAGACAACAGAAAGAAATATCATTATTACAGAGGTGCTTTATAGGTATTTTATATGCTATATATTTAGTCACAATGCTGATAATTTATTGGCCCCTTTTCTGGAAATCTTTTTCTACAAAATATTTTGTTATTGACACTTAAATCCACAATGAATTACTGTTTTATAGGGGAATAGGGGATTCAGAAAACAATTGCCCAAACTGAATAAAAAAAAATAGTCTGGAAAAAACTGCAAGACAAGGTCTGTCTGGTTTGATCTCCCTAATAGTGTTGTCACAATACTGGGATTTCTAACTTTGATAATATAACAAAATGTACTGTGTGTTAAGAACAACAGCTGCTAAGTAAATGTATTTCTGGTGTAGAGGAAAGTGAAAAAATGCAGCTTGTACTGGTTTATTGACACTGTAAAAAGTGATAATTGAAACTCTTTCAAATAGTTGAACTGTTATGTATCAGTATTTTGATATTTTTGAGAGCACTACTCCTGAGGCCACACTTGGACCCTTACAGAACAAGCAGACTTATCTTTAAAAATATAATGAAATATATTAACAATACATCATATGGCAGGAATTAGGGCTGTAGCGATACACCAAACTCACGATTCGGTTTGTATCACGATTTTTGACCCACGGTTCGATACAAACCTCGATATTTTTTTTCTAAATTAAACAAACAAAACAAATTTATGTAACATTTCAATAACTTCTGTATATGATACTTGTCTGATAATATCAGAGGTGCAGTATTGTGGAGGGCGTGTCTATCTGATGGTCTGTTAACTTCACAGATCCCTCACTCAACTTAATACAGAGAAATGTCCCACAAAGCAACGTTACAGAACCAAACGAAGGTAACGTAACTGAAACTGTCTTTGGCAACAAGGAAAAATACCACAGCTGTACGTGGAGAAGCGTCCTTCCTCCCGCCCGTCCTACCGACTCCTCGTCACATTTCTGCCCAATAAACAGCGTCTGTCACCGGCAAAAAAACTTTACCTCACCGAGTATTTATGATGAAAAAAAATCTCCGCGACAGTCAGCCCTCCGGACCGAGACTTCAGTGAACTTTACCCCGGAAGACAGCCTCAGTCGGGTTTTGATTGACAGGGGAGACACCGGGGAAACCCCTTGCAAACGCACACACGTCATCATCATGACGTGTACCGTCACATCTCTTTAGGAGCCGCAGCGCCGGCTTTCTGTGTGAATTGCACAGCGGTTCGTCTTTACAGTGGTGTTCTGCTCTGTGTGAACGAACAATGGCTGAGAATTGGCGAACGACCGCTGCGGTGTTAATGTGGTGTTACTTACAGCTCATAGTGCTGAATCCGGACCGGAAGTTGTGTCGCGATTCTGCCTTCTCAAAGCGCGAGACAGGTTCGTGGATCTGAGTGTCGCGATTTCGGCTTTGATACGTGTATCGTTACAGCCCTAGCAGGAATCAATATTTGACAATGCATGCCAATATATTGTCATTTTCCTTAAAGAATATATGATATTACATAATTAATGTACATTTTGATAATATAAAATAAAATAATATATACTGATATATATTTAGATTTACAATATTATTATGATAATTTATTATCTATTTACTATGTATGCGAAATACAAATAATTGTTATTTTTGTCACTATATAAAGAGAATATAATTTCATATAGTCAATAATGCATTGCCAGTGCAGTATAAAACATATATTTCAATACATATAAAAATGATATTTTGGAACACTTTAAAATAACCACCACTCATAATGGTGATATTAATAATAAACCATTTATTAAGTAATTGTTTAAGTTTATAAACATTAGTTGCCAATTCACTATAAACAATTGCTTGACAAATGCTTTATAAAGCATTTCATTGTTTGTGTATAGTGAAATAATGAAGGTTATTATAAAGTGTTAACTGACACAAATTTTAAACATAAGCCTGTGTCAGCTCTTCACATCAGTGTAATATGCAATTACAATGTGAAATATTGTCGTAATACTGTTAAATTAATGCAAATAATGAAAAGAAAACTGTAATGTTAATATATTAGATCTGCATACGGTAAATGTATTTCTGTTGCATAAGGGAAAATAGGCTTTGACATTCCCACTTACACCCTATCAGCTCCATTACACCAACACTGAATTGAAAATCAGGAGGGAAAGCTAACCGTCATCTGCCCCTGACCATCAATTAATCATGGCACACACAAGCTCAGAGTTACAAGTCCTAATTAAGGACAAAGCTGCACATTAAGCAACAAACGTGCAATGACCGTTGAGACAAAGAGGTTTTTGTGTGAACGAACAGAGCATAAGCAATATATTCAGTCTGGTTCATCATTGTTCTTCACTTTTTCACCTTTCTGTCAGTGTGTCGAGCTTGGAGAGATCATCTGAGACGATGAGCAGACTGTCCAGTATTCCCACCTGAGGTCAGAGCATAGACAGCACAGTGTTCAAAGTGTACTGGCTTTTAAGATTCAGCCCAAGGATTCCTACATTAACATTCAAGATTCTTTTTAAATTATTCTGTGGTTAATCTCTTTAAAAGATGAAAAAAGTGCTGTTAAAACATGATTCCAAGCAGCCATGGTTAACATTGATCACGCTGAGTGAAATGGGTCAGATGGAAATTTTGCCTCAAACTGTAGAGAGCAACCTGAGCCTTTCTCCCTTCACCAGAGAAGGACACCAAACACCATGACCCTACTAAACTCCACTCTACTGTACTGGAGTGAACATAGAACTTATAAACACATACAATTCTTTTTGTTCTTTGTTAGTGACAATGTTGTTCTCACAGGCCAAGAGGAGAGGCTCTACCATAACCGGTTCTTTAGTCAATATTTACTCTGTATATTTAACTTTGCTCACTTCAAACCTTGGGGCAGATGATATTAACCTCACCTTGAGGTCTGGAATGGAGAACCTGCAGCAGGTGGCCAGGCTGGTTTTGGCAATGGTGCGCTTGAGTTTCTCTACACTGGTTAAACTAGTCTTGTCCAGCGGGACAGAAATCAACCACAAGTCTGTCATGACTCTTCACATGGAGATTTCCAGTCAAAATCCTCCCCACAATAACAGGCCTTAGCACTAAAAGACAGTGATCAGAGCAAAAAAAACCACACAATCACATGAAGTCATTAAACGTACTGGCATAAAGGCTTTCGTAATAAGTTGCCTCTGTAAAATTACATTTAGGTTAATGATATAAAGCTTGTTTATTATTCTGGTTCGGTTTCCACTTAATTAACGAGTGTCAAATGATGAACATTTTCCTTGATCATGGCCAAATAATGTCACTTAAAATAAACTATAAAAGTAATATGTTCTTTCAAAGTCAGGTATTCTTACCGTCAGGTTATCTTCATGACCGTCCGCTGAGTGTGACGAGAGAGTGAGCAGCTGCCCCACCTGAGGCTGACTGACAGCCTGCTGTCCTCCAGGATCACAGGCAGCTGATGCATCACTCAGGTGGTTCAAGCAACTACTGTGGCTGACTCTCAATTTGAAACTGTGCTGTCACTTTGCATGTTACTCAAAGTTCGCTACAAAATAATTTCACGTTTAAGATATTTCTGAACTTTTCAACATGTTTGAACTTTAAATGGGAACGATTTGAAAAATCTAAGAATTGCCCAATTAAAACCTTACATTTTATCTATATTGCATATTATGTAACGATATGTACAGGCGTAGCAGTAGTTAGTTATTGCATCTCGCCTCTTCAGATTAGCATCGTTTAGGTTTCCGTAGTTCTTTAAGTTTGAATGGCAGTGGAGGCCTTGGAAATTGTCAGTCAAATCATTCTCAGTCATTTGCTCTTGAAGCAAATAAATGTATATTTTTGTTTGAAATGTAAAACAGCGAAGTTAGCTAATTACTAACGTTTCGTAGGCTGCAGCTTTCATTGTCAATTTGTACATTTAATGTAAATATTGGCTCTCAAGTGTGTAACAATGACGAATTATCTTTTATCACTTTTATCAATAATATTTTTTTAATCGTGCTAACCCTGAATTTTTGGACGGGGAGGGACTATTTACTTACTGTGGTTTCCACTCGAACCAATTTCGGAAAACACATCTTCACTTCCTGTTTTGGCTCTGAGGCACAACGTGCATTCAGAGCAGGTCTGCGGTGTGTAGTAACAGTGTTATGTGTAAGCTGAGTCTTGTTCGCTCTCTACGATGCAGATATCTAGCGTGAATGATGTGAAGATTTACAATTTAAGCTATGGAAAGTCTCTTCCGGAGGTAAGAAACACGACGTGCTCCCAACGCTTACTTATAATTCATGAGCTAGCTATTCTGCTTACTTTGAGACTAGTTAAGGTAGCTAGCCAACACAGCTAGTCGGAACCACTAATCTACTATTTCGTTGCGCCTCATTATTGCACCACTCATTTCAGTTCATGCTGTTTCAGTAATATTAGCTGACATAAACTAACATAGATCAAACACGGGTAGAAAGCGGGTTATATGAAACACATCTATTGCGGTAACTAAACGCTGTTTTATTGGTTACCTTAATGCGAAATCCTAACGACCTCTACATCTTAAACGCAGTGGCTGTCAGATCGAAAGAAGAGACAGTTACAAAAGAAAGATGTCGGTGAGTCGAGTACTACAGTTTCAGCATCACATGCTAGTTAATTGTCCTCGACATGAGGACTAGTATGGATGTAGTATTCTGACATTTGATTTAATTCTCCCCCAGACATCCAGCGCAGGATTGAGCTCATCCAGGACTTTGAGATGCCTACAGTGTGCACCTCTATCAAAGTGTCGAGGGATGGTCAGTTCATCCTCGCAGCAGGTAAGACGAGCTGTAGGTAGTGTCTCATCAGACCACCAGTCGCCAGTTGTCAGTGAGAACAGACCTCCGAGCATGCAGATGCCTCCAGTATGTTTTTTATTGTTTATCTTACATTCATTTCAGGCACTTACAAACCAAGGATTCGCTGCTATGACACCTACCAACTGTCCCTGAAATTTGAGCGCTGTCTGGATTCAGATGGTAAGTCAGCAGACAAATCCACTTGTTGTAGAGCCTCCATGTCATGTATGACTAAATGTGATGAATTTTCTTTCCCTCAATCTCACAGTTGTGGCCTTTGACATCCTGTCAGATGACTACTCCAAGGTAAGCACTTTGACGCTCTCTTGCCCCAACTCTTTGCTGCATGTTCTTTATTGTTATGTAGTGACATTGTTTAATACCTATGTGGTCTGTAAATGCATAGTATTGTCTTGCCATTGCTGGAAGGATCGGTGAGGTTGTCAGAAAGTGGTAATGACATTTTGGTTAAATTACTTGTAAAATTGTAAAAACAAAAAACAAAAATAAATCATACAACTTTCCCAGGGATCCCCTGATGTAACAGTAGTTTTTGGTAGGATGGACCTTTTTGTGAGGTACGTCTATGCCGAGTAGTTCAAAGCAGCATTCATAACATTGACGTTGGTATTTTAAATCAACATGTTTTTTTTGCATGTCTATTTGTTCTCATTAAACACAGTATTTCTGCTCCGATGGATAGAGATGAACTGGAGACTATACTAATGTTATTAGCGTTATACTATTTGTGGAATTAGATTTCAGTAGTGGTTTCTTAAGATTATTTCTGAATCGTGTGATCCAAACGTTTCTATAATTTCAGAGTGTTGTAAAGTCCAGACGTTTTTGGGTTTACAATTAGTCAACTACGTGTAGTATATAAATCTGTACTATTACCCAGGACTAATCAGATTAACTTCCACCTAGATCACAGAGATGAGGTTAAAACTATTGACTTACAGTATGTATGATGTATGATGTTTTTCTTACATCTGGAAACATGATTTGTAGACCATGACATCACCATTTATTTTCTGTGTGTCTGTGCAGTTGGTGTTTTTACACTCTGACCGCTACGTAGAGTTTCACTCCCAGCACGGACACTACTACAAGACACGCATTCCAAAGTTTGGGCGGGACTTTTCCTACCACTATCCTTCCTGCGACCTCTTTTTTGTGGGGACAAGGTGAGAATAGGATTGAACAATAGATGTTGAGGCACTCTGTACTTCTGACACCTTTAGATATTTGTCCTGTGCAAGTCAAACAAATTTGTTTGCTGATCACAGTTGATTTTATTGTTTATATTTCAGTTCAGAAGTTTTCAGGCTGAATCTTGAACAAGGACGCTTCCTCAACTCCCTTCAGACAGATGCTGTGTAAGTACAACAAAGTGTTTTCCTTAACTGTTAAAACTGTTAACTGTTTTTTTATGCAGTGATACTTGTAACCAGTAACAGTGAGTGGCTAAATTCAGCCAGGTGAACATGTAAAAGAATCAGAATCAGAATCAGAATTTCCTTTACTTATCCCGCAAACGGGAACATTTCTTCATCACAGCAGCCAAAGGACCGGGTATTGTAATAAACAATAATGGCATTAAAAGAATAAACAATGCAATAAAAAAGTAGGAAGTGAGAAATACAAAATAGAACTCTCATATATATATCTCATATACATAGTTTGTGAATAATGATTTACACTGTTAACAATATAATTGTAGGATATGGGTATGTGAAATTGACCAGTTAGTGCAAAAAACTGAGAAAAGAGGTTCTTTTATGACATAATGCACATGTGAGGTCTATTGGGAGCAGTGCTGGTTGTACAGTCTGACAGCAGCAGGAAGGAAGGACCTGTGATTCCTCTCCTTCACACACTTGGGGTGTATCAGTCTATCACTGAAGGAGCTGCCCAGTGCTGGGAGAGTGACCTGCAGACGGTGGGACTCCTTCACCAGCAGTGATGACAGCTTATCCATCATCCTGCTCTCTCCCACCACCTGCACTGGGTCAAGAGGGCATCCCAGGATGGAGCTGGAGCTAAACTTTATAAGTTTATCCAGTCTCCTTCCTGCTGCCGAGATGCTGCTGCTACAGCAGACTACTCCATAGAAAATGGCTGATGCCGCCACAGAGTCATGGAAAAAGGTCAGGAGTGCCCCCTGCACTACAAAGGACCTGAGCTTCCTTAGCAGATGGAGTCTGCTCTGGCCTTTTTTATATGTTGCTGCAGTGTGATCATACACACAAAGATTATTGTAGCACTCAAGTCTTTTGTGCAATCTGACATTTGCTGGTCATTAACTGGTCAGCTTGATGTCATTGCTCTGAGCTGATGTTCATGATGATTCTTTGTCTTGACCTATTCTCCACCAGAGAGAACAATGTTTGTGACATCAATCCCGTCCATCATTTGTTTGCCACAGGAACCTCTGAGGTAAGTGCCATTGCAGGCTGTGTATGAGATGAGGCATCAGTTATAAGCAGACACTGTTGAAACCATGACTGTGTATGGCTAGCAGTTCATTTCTGTGTGCCTTTTAGAATATACAAAGACTTCCACTGCATTATATTATAGTAAAGCAGAGAACTTTAAGAGATAAAATGGTTCGTTTTGCCTGTATTTTCATATTTTTATATACATGTGTTTTATGAGCTGGACTGATAGAAATGTGCCTGTTTCATCATTTCTGAGTGTTAAAGTATTTCAACCCATTACATCGACCTTACATTAGGATCTGGCATTTCTAGTGACCCTAGTAAAATGCCCCAGTTAGCTTTAAACATTTTTATAAAGTCAAGTTGTAGCTTCCTCAAACCTTGTGTTACCCTGCATTTGATTGATATCCCTTCCGTTGGGATCCCAGGGCAGGGTCGAATGCTGGGACCCTCGTGTCCGGAACAGAGTGGGCATTCTGGACTGCGCCCTGAGCAGCCTTCCTGAAGGAGCAGAGTATGTACCAAGCTGTTACAGTGACATGGGACATAATTTCAGCTGTTGTTAGCCTGACCATGTATGCTGTATGTAGCCACATGGCAATATTTGCCACTCCAATAAAACTTTGTTGCATTTAAATAACTGCAAGCTGTGCACCATTATGGAACAACATCCTGCTTTCATCCGATTCACAGTTTTTTTTTCTGTCACAAAGCAGCAACACTATCTAACATGATTTCATCATTTTGTCTTTGTGTCTCACATGGCCATTTATCCCCATAATATCATATTGATATAACATTACCATTATTTCTGTTTTGTTGACAGAGTTCAAGGTTTGCCTGCCATAAGTGCACTGAAGTTTAATGGCTCTCTCACCATGGCAGCTGGCACCAGCACAGGACAGGTGAATCAAGCTAATAATTCAAATAAGTTTGAGCTTTTTTTTTAATGATAATTGTCGACAGCTGCTGGACACCAGTCCATCCTGTTGACATGTGTCTTTAGCATTGGTCTGTCTTCCGCTTTGTTTGTTGCTGTTGTTGCTGCTGTTGTTGTTGTTGTTGTAAAACTCTCTGCTGCCCACATGATGTGAAATTTTGCTAGGGATGTACCGATTGTGAAATTCTGGGCCGATACCGATACCGATGTTTAACATAACAACTTGGCCGATGCCGATGTTCTTTCTTTTTGTTATTTATTCCTTTTTTTTGTGCCACAGAAACATACAAGTCTTTCAGCTCTTCATAACACTATCCTTGAATGAGCACAAATCCAATGAGACCAATTTATGAAACAAAAACAACCTTTAATGTCACTTTCTGGTTGACATTTAAGATAACCTTAGTTCACGTGACAAGATTTCGGGGAGACAGACCTTGGCAAAGTGACGTCGACTCGGCGGCGTGTAGCGTGGCTCCATAAACTTTATTAGACTCTGAAACCCCACGTCCTCCACTACAGAGAAAGGCTGGTCATCTAAAGCAATGGACTCCATCACCTTGTTTGTTATTTGCTTTGCTTTGGCGCTGTCTGGAGGCAGCTGTTTGGCTTTCCTTAAATGCTGTGTCAATTGAAGTCTGAGGGGCCGTCCAGACGGG
The DNA here is from genome assembly GCA_963678695.2 of Diplodus puntazzo. Classification (NCBI taxonomy): domain Eukaryota; kingdom Metazoa; phylum Chordata; class Actinopteri; order Spariformes; family Sparidae; genus Diplodus; species Diplodus puntazzo. The sequence continues at coordinate 25,720,228 of OZ023175.1, read as the reverse complement.
CGAAAACAATCTTTTTTATCTCCGTCTTCCTCGTCATCGTTTTAAGAATATTTGCGTCCACACGGACCCACTGAAAATGAGCGAAAACGCTGTAGTTCATATTCCAGGCCTCTAGGTGGCGCTTGACATTCACAAAACACGGAGAAGAAGACACGGAGCATGCACAGTAAACTTGCGCGCTGTAAACAAACAGACAGTAGACGGAGAAACCGAACACAACAAGAAGAAGAAGATGAAAATGGCGAGTGCAAGGAAACCAGAATCGTTTGTGTGGACCGTTAATGAGGTCGAACTGCTGCTGAGATTCACACTCAACTACAAGGCGGGTAAGTTGCGAGAAAGGCTCGATATCTTCTGCGGCACGAACACGAGCATGCGGTCCGCCATTGTTGTTGTTATGGGACGTTGCGAGATGCGGCGATGGCGTCATTGTTTTGGAAAGTATGCGGATTCGCTGTCCACATGAAAACGGGAGGGCTGCGTTTCTGGATTTCTCCAAAAAAAAAAAAAGGGAAAAAAGAGTTTCTCCATGAGCACAGCGTTCATGCCGCAAATCAAGATAAAATCATCGGCCACGGCCATCGGCGAATGTCATTTTTATTTGCCGATGGCAGTTAACGAGGCAAACATCGGCCGATACCGATGTTCAGCCGATGCATCGATGCATCCCTAAATTTTGCCTCTCCTCCCAGAGATTCGTTGACTCACAAAGAGACACTGTTCTCAAAAGAAGCTCAGACCTTGAAGGTCAAGTGGAGCTGGTGCTCCTGTGATGTTACCTCTTTTGGTTTAGCAGAGCTATTTGCTGTTGGTTTTAATATAAAGGGGTACGTTGGAGTTAGGAATGATACACTGGCCATAGACACATCCTTTACATTTTTAGTATTATTTTAACATTTTGAAGCCTACGTCTGTACAAAATTAAATAGATGTAATAGTTGTGTTTGCTTTGTCTCTCAGGTACTGCTCTATGACCTGCGCTCCAACCAGCCGCTGCTGGTTAAAGACCACTTCTACAACCTGCCTATCAAGTCACTCCACTTCCACGATCAGCTGGACCTCATTGTGTCTGCCGACTCAAAGATTATAAAAATCTGGAACAAAGACACTGTAAGAATCAATAAAAGCCATTACAGGACCTGATTTACCGACACATGTCGCTCACATATCTTAATATTTGGTATGTTCTACTTTTGCTTTCATAACAGCAGGCAGTTGAGCTGGCATGGACTCCACAAGTTTATGTAAACTCTAATGACTCCTAATGTTATCCCAGCATGCTTTGACAGTGTTTCTGAAAGCTTCTGGTGATGTGACAGAATACTTGGCTTTGTCAGTCTTCAAGTGCCCCCATGAATGTTCAATTGAGTTGATGAATTTTAAGATATCTTGATATTTGGTATTTCCCCCCACTGACTTTATCGATAGTATGCACTCTACTGGTATTTAAGAGTGTTAAACTTGAGGAGTCCATGCCAGCTCAAGTGCATGCTGTCATTAAAGCAAAAGGGGAACATACCAAATACTGAGATATTCAGAAATTAATGGACATTTTTGAAAGACATTTCACTTTATATGTTAAACTGATAATATAATTTGTAATGATTTTTTAAATTACATTCTTAACAAATGCAAACAGAAGTAATTTCATAAATGGTCTTGGACTTTTGGATCCTACTGTACAAGTGGATGATGAGGTATTAAGGGTTGTTTTCATATTTATACAGTCTGTTGCTGTTTTCCAGTCTCTTTACACTAATATCAGGCCATGCAAAATGGTAACTTGTTGGCAGAACTATGTACGTGTTCATTGTCTAGTTGTAAAGAAATGGTTGCATCAGTACAACAATGACAGGACTGGACTGTCTGGATCCCTTAAGACTCTTTCTGAAGTCCTATCTTTTATGTGTTCTGTTTGCTACAGGGCAAGGTGTTCTCCTCCATACAGCCTCAGACCAACATCAATGATGTTTGCATCTACCCTAATACAGGTGAGACCAATTCTTCCGACAATGTCATGATAACATTTTTTATGTTGTTGGTCCCATGCAGGGAATTGGAAGTGTTGCAGCAGCAGGAGTACAAAAAAGTAATTAAGAAAAACTACTAACTGGATTATTAGTTAATTTACATAATGAATATCTAATGAATTAAGCTAAAAAATCATATAACTATTAAATAGTAAATTAAAAGTGTTTTGGGGCAAACAACATAAAAAGGTTAGGAGGAATGAAACTCAGAGTTAAGTCAACTGTTGTTTCTGCAGATAGCTTTGTTAGCAGCTAAATGCATTGCATTGCTAAATTGGCTTTCAGATTAATTATGGATGTAAGTTTTAATGTAGCTACAAACCTGTCAAAGTTTGGTCTTTTAAAATGATTTTAAAAGTGAACCCCTGTCACAACTGCTAACTGACTTTCACCTCTAGGGGGCACCATCTTACAGTAGAGTGCACACACTACAGACTGATTGCATGCCAGTCAGTTTAAACAAGGAACAAAACTCGCCGTTGAAGTCATAATTTAGAACTTTATTTGGCATGGATTCAATCGGATTTTTTTAAGATTTAAGTTAAGTTTTACATGTGGTTCCATATCTTAAACCCTTTGTGTCTGATTAGACCATTTAGACCATCAACTATAAACCAGCAGTGTTCACTTTTTTGTCAGTGTCATTAGACTTTCAAATATGCATAATTGAAACATAATGTAGTGTTTACATTGCAGATGAGCTCTGTGATATCTGCCCTGCTTCCTTCCTGACATTGTTTGACATACATCCTGTGTCTCATTGATAGGTATGCTCTTCACTGCAAATGAAGACCCCAAGATGAACACATTCTACATCCCGGTGAGTGCAGAGACATTTGTATTCATTACTGCTGGCTTAGTGCGATGGTATAACTGGCGTGCAGCAGGCCAGTCACATTCACACCCTGTTCGTCAGGTGCTGGCAGCACATACCAGAGATGAATGTTTTTTTTTATTTGTATAAGTGTCAGTGATTTAAGTGACTGCTTAAAGACATGTGTAGGAGGAAGCAAGAAATAGTGCGTACATTTATTTTCTCTTCCATTGATCTGGCTCTCACAAGACCACTACGTAATGACTAAAGCTGGTGAAAACTTGTCATCAACAGTCTGTCCTATGTCTCTGGTTTTATTTAAAGTGTGTTGATTCTGGTGGATATTTCTGTTTTTGTATAGTAAACTAGACTTTGCTTTGTGTAAGTGGGGAAATTCTAGGTATGTTGGCATGGACGAGTTGAACTTAGGCCATTCTGGCCTTCATTGGGGAATACATCACTTCAAAGGTTTGGCTTTATGCAAACAAAAATGCCAACATTTGCTAGTTCCAGCTTCTCAGTTGTAAGGCTGTTCTGATTTAATTTGTCTTATGTGATGGTAAATTCAATTTCTCCAGGTTCTGCGTTGTAGATGGGGCAAATTAATTTATTGAAGACATCATCTTGGGCTTTACGAAATTGTGATTGTCAATTACTCCTACTTCTTTAAATTTAGCTGAGCAAAGAATTAAGCGATTATTTGATAAAATAGTTGGAAGATGAATCCCATATGGTCAATCAAAGCCCTAGTTTGATCAGAGGATATGTGCCAATAGTTTCTGAGAAAATAATTGTACAGTAGTCAAAAGTTAAATACATTTTTGATGAGAAAAATGAGGAATTCACTGTTAGTTGGCTCCACTTTAGGCCACAAGCTTTGATGTCATTTTTAAAGAATTGCAGCTCTGAGGTTAGTTCAGATAGCAATTACCTCCTGCCCTGAGTAAGACTTTTTATGTGATTGTTTATAGTCTCAGAAAGCAGACTTCTTGGAAAATCAGGATCTGTGTCCAGACTTGTTTGAGCAGCCTGACATTTATGCTTCTGTGATGTTTCTGCATCGAAAAAGCAGCTCTCAGCCCTCGGCTCCTCATACAGCTCTGGTTATGTCTATAGGGCTGCTTGTTGCTTTATCAGCTCAGCAGTGATAAGAATGAGTGAGAGCTTAACTGTCTGTCAACTTTGGCCTCAGTGTGTGAGGCCACAAGACGTCATCATCTAGATGGGCCAAACAAATTCCACAAAAGAGGCAGAAAATGTTGAGTCAGGGCTACTGCATTGGAATTCCACCCACTCATTGATCCCACCTCAGTGAGATGTCACAGCATGAGGGGATCTTTGATCTTTGATCTTCTCCCTTACTGTTAACCAGTCACCTTGTATTCTGCCTTTTGTTCAGTGTCTTCTGTAACTGCATGTTTTTGGAGACAAAGACAAACAAAATGTGAAACTATTCCAGTCTGGTCCAGTTTACGGGTGTAAAAGGGTTTGATTTTATGCAAACCAGCAAATGTCGGTTGTAGGTGGAGAGTTGGTTGCTTGTGGATAGACAGCAGGAGCCCAGGGATAGCCGATAAACTCAGGCTATTAAAGACAGGTCTCAATTAGACAGCTCATTAAGGTGTCAATGTTAACACAGTAAGTGGAGCAGTTAATCACTGGCACTGGCTGTGCCAATGTCAGTTAACATGATTGCAAAATCTACAGTTCCTTGAAAAACGGAAGGGCTGAATGATGTCTAACTGGAATGGAAACATGACATTAGACAGTTGGACAGTCTATTTTAGTTTCAACAAATACCTACATGGCAGGGTGTGTGTGTGTGTGTGTGTGTGTGCGTGTGCGTGTTCGTTTAGGCCCTTGGTCCTGCGCCTAGGTGGTGCTCCTTCCTTGACAACCTGACAGAGGAGCTGGAGGAAAGCCCAGAGAGCACGGTGTATGATGACTACAAGTTTGTCACCCGGAAGGACCTGGAAAATCTGGGTGAGACCTTGCTGCTTTAATTGTCTTTATCGTCACAAACCTTACTGTAAATGAAAATAATCGTCAAAGTTAAACAACCTATTCCATGGAAAAGATGTCCCTCAACCAAATATGCAAGTGGTGCATAGATTATTTTTGTTAGAAAGTACAGAAGATTAAAGAGATCCCTGCTCAAAGAGAAAATTTAATCCCAGCCCTGAAAGTTACACCCAAAACTATGAGTCAGACTGAGCCACTTGGCCGCCTTTGGGGTTTGCACGGGTGGCTAGACTACCTAACTAAAAGCTCAGGGAACATTTGAGAGGCTTTAGGTAAGAAGCAGTGTGTGGGGGGTGGGAGGACTGAGGGTCAGGGGAGTGGACGCTGGAAGGGTTGAATGAACATTGGAATGCACGCTCAGCAGTAAAGAGATCAGATAGCAAGAAGCAGAAAGGTGGCTGGCTGCTGTGGAATAAAAGGAGAGGAGGGGGCAGGCAGGGGAACAGCGGTGTTGATTTACAGGAGCCGCGTAATGTGGCCCTGTTATGTAACCAGGAGGCAACACGAGGAGAGCACACTGGGACCACACTTACTCTACATTCTGTGTCTCTGTATCCGCATTCTCTCACTTGGTGACTGGCTTTGATACAAGATACATGAAGAATGTTTTACTTTGGAGCAACCTTTGCATGCTGCTGCTCCCAGTCACACCCTTTAATGAGTAATCTCACGTTGGAGATTCTCTTTTTTTAATTACATATGTTTAAAGTTCTGTGCTCATACATTTTATTTATATCGCTCAAGATAGTTTTTCTGTAAACTAGTTGATTCTCAAGGTAAATCCTGAAAACAAAGGCTGTTTTTGAAGGCTGTTGTTTACTTTTGTTATTTTTAATCTGTCGTTGAGGACAGACAATCACTCGTTAAGCCCATCATGCTAGAAACATGGCAACAAAGCAGCTTCTCCTTTTTCCTTCAATCGCAAGGGGCTTTGAGGTGCATTACTGCCACTGGCGTTAATGTTCATGTCATGGCGTCACACAAATGGACCATGGAATGGCACTCCCCCACCACCATACAACACTGTGGCCGATTTGGTCTAAATGAGGCCCAAGTCTACAGCCATACTAATGTCTCTGTGAGGCTATCCATCATTTGAGCTAAATGCTAGCATTATTATATTAACATGCTCACAACGACAATGCTAACATGCTTAGGTTTAGCTGATAGAATGTTTACCTTCCATCCATCCATCCATCCATCCATCTTCTTCTGCGTTAAAATGTTTACCATGTTTACCATTTTAGTTTAGTGTGTTACCATCCTAATATTTACTAAATAATACAAAACACAGATGGGGCAGATGGGAAGGCCAGTATAATGTGGGAATTTGATCATATGCCAAATGATGGTTTTAGGAAAAAGAATTACAGGAACAGCAAAGATGTCATCAAGACATTTCACCATGTACCACGGATGTCATCCATGAGGGCACCAGGGGAAAAGTCACTAATGTCATTCAAATTGTTGTTCTGAGCACCATCAATATCTGTACCAAAAATTCCCTGGCAGTCCATGTAGTGGTTAAGTTATTTAAAAGAAAATTTAAAAAAGATAACCTCATTGTGGAAATAGAAGAAAGAATCATCAGTGGCATTCATCCTCTGGGGACCATGCATAATACATTTCATTGTACTGTATGTATTAGTTGATGATAGAATTCAACCTGACTCTCCAGATGGTGTGTTTCACAAGACCATTTGGAAACAGTTTGGCAGGCATTTTAAAAAAATACTTGGCGGATGATTATACAACCATCTGTCTTTCACTGGCTACTTGAAACCAATCAGATCAGATCAGATCAGTAGGAGGGTGCTAGGACCAAAGGAATACAGGAATACAGTCAAAATACAGAGTATTTTTTTTTTTTTCAAAGCCTTCAGAGTTGTTGTTTCAATGAAACAAACTCTCCAGTTCTGATAAAACTGATGATGTAACAGCAGTTACACTAACGTCTTGACAAAGTTCTCTTGCTGGTCATCACACATAAACCTTGCATGTAGTTGCCTGTAGTTTCTTAAAGGACACTGGTTCAACCAATCAGTTAGTTGGTAAAACCTGAGCAGATGGATCTGCAAGATCACATGATCTTGCAATTCTAGCTGGCTTGCAAGGAAAGATATATTTCGGATTGGAGCAAAGTGATGGACTATCCAATTGACAGACTGGCATTATCATCCATATAGCTGCACTGATAATATGGACAAGAAATTTCTGACTTTATTGTGTGTTTCCTTTATTTTTATTAGGTTTGTCTCACCTGGTGGGATCATCTCTTTTGAGAGCCTACATGCACGGCTATTTCATGGACATCAGGCTTTATCACAAGGTAAGGTGTCTAAGCGCTATGTCGCCTTCGTGTTAACGTGTCTTGATTAAAAAGTGGTGTTGTGAAATCCAGACTGAGACAAAACCTGCTGTTAGCCATGTTTAGGTTTGACAGTTTGCTGTTTGGTTTGTGCACAGGTCAAAACCATGGCAAATCCTTTTGCATACGAGGAGTATCGCAAGGATAAGATCCGCCAGAAGATTGAGGAGTCCAGGACGCAAAGAGTGCAGGTTAAGGTGAGAGATCCTGACAGAGTGTCTCTTCTTAGTTTGCAAAGACAAACTGTTCAAATCTCTGGCCCTGAGAAGTTATCCTCTCTATCTTTTATGTTTGTATAAGGGAGAAAGTCATTCAGATCACTTGTTTTGACGCTTCCTTGCTCAGTATTGAAAACAAATTCCAATATCTTCTTAAGACATTTTTACATGTTTTCCTCAAATAAATCTGTTCCCCATGATCATTTCATGGTATAAAATGGTGTGTGTGTGTGTGTGTGTGTGTGTGTGTGTGTGTGTGTGTGTGTGTGTGTGTGTGTGTGTGTGTATGTGTGTTTGAAACAAAATTTCAGTTTTTGCAAAAATGTTTTGCATTGATGATGATATCAGTAAAAAAGTAATCCAAGTGCATCATCATATTTCCTGTTTTCTGTCTGTAATTAAATGGGCAATGTGTTGTGACTGAGACAGAAGCTGCCCAAGGTGAACAAGGAGCTGGCTCTCAAGCTGATGGAGGAGGGCGATGATGAAGCCGAGCTGGCCTCGAGGAAAAAGAAGGGCAAGGTAGGAGAACACACTGGAGATGATAAAAATCAAGCTTTCATTTCAGCTTTTCAGGTCCCTGAATTCATTCACGCTTAAGATATTTAGAACTCATGGAGAACGCCTTTCCTAACAAAAAACATACCATGTACACAACCATAATATTAAACATTTTTCTGATCTCAATTTATCAACATTACAGGCTCTCCCCAGCATCCTGGGTGACGACCGCTTCAAAGTGATGTTTGAAAACCCCGAGTACCAGGTGGACGAACACAGTGAGGAGTTCCGCCTACTCAACCCCATCGTCTCCAAGGTCGGACAAAAGAGGAAGAAGAAGCTTCGTCTACTGGCTCAGCAGGTGGCTGCTTCCCAACAGGTAATGCTGAAATTAGCTGTTAGTTGTGTTTCCTGAACAGTTAAAGAAAATTTGACAGTCTCCAGGCATTAATAATACCCGTTTTTTTGGCATTAAATTAAAATGAAAGAGGGAAGCTTAACTAAATAGTGGATTTCCGCATTCAAGTATGACATCAGCCTGTAGCATTCTGTAGGGCTGGGTGATGTGGCCTAAAAATTGAATCTCCGATTTTTTCACACCAAACTCGATTAACGTTTTTAATCGTTTTTTTTTCCTTCTCAAGAACAAACTTCAAATTACAAAGAAATTATTAAAAACATTGCATTTATTTTAATGCTTTTATTTTAAACAAATTTGCCCCGCCAGTGTAAACAGTGCAGCTTCGAACTCACTTGAAAAAATAAATAAAAGTGCATCCTTTTGTAAAGATGTGTCCCTTTCTGATAAAATGCTTTTGTAAACATAAATTTAACATGTCAGATTGCTTGCTATTTTAAAAACAGATCAGTTTCCATATTGGTATTGATAAAGTGCGAACATAACTTTTATTAAATATTTTGCAAAAAGTGCCTTTTGTTTACAAAAAGTATTTTATATCCCTGAAGATATGTAAACTAAATTAAACATCTGGATAGTTATCGTCACATGTTGGTAGATGTACAGGACATGAGGTGTGTGCTTGCTGTCTTTTGACCAGGAGTACGAGCCTGTCTGCCTCCTCTGCAGAGGACCCGTTGTGGCTTCGTAGCACAAACCTGGGGTCGAACATTGTCAGCATGTGGATGAACCTCCGGCTCCACTGTATATACAGGCACAATATCTTAAGCTACATGCAACATGACTGTATCTGTAAAAGCTGTCCACTGGGATCTTGTCATACGGGACACAATGATAAAATGATTCCGCTAATGTTGGCTGCTTTATAGTGGGTGTTTGTGGGCTGCTGCGGTCTGTACATCTAGTAGTGAACAACAAGTGTCCCACTGTGATACAGGCGTCTGTTTTGAGATGCTGAAATAAATGTGTCAGTCCGCTGCCTTTAGTTCCAACCAGTGTTAATTTCGTTGACGATGACTATGACGAAAAATATTTGTCAATGAACCTTTTTCACGGACGAAAACGAAATGAAAACTAAATAAGAGCGAGAGAGAGAGAGAGCCGTGGTTACCGATAACAACAGCAGCAGCAACATGAGCTCCTGAAGAGTATCTCTTTTTTTTTTTTTTAAAGATGAGATAAACTTTCAATTCTGTCAAATTTTGAATACGAAACACTTTTAGAAGAATGCAGAAAGAAGAAAAACAGAAAAGAAAACAGAAGAACTGAGAGAGAGAGACAGAGAGAGAGAGAAAGCAACAGCATCATCAATAACTCCTGAAGATCCTCACTTTTTTTTTTTCGTCTTAAAATGAGATAAACTCTCACATTTTTGACAAAATTAAAAGAAGAAATGAAGAAGACACAATTGCTGAAAGGAATTACCACCCCGAAAGCAAAAAACCCAGCAAAAAATACCACTCAACAGGAAAGCCAAAGAGAAAAACTAACCAACTGCTAACCAACTGCCAGACGAACTCAGTGAAGTTATCTGCCCTGATGGCTAACTGACACCAAACTAAGAAAAGGAAATCCAAAAAAAAAAAAATCAAGTGAGTGAGAACATCAAAAAGACAATGCAACCTAATAAAAATATTTGTAAAACATTTTTTTAACAATAACTGTTAAACTAAATAAACCAAAGCTAGCTTGGAGTTGTTTGGTCAGCTAGCTCACAACAAACCAAGCCCTAGCAACCGTTACGAAGGAATACCAACTACTTACAAGACGGTGCCGTTTTAAGAACGACCTCTTAGCTTGTTGTGTTTGTTTCTCTGTCAAAGGAGCCCACTATGACCTACAGGAGCCAGTGGGGAGGGGCCGGCGGAGCAAGTTAAAGAGAAAATCGATTTTATTTATTTAAAATCGGACGAAACCACGAACTCGAATTAATCAATTTTGCCGAATTATCGCCCAGCCCTAGCATTCTGTTATCAAGTAATAAACACAGTCATCCTTTTCTGTTGTTCCTGTTGTTCGCAAGCAGTGTTGGCAGATTCTGTATTTTCTAGAATTATTCAGGCATCACATCAGTAACTTTGGTTTTGTAACATCTCTGTCCAGGCTGATGAAGAAGAGGAGGAGCCAGAAGGGCGAGCCAGCTCTGAGGAGGAGAGCTCGGACGATGACAAGAGTTGGGTAGAGGAGGTGAGGGAGCAGCGGAGACTCCTGCGCCAGGAGGACCGAGACCGGCAGCGGCAGAGGAGGAAGGAAGTAGACCGCGACACCGTCCTGCTGGAGGAGAACGGAGGAGAGATAACAGCAAACATTGCTGAGAGCAAGAAGACGAGTCAGCCTCAGTTTTATCAGATCAAAGCTGGGGAGGAGTTCCGAAGTTTTAATGACATGGCCCGCAAGCAGAGACTTCAAAAGTATGTCTTTGGAAATGTATTAAATGGTTGTGTTAGAGAAGTACTGGCTTGTTGTGTCTCTTTCAAATCCAGATTATTATTCAGATTGCTTTAGGGTCTGCAGCTGTTTATGATGAAGCATAACCTGACTCAACTTGCAGAAGAAATTTTGTGGCCCATGCTTAAATTTGCAAATTTAAATCGATAAATAAGAATATTACATATTAAATTTACATGTTTTTGCATTTTCTATTTATTGCCCAAACTGCTTTCTTACTGCTCTCTTTGTATACTGTTTGTTATATTGTGTTGAGGTTTGTGTGTGTTCTTCCAGGGCGTCCTTGGAGGACCGTCTGAAGATAGAGGAGCACACTGGAACCAGCAACATGGCTGAGAGTGCAGTGGGCAGCAAACAGCTAACGTTCACTCTCAAGAAGGTAAACTGTTCACATAGTGCACCAAGTAATGTAGTACAATTTATGAAATACACAACGCTGTATCTACTATGGACCAACTTGTGCTGCCAATTGTTCAATGGGGAGAGGAGGCACCACGGTCGCCTGAAGACATTTTAATTTAATACAGTCTCACACTCATGGTAAATTTAAAGCAAGCAAATCATATAACAAATGACAACAAGTCAGCACCAAATATTACCAATAACACCCAAAACTATCAAAAGTTGATTAGCTATGGGGGATGTCAACTCCAAAGAAGAGCAAAATATACAGATTTAACAGTAGTCATAACTATGGCTGCAACCAATTATTTTCATTATTGAGTAATCTGTCAATTGTTTTCATGATTATTTGACAAGATTGCAAAAAATGCTCATCGAAAAACCAACATCTTTAAATCTTTTGTCCAACCATAATTACAAAACCCAAAGACTCTCCATTAATTATCCTAAATGATAAAGAAAGCAAGCTGGGCATTTTTTGCTCAAAAAATGACTATAACTACTATTAATTGATAATCAAACTTTCAAAATCCTGTGTTGTCCCATGCCCCTACCTGAAAGTGTGCAATGGTTGCAACTGTTTGCTCTTCCTCCAAGTTTAAATCGTCACACGTCATTTTACCTAATGTACAGGAACGAAACACAGAATATTATTTACTTAATATGCAATATTTTGTTCTCCTTCACAGTCAGAGCAGCAGAAGAAGCAGCAGCAAGCAGAGCGGGAACACCATGAGGAGAGGAAGAAGCTGAGGCGCTCGGCGGGACACCTGAGCAGCCGCGGTAGAGGCTGGGGCGGCGGCAGGGGAAGAGGAGGAGGAGGAGGGAGAGGCCGAGGGAGAGGCCGTTACTGATTGACAACAGACGCATGTCCAGCACACTGCTCAGCTCACATCAGACTTCCCTGGTGTTTTCCATGAACTTAACTCTTCCAGAGGGTGATGATGTAACTGGAGACATGCATGAGTGGCACAGACTGATAATGATGGACAGACACACCTCCCCCTGCTCCAGGGTGGTCTGGCCCATGTGTTTAGCTAGTCTAGTCTGCAAATTCAGAGTATATTAAGAAAGATTACCTATGTTGCTGCCTGTGTGCATGTAATGCTCATTATCCAGAATTACCTTCACTGCATACTTTTTTAGACAACAACTCAGAAGCCTGTTTCAGTTAATGAAGGGGAGAAAAGATGTGTGCCCGTATGAAGTAAAAAATTAAATACAAATAATTATGATTATTTTTTCTTAATCCTTTTTGTTTTTACTGTATATTGTTTAGCCAACGCTTGGATTAACAAAACTTGTACTATGTATTATATTTGGTACAACACTTGCTTGACTACATTGTTTTTAGTACTCAAACATAAAAAAAACAGCATTTCTACTGAGTGCCAAAATGACTCAAATTGGGTACATAGAGCATGCTTCCTTTGTTGCAGTTTTGTAGATACGTCAGAAGAAAGAGGACTGGAAGAGGTGAAGGCTGAATGAGGGAAGTGTTTTTTGTCTCTCACACCAACAACTGCAGTTCTTGGAAATGTTAGGACTGCCTGGGTGTCCCTCCCATCCCCCAATGTGACGATTGTGTGAATCCCCTCTGCTCCAGCATTGGCCTATTTCAAATGTGAGGGAGGTGCATTTAAGCTGTCAGCATGCCAACACTGGCCCCTGGGCTCATTTGAACTCATTTGATGTCACCATGCTATTTCACCGTGACCCATCCGCCTACAAAAAGCAGAGAGTAAAACTTAGAATATGCTGATTTATGGGCAGTCATGTGCCAGACTATTTCTTGACCAGGACCTGTAACCTCCAGGAGAGCTGATATTTTAATTAGTGGAGTCATATCTATCTTCTCAAATACCGGCCACAACACCAATTTTCCCAAAATGTCAAACTATAACTTTCATTTTCTACTGGGTTTATGTTGCATTTTCACTTTGTATACAGCTGAATAGATCAGGGTCAGGGTATTACATATGTTAAACTAGAACCTCATCGCTACAAAGCCTTAAAGAATGAACGGGGAGCTTTGTAGCCAGGTGTTTCTTGAGAGATAACCATCAGTGATAGGTGACCGAGGCAGGACAACAAAGCTCCAGCCTAGTTCCCTCCTTTGTGTTGCGACCCCAGTGACACTGTTCCGCTTTAGAACAAATAAACATCATTTAGCAAAGTGTCATCTGGTCCAGTTCTTTAATCTGGGTTGTAGGCGAAATTGCCTCATTTCCTTTAACAATGCCTCACCATGACAATTGGTGATGAGGCCACAGGAAGTGGGTCAACCAAAGCTGCCACAAACAATAAGGAAACAGAATTTCCACAGAGGCGGGGAAGAGCTATTTGATACTGTGCCTCGTAAGCCAAACCATTACGTAGACCCACATTAGACCTCTCGGCACAGGACTTCTGTCTCATGACTTCAGTTGTAATGATCAAATACGTTGTTTACTCCAATCCAATCAGAGCTTGATTGCAAGTCGGACATTGAGCGTACTAGCAAATCATTGTGTCTCATTGTTTTTCAGGTTTAATTAGAAACACAGAAGAGGCAAAACCAGTGATCCTTTAATGTGCCTGAATCAAACCGTGATAAAGGTTTGTTCAATCATGGTAGCATCCACTGTTTCCTTGGAGGGGACGTTTTGTGAGGCAGTCTGGCTAATCCATAGAAGATACTGGTATGTGGAGTCTGCAGATTAAGCAGTATATTGTTTCTGGAAAAATACTTAAACGTACATCAAGGGCTTTAAAACCAATATGAAACAGTCTCACTTTAATACTGATTACTCTATACATGCATAAGTAATTAAAGTGAAACTCTGGCCAAAAAGCAACCCAGGCTTTATTTGTGAATGTGTCGACTCCCGAGCGTGACCTAACAGGAAGGAGAGTAATGGTGGACCTCCTACCTGTTTGGTTGCACTCGGGGATCGATACTTTTTGTCAGGTATGACGGCGGCGCGCCGGAGATGCTACTGCTAACGTGAGTTAGCCAAAAACTCTCTTTTTTGTAAACTCTGTGTACACCAACAATGCTCTCAATGCTCATGTTCATGTGTAGAGACCCTGGTGATACTACAAGCAAAGTTTCATGTTGTGTCGAGCCTTCTTAGTGATTTTGAGATGCTAGCGTAAGAGTGCCCCTGCACTCCATTGAAAATTAGCTTGCCGGAAAACGAAACTACAGTAAATCTTAAACGTGCCTCTTTTTACACGAAGGTTTGACTCATATACATTCACAAATAAGTGCTTAGGATGAATATAGAGGTCTCAAAGCCCAAGAAAAGAAGTTAGTCTGTAGTCTGGTGGTATGGCAGCATCACCAAAGCGGCATTTACTTTTTTTTCACTTTTGTCTGTGAGCAGTCATAATCTACTAACCCCCAAATTCCTCCTCTGTACTTCAACAAGTTCAGAGATATGTATTCACACTGACTCTGACAGACTGGTGTACCTACAAAATAAATATAAAGCATCGTCACAGGGAGCTTTCAGGGGTTGCTGAAGATGTGACCCAGATGTGTCAGAAGCAGGGCTCTGTATCTGTGTAACAACCACATGTGCACAGTGAATACAGGTTTTAGGAAAAATAATGTATGAGCTATGCCCTTTGACTAGTTTGATAAGTACAAGGATGTGTACTTTCAACATGGTAAGTATGTTGTAAATTAAGAGTCGCTCCAACCTTATGATTCAGGACACAGAACTGATATAAGACACACCAGAGCTGCTCATTGTCTCAACATTATCACCACGACATTTCAAAAATAAGCACGTCTTTATATGGTAATACTAAAACCACCCTGTTAAACTATAGTAATTTCAGACATGTAGATGTTCCTCATGAAAATGCAAGTCCCAAAACCAAATCAGATCATGCACTCTGCAGTTTTCTTCTCTTGCCTCCATACCTTCCTTCCAACTGGCATTATTTCCCAAATACCATGTGCATGGTGGAGGGATAATGTACATCGGTCCATGGTTCTGTTTAATAAGTCTCAGAGTCTGGCAGTGGTGCAAGAAGCACTAAGATCCTTTACCCAAGTAAAATAAGTAATTTGACACTGTGAAAATACTCGATTACAAGTGAAAGTCATGCGTAAAACATTACTTAAGTAAGGGACAGTTTTATCGGCAAGATTTTACTGCTGTTGATTTACTTTATATAATAGAGGGTAGTTTAATTAACATCAATGCATTATATTCTATAAGATCATCCCATGATTGCCATGGATCACCAAATTTGGAGATTTGTGTAGAGATGAGGTATAAAGTTTTAGAAAATGTAAAAAGTATAGGTGCCTTGAATGTGATTGCAGTGTTTGAATTTGGATCCATTCCACCATCGATTCCACAGCCACACAGGTGGCTCTGTAGGCTCACATATGATTACAGGCCTTTTTCACAGCAAACATTTATATATACCAAAACCTTAAGCAACATGCTAACATTAGCACAAAGTACATTTAAGGTTCATAATACCATTAGTTTGGCACCGTTTCGGTCAAATTAAGTACTGGACAAAAAATTTGTGCTATTATTCTACTTCCGTGCGAAAATGGATCGATACCTCTGCTTAAATAGACAGATAGATTGATAGAATTACTTTAATGATCCCAGACAGGGAAATTATTTTGTTACAGCAGTAGTGGGTCGCAAATAAAACACTTTGTACATAACATAAATAGAAGGCAATATATACATTGTGTATATATACAGTGCACTGTCAGGCAGAGGTGGAGAGTTGTATAAAGTGATGGCTTGTGGCAGGAAAGATTTCCTGTATCTTTTGCTACGACAGCACCGTCGTTAAACCCAGTCATGACTTCACCATGCTGCCAGATGATTTCGTTCCCGTCCTTTGTGTGCCTTGCCTGTCTTCACCTGCTCCCTCAATGCCGTGGCCAGCCTGCCTCCTGCCTCTACCCTTGGTTTTTTTTAGTGGGATTGTGTGTGCTTTATGCTTAAAGAATTAAAACTTCGAACTTGTTCTCGCCTATGGTCTCCTGCATTTATTGGTCCAAACCCCAGCCTTAACACTATCTATTTAATGGCAGCTACTGTTGGCAGCTAGTCTGGTGATATGCTGCCACTTATTTGTTAGCATAAACAGTGGACAGTTCTTACATATTGCAACAAGTTGTTGTGATATTTCGATTTGGACAATTCAGCTCAACATTAGGTATTGTGTCAGTGAAGCAAAATAGTAATTTCTCTGTCTTTATGGCTCTTTCTACTTGAGCTACTGGGGCCTCAGTTCTAAAAATGTTCCCAGATTATGCTTGAACTTAGTCTTGAGATGCTTTCCAACCGTGTGTCTGCATATAATAATGTGCATACAACATGCTGAGTTTAGGAATCATTTGTTACACACTTGCAATCTATGAAACCCAAATCAACTTAAATTGTCAACACCTACATTGTGATTCCCCCTTATATATAATGCCAGCAAAAATGAGTCAAGAATAGCAATAGATGAAAAAAGAAAAGCCTAACTTTTTGGAAGACAAGGCAGGGCAACGGTACAGGAGGTTGAAGTCAGGCAGTTTTCTTACTCACTGTTACACAGAGTGAGGACATGCTTCCAAAAATAGATTACCTGGACAAGATTTAACAAGACAGGTGTGACATTAGCCTTGTGAATAAACTACAGATGAGCTCAGGCAGTAGAGATCCATTCATGTAAACCTTCAATTAACCTTCAACCTTTTAAGATAATGCAGTTACAAGAAAGACTACAGAATGACCTAAATTACAAGCTTCCCATTGTCTGTGTATGTTATGAAAATACACTTCTTGACAATGACAAGTACAATTTAGAACCATACTTTTTATTTCTGTGGCTGGCTAGTCATGGTTCAGCGGCTGTGTGGTGTAATTGTTTTCACCCTATCCAGCTGTGTGGGTGGAGTCTGTCATCAGCACTTTAAGTTGATTAAGCTATCTGTGTGACACATGCTGTTGGGTGCTCATCCCAAAGTCACCCTGTCTGATCTGAAATGACAAATGGATCAGAGCCAAAACCGTTCAGAAACATCACCATACCATCTGCTCAGATGGGCCTAGAGCCATGCAAAGAAAACCTAAAACTTCCGGTCTCATAAGTAGCTGTCTGGGTCAGCCAAAAATGCTCTGGTATATTGAGGTCAAGGCATCATGGATTATACCTGTTAACCTCTTATGAAGTCTGAACACCTCCAATCCTTGACCTCTGACTACACAGCTACGTAGCTGTTTGAATGATAAACACTTGAGATGTTTTTCGACGAAAGCTTGCTTGAAAGAGAAGCAATGTTTGACTTTTGAAAATAAAAAATTCAATTTCGAATTTCACTTAGCGATCGAAACTAATTGTTCACAAATTGTGGATGGCATAGTAGAAAAAGAAAAATGATCTGACTGGTTCTTTTTCTTGTTCTGCATAGTTATATAACCAAAAACAGTTCTGAAACTCAGTAAAACAAAAATGTTATATTACATGCTAATTTGCTAATCCTTTCAAAATACAAAAACAATATATATTTTTGATGGTTTACCTCATCAACCTCAATGATTTCCAGTCAATGCGCCAAATACACCTGCTTGGGACATTCCAGGGGTAAACAGATTCATTGATAACAGGTGATATTGTCATGGTTGAGTGAAAGGGAAACATCAAAGGGCTCAGTTGTTCACAAGCAAGGAAAGGGCAAGGTTCACCACTTTGTGAAACATATGATTGTGTAAAGAATATCACTATATGGGCTTACGAAAACCTTTTTTTATTGCAGGTATAACAAGCAAAACTTTTCCTTTGAGAAGTATGTATATAATAGAAAGTACATAGAATAGAATAGAATGCCTTTATTACATTATCTTCAGTACTTTCGTAAACATCGTTATGCTTTCAAGATGACCAGTTTAGTCATTTCAGACAGTTTAGGTAAACAACACAACATCAGATCTTGAAATCATTTTCTGGAATTTTTAAACAGAGATACGGAGCAGCCACTGAAGCAGATTCTGCAACTTGTGTTGTGCAATAAGGCAATTTCACATTTGTACCCCATAGTGTTGGGACACATTAAAAAGCAACATTCTCTTAAATTTCTCTGATAATTGTCAAGAGAAAAAATAAAAGAACATTTGCTTGAATATTTCTCTTTGCATGAGGCCCATTGTGTAGATGCAGTGGTGGCCAGAGTACTGAACTTTACCCGAGTAAATGACAAGTGAGACAAGTAAAAGTAAAAATTACCAATTAAGTACAAGTTACTCTTCATTTTAATATTGCTAATTTGTATTAAGTTAGTTGTTAGTTAGTTGTGTTAGTTGTCAAGGGCGTAACATCGGTTTGAAAAGTGGGGGGGACACAAAAAAGTGGGTGTCTGATTTGAATACCATTTTATACATTTCCACATGCTTTTAATCATATTCCCAGCTACTTAAAAGCAACACATTATGATGAACATGGCTATCATGCTTAGTCATAGGTGTGATTGGCGAAGGACAAAAGAGCAGGAAAATATACGGCTCCACAATGTCTCTCTTCACATATATTTTGTTCCGTTGTCGGCTTCAGCTAAGAAAGAAATAGTTCGCCTCAGGTGTCCACAATTCTTAGAACATACAGTGTTTCCCCTAAATTGTTCTGGTAACTCAGCAACACTAGGGGGGTCCGGGAGCATGCCCCCCCGGAATAAAAATTTGAAAAATAACCCTTTAAATGGTGACTGCTGGTGAGATTTAAAAAAAAAAAAAAACATTTTCAGAATTTCAGAATGAGAATCTAAGACATGAGACATTAGAGAACTTTTTTAACATTATTTTCTTTATTATTATAGATTTTTATGGAAATAGAATCTGTTTCAGAAGTCAGTGGGCCACCTGACATGGAAGTTACTGAGAAAAAAATCAGAATTTCTGCATATTAATATTCATATAAAATACAATAAGTACAATAAAAAGCTGTGTCTCATGTGTCCAGTGCAATTATTACTGCAATTATTTTGCATTAATATATTTGTGTTAAGTAATTTAATGACGGTCCCTAAATGAGTCTCAGTGATTCAGCGCGAGGCTCTGGGAGGTGAGCTGACCGTCCTCCTGCTGCTCACACTGGACGAACCTCAGTAAAGTCGCGGCTGGACCCGAGTAGAGCTTAGATCGGGCCCAAATAATCAAGCCCGGCCCGTGTACGTTGTGTCCGACACATTAACTGTAACTGTAAAGCTGACACAGGCTGTCACTGCCCACGCGTTACTCTCTGACCACTGTTTTCAGTAACGACTAATCTAACGCGTTAATATTTCCAAACCAGTGATCACTGTGAGTTACTATTATTTTTGTCATTTTCCTTAGTAAAAAAATAATAATTTTTGCTTTCTTCTTGCGTCTCGGGGTCACGTTTCCAGCACGAGGATAACTCACACAAGTCACGTGTAAAACCACACAGCGACACAAACACGAACAATGGAGGGAGGAGAGAGATGCGTGTTTTCTAGCTGGAAGTAGTCATTATTTGAGTTATTAAAAAAACAAAACGCAAATGCTTGATCAAGAGCCCGGCCCAGCCGAGGACAGTGGCCTGTTGCAGCTTTTGAACGCAGCATCATTACACAAACTGTCCACGACTCACAGTGAGAGTGGGTTCACTTGATTACTAACCTGGCATAGCTGCTGTCGCATCAGCGGGCGGAGTTTGCCATCAAATTAATGTAAAATAAGCACATCGGTATACGCCGGGGTAGATTAATCAAGCGGACATGTTTGAGTATCGGACCCTTGAGACCTACTGCATTCGGCTGGATTAAATAAAAGTGGGGGGGGGGGGGGGACAAAAACGGGATTTCGGAAAGTGGGGGGGACATGTCCCCCCTGTCCCTAGTGGATGTTACGCCTATGTTAGTTGTGCAAATTTAGTATTTTGCTTTCTAAGAAGCAACAGTTTAAAAGGCCAGCAAACGACAAGCTACAGGATAAGTTGATGTCATCATCATAATGTCAAATGTTACACATGAAAAATAAACATAGCTAATGCTAGCAAGGTAACTACACTATCATCTACAGTATGTGCAGCTTGCTTTTGGAGGTAAGAAGAGCAGTTTATAAAAGCAGAGATATCAGTGTTTTTTCAGGAGGCACAGCATTCATGTGACTGTTGTCTTTTTTAGATTTTGTTAGAAAAAATGTGACCAGATGTGGCTCAATTATCTCTGCCAATCAGGATCAGACTGACCTGAGATTTTCAACATGGCTGCCGCGTGGTTTAAGGGTGTGCAACGTCGGATTTGATTGGACTACAAAGATACCGTTAATAAATTATTTCATACATGATTTAGGCATTCCGCTAGCATTGTCAACCATAGCTACGTGCGCACCAGAGCCAATCACTGCAGAGCCCACCCCCACGCCCCACCTCCTGAGTCTAAGGACGCGCCGGCGCGTCCAAATCACGTGGACATAGTGTTTGGTGTAGTGTGTTTAGTGTGTAGTGGAGTCATTTTTTTGTTTAATGAGTCAAAACAAGGAGGAGACTGCTGAATGTGGAGCAGACAGGAAGGAGCTGAGGGAGACCTGAGCCTGAGGCATTGCCTGCATTTAAATGTAAATAGTTACATGTAACTTTGTAAATTTCAAACACTTATGCACACATTTAGCAAACAACAATTTATATTTGCATTATAAGTAATAAAAATGGTTCGTTAAACACATTTGTGGTTTTCACAGTAAAAAATCTACTCAGATTTGATGTTTTTTTTGTGATTTTAGGTCCATGTGTTAAACAGTATGTCAATACTGGCAAAATCAAAAATAGTCAAAAATGGCTAATTATACCCTGGAATATCGAATTTCATAACAAACCTAAATATCCCTGACGTCCCACCTTCAAACACAGCCTCATTTGGCCATCCATGAAAAAACTACTTAACCTCCCACTTTTCTATAGGAATACATACTTCCTACGGGCAATGCACAAGTATCAAAAACACAAGTAAGGAATAGAATTACAGTTTTAAGGAAGGACAAAAACGAAAAAATTGCATGAAATTTTTTTTGCTCATGTGTGTCACTATTTGTTCCGAGGATCAGCTTGGTACAATTAGTTACAGTCTATTAAAGATTCTGGTATGTTTCATCTGCTTGCTGGCACAAGATGTATTATGCACACCGAGCTGAACAGTACAGGGACATAGGTTGACAAAAAAGTAAAACAAACTAGGGCATTACATTGTACAAGTATGAGCTAACAAAGAAGTGAAGAGAAATACAAAGCCAGATGACACATAGTCACCAGGACATGTAACTGCACTGTATTTTGTGGGTGGCCGATAACAATGATCCTCCTTGTCTTTTGTGAGGCCTTGTAAATGTGGGGGATAGGCCACAATGGTCTACAGTAATGATAACAGAAAGTCCACACAGAGCCAGAGACAGACATTACAAGGGGAGGAGAAGGATACGGGTGAAGGAGAAGGGTAGAAACACAGACATTTGATGGAAGAGGGATGAAAACAAAAGGAAATGACTTGCGAGACGAGAAACAATCTAACAACGGTTTGCTGTGTAATATGTTGTTTTGTGATCTTGTGATTTTTAACAAGCTGATAAACATCTGTTGAAAATGAATTATCCCCCAAGTGTGGGACCACTTCCTGCTTGACGAGCATGCTTCTGCATAGGAGGTGAGGTCCACTGAAACAAGTTCAGATTCAGGGCAGGACTAAGGAAAACTGCAATGTATGAAAATAATGGCAAATTATGTCACCAGACAAGTTTGAGGCTTAACCTTGAGAAAGGGCTGTGGTTTTGACTTTTTTGATAATTATACTGCTCGGAAAAAATTACTTCATTCATCAACCCCTGCAGAAAATCTGAATGGAAACCCTGTTGTGCAACAAGTAGAATGCCATCTTGATTTGTGGCCTCAAGAACTGGAAAAGATATTAAGTTAAGCCCACAGATATGCTGTCCTTATGAAGCCCTAAAGTTTCCTGTTAGTGTCCTGGAACCATTGCCTATGCAACATTTCCACATGTACTGTTGGGTCATCTTAACCAAATTCTTCATTTTCCTCCATTCGGTAATGTCTGCTTGCAAACCAAATGTCTACAAAAGCAACTTTTGGACCGATTAGATTGTGCAGTAAGGGGGAAATGGCTGGGGGACAGGAACTTCATGGGTCTGGGTAGAAAGACATTTTACTGCAAAGAAGTACTTTATAAATGTCCAGCAAACAATTTCTTAAAATGGAATATGGATTTTTGGTGATTCTAGACTAGCAGACGCATTATAACAGTTAAAGGGGCAATATGTGAGAATCTAAGTCGAAACTGTTAAAAAATGTCCTTTTTTTTACTATTATCAACAGAATGTGAATAAAGACCAGTTTTGATATTATGATGTCCAAGTACTCTGTTGTAGATATATACTGAGGTTAGCATGCTAACTAGCTAGTTCCTGTGCAGGCTCCCTGTCTGAACCGCCAGCTGCATGACTAGTTGTCCAGCTAAGGTAGCTACAGTTAGCAGCAGTCATAAGTTACTCTGGGGATGTGCTGCCACCCTTCTTTTTTTTTTTTTACTATTCTTAGCTTTATTGATAGGACAGGCAAAGAGTGACACGACATGGTGAAAGATGCAAGACATGCATGCCAGTTTTTTTTTTTTTTTAACCCTACGCCATTATATAAGCACTTATGCAATGTCTTATTATGCATGGCCATTTTTCACAACTACTAGGTCATTAACTTAGAATTTTCCCTCAGTGGCCTCTTCATGACTATTTATTGAAGGTAAAGAAGATGTACATGAATTATGATCATAATAATCTACGCTCAATATGGACTTGATAAGGTGGTAGTACCAGTAACAATTTATAAATATTGTAAATTCTTGGGAAACAAAACTACATGTGCTAAATGTGACAAAATTAAGTGAGTCTTTTCGAACTTGTTCACCATTTTAAAGTGAGGTCTTTCTTAAAACAAAGTTACTAGTAGAACCTGTGTTGTGTCATATAAACTGTGTTTACCAACACGACTTGACAATTGTTCCTGGGCACATGTAGCAATCTCCTTTATACAATCTTACATTCATCATGTTTCACAAAGTGGTGAACCTCGCCCCATCCTTGCTTTTGAATGACTGAGCTATTTGAGGATGCTGCTCTCATACCGAATCATGATATTATCACCTGTCAACAATGACTCTGTTTACCTGTGGAAAACAGGTGTTTTTGGAGCAGTCCACAACTTTTTTCAGCGTTTTGTTGCCCCTGTCTCAACTGTATTAAAAGGTATTGCTGCCATCACATTCACAAAATTAAATATATTGTATGTTTTCAATTGAATGAATGACAAAAAAGTTAAGTAAAATCGAATTCATTCAAATTCAAATCAAATTATTTTTTTTATTCTAGCTTTACACAATATCACAACTTTTTGCAGGAATCATGGTTGTATATACTTGTATATCCTTACATAGCTGTTGTGACATACATTCCTGTGTTGACAGCTTTTGATCCCTTCTAATCTCATCAGACAGGCCAAGTGCTCAGAGCGGAACAGACTACTGTCAAGCCAGGTCACATCATGGACAGCATGCGATCAGTCAGAGCCAGCAGACTGATTAGTCTGTCAGCGTGAGAGAACATCTGAAGGATTAACACCAATGCAGTGCAGGTTTTCTCCATCACAGCTGGCCGGGGAGAACCTGTACTGATGATAACCTGTCAGGTAGATTATAGCAACAACAACAACAATATCTATAAAATGAAAATGCCCATTATAATTTATTTGTTGCTTATTTTATAGGTTCAAACCCCAAAGATGTTAGATTTACTATCAAGTAATCATCAAAGAAAGCATCAGATTACAACATTTGAGAACCTGGGGGACCAGAGTTAGTTTGGGCTCTTTGTTTGAATGAAAAATTGACTAAAACATGCAGTCAATAATAAGATCATTTTAACGGTTCACCTCCCAATTTCTCTATTACAAAATGTTTCTCTCAGTCTCTTTACAGTCTGGCAAGAACTGCCTGGTCAGACAATTTGTGGACAAAGTGGTTTCACGATACGAATATAGTTACGAATGAGTAGCGGACCCCAACATAACGTTACAGCCAAGATGCATGCTTATCTATCGAATGCCTGGACTAACTAATAAAGAAAAAGTAAAAATTCCCATAAGACTTTTCAAACTGATTCGAGTTATTTCTAATATTGTGCATGGTAGTTGTCCAGCGGTCCCTGTCTGTCTTTCGCACCATGTGGATGAGGTGACAAAGCTAGCCCGGTTCATACGTGGATGGAAGTCCGGTTTCAGCTGGCTGCGTTGCTATAGCAGCGCGCTCTCTATAAATACTCACGGGATCCTCTACCGGCTTCCACTCCAGTCAGTCGTACACGGCGTCAGTGCCAGCAGCCGACTTCATTGTGAAGGAAACTGTTTTTTTTTTATCCCCGCATCCGGGTCTAATGGACAAACTCTTTGTAAATGCTTTTTAAGGTAAGTGAAGACTATTCGATGTCGTTTTAGTCAGAATGTCACATTTTAACATAAATGCCTGTGAACTCACGTTAGCAAACGTTAGCTAGTTGGCAGGCTGATGCCGTTATGGCGGCTTAAAAGGGACAATGAAACTGGGAGTTATTTCGGGTAGGATATTCTGGCTATTTTACCGTAATTGTTACGTGAATTTTATTCAAAGGTGAATCGCTCCGGGGTCTTATTTAAGATTAACGTTACTACGTGGCCAGTGCGTCAGATGTCTGGTTAACGTGAGCTAACGTTAGCTGGCTATTCTCGTTTTTTTTTTTTTTTTATATATATTTATGTATCAAAATGTGCCTACTAACCAGCGTAACGTCGGCCTGTGATGGACACTTTTCGGGGCCATAGACTTCGGTGAGCTGATGTTACGCTGAACAAGTTTTTGAATTGACCGTGAAAACTTGGATAAACTACGTTAATGGTAGGCGAGTGAGAAACTGCCTCATGGCATGAAGATCTCGAAGCGGAACCGGCATGTTGACGTGTGCGTAAAGCATTAGGTACCGATAGGTTCATTTCCATGCCTTTCTTGTCAGTTAAAGGCGGGTCTTCTTTGTAATTGGTTTACATCGTGACCGGGCGGGGCTTACACACTTGGTCCCTCAGTGACTTTCTGTGCAGATGGTGTCAAGTTGTCATGCTGTGGTTATAAAATGGAGCAGAGCGCAATTAAAGACTGGAGACTTGATGTTCTATCCTGCTTAAGTCTCAAATCTTGTCTATTTTAAGTTGATCATAATGATTTCATTAGAATAAACTTTTAACTTTGTGTTGGATATAAAAGTCTAGATTCATAGTGATTTACATTGTAATTTTAAGTTTGATCCTCAGGTTAAGCTCATGACAGGGTCCATAGATATTATTGCAACCTCTTGCAATGCTTATCGTTTTCCACCAGAGGAAATCAAGTTTATTGTTTAAAAGAAATTAATACACTTCTCTTGTTTTATAGAATCCTCACTCTAGGAAAACAAACACTGGCTACTCTGCAGGCCCTGGCCTCGAGTCTTATTTGAAGGGATTTAACTTCACTGGTGAACCGCCTTGGCTTCTCTGCACCTAAGTGATAGCAACACTAAATTCCAAACTCTTTCATATTCAAGTAAGTGACACTCTTTTTGTTTCATGTAACTTGATGCAATGCTGTATTGTCAATACAGACAATAGTTACAAAATTGTCCTTCAGTCAAGTCCCAGAGAATTACTCAATACACAAAAAATATTAACACAGTCTCAATCTGCTCTCCCCTCCTGCTTACAGTTTTACTAGTTCCCAATCAAAAGAACTTATTGTCACCATGACCACTGCCACTCCTGCTGAGTTTGAATTCTCTTTCCTGGAGGAGGGCTTCTCTGCTCGAGATATTGTTGAGCAGAAGATCAATGAGTCATCCATGACGGTAAGTGTCCTGTGTGACAAATGTCATCCGGATGAAACTGAATGGAATAGAAATCTTGCACTGTATGATGGTATAGTTTTACTTTTGCACAGTGTTTGTTATTTGCAATGTATCATGTAATATTCTATTTTGGGACATGTTTTTGTTACAGGACTGCTTTTGATAAATACTTTTGTCCCATTTTCCATCCACTCGGTCACAGGACGACAGGGATGCCTTTTACGTCTGTGATTTGGGAGATGTCCTGAAGAAACACCTGCGCTGGGTGAGGGCCCTGCCTCGTGTCACTCCCTTCTATGCCGTCAAATGCAATGACAGCCGGGCTGTTGTTATGACACTGGCATCCCTGGGAACTGGCTTTGACTGTGCAAGCAAGGTGCGTGTTGGAAAATTTCCACTGCGCTAGATGTTCTCCGAATAACACAGTACAAAGCTCTCTGAAATTGCATTGGCAGCTCGTGTTTTTAAATTGGTACTTTTTTTTGCTGACTGTTGGCATTGTCCCCCTCTAGACGGAGATTCAGCTGGTTCAGTCTCTGGGAGTGGATCCAAGCAGAATCATCTATGCCAACCCCTGCAAGCAAGTTTCTCAGATCAAGTATGCATCTGCCCATGGGGTCCAGATGATGACCTTTGATAGCGAGGTGGAACTCATGAAAGTGGCCCGCTGTCATGACAATGCCAAGTGAGACATTTTAACATCCATAATATGAAAGCTTTATTTAATTTGCCTTATCGGCTTCTTTCCATTTTCCCTTTTCACTAATTCTTCTTGTGCTCTGTGCCCAGGCTGGTGCTGCGGATTGCCACAGATGATTCAAAGGCAGTGTGTCGCCTCAGTGTGAAGTTTGGGGCTCCTCTCAAAGCTTGTCGAGGTCTTCTGGAGCGGGCTAAGGAACTGGGGCTGGATGTGATCGGTGTCAGCTTCCATGTTGGCAGTGGTTGCACTGATCCAGAGACTTACTCCCAAGCTATCGCTGATGCCCGCTGTGTCTTTGATATTGGGGTGAGTTGTGATAGAATACTTGTGTGACTGTTATATGTGGGTTTACCAATGGCAAAGTAAACTTGGACTCTTTTGATTTTGACTTGTAGGATGAGCTGGGCTTCAACATGGACCTGTTGGACATTGGGGGTGGTTTCCCTGGTACAGATGACACTGGACTCCAATTTGAAGAGGTATCATGCATTTTAAGAGGCGTTTCACAGGCAAAATATTATTCATGTTTATTTTGGAATTTTTAAAAAATAAGGCTTTTGTACTTTTAACTGCAGTTTCTGTATTACTAGCACAAGATATATCTATGGTCTGACATTTACCTATGGACACTTCCATTCCTTCCTTAGATCACAGCGGTAATCAGCCCAGCCCTGGACAAGTATTTCCCTACTGATGCTGGTATTAAGGTCATTGCTGAGCCAGGGCGCTTTTATGTGGCCTCTGCTTACACACTGGTTGTTAACATCATTGCCAAGAAGGTCATTATTGACGATGAATCAGCCTCTGACGGTAAAAGCCTTGAATGGGAAAAAAAAAGTATTTATTTTTGTATTTTTTAAATGGTTTGTTCTGAAAGCAGATTTATAACATATCTTAGTTGTAAAATATTTTCTGCTTCCTTTTACAGAGGAAGACGAAGGGACCAATGACAGGACTCTGATGTACTATGTGAACGATGGAGTGTACGGATCTTTCAACTGTATACTCTATGACCATGCTCACTGTTTGCCAATACTACATAAGGTATGTGAAGTTCACGAATTGGAATGACAACAAAGTGTCTCATACAAATGTGTCAGTGAATGGAAAAACAAACAATAATTGTTGTCCTCTGTCTCCCCCTAACAGAAGCCAAAGCCAGATGAGGTCATGTACCCCTGCAGTATCTGGGGTCCAACATGTGATGGCCTTGATCGCATTGCTGAGCAGTGTAGCCTGCCTGACCTGCAGGTGGGTGACTGGCTGGTTTTTGAGAACATGGGTGCCTATACTGTGGCTGCCTCCTCCACATTCAATGGCTTCCAAAGACCTGACCTGCACTATGTCATGTCCCGCCCTGCCTGGTGAGTAGATGTTTCATAAACTGAAAGTGGTAGTTGATAATGGTTCGTGTGTGTGTGTGAGAGAGTGACTTTAATCTGCTTTGTCTTATACAGGCAACATGTGCAGCAGATCTGTTCCCAGGGCATGCCAGCTCCTGTGGAGGAGTCCTGCCTGTTGGAAATGCCAGCCTGCTGTGGCAGAGAAAGCAGCTTGGAGATGCCCAATAAGCCCTGCCAGGCCCATGTTGTTTAAACCCATACTGTACATCGCAGCAATGTTATAGCATCCTTTCTTGTTATTTCAGAAGGTGCTTTTTTTTTCTTTCTCTTCTCTCCACATGTACGTGAAATTCAAGGCCAGTTACTTGACAGGAGAATGAGAGGGGCACGTTGCACAAATTTGTGATCTGTATGGAAGATGGGGATCAACCCTAAATGAAATGAGGCTGAATCACACTCTGAGTGTCTCTGTGTGTTCCAGGCAGTGTGACAGGGTAACTCTGTAGTCTAATTTGTTGCTGAAGTCTTGTCTTGGTTGAGAGAGTTACCATAAGACAGAGCACTATAGTTAAAAAAATAACCCATTTGTTGAACTGGAGTAATGTAGGGAAATGAACTCTTTCTTTGCTAAATAAATTACAAAACTAAACTTGATGGAAACTGTAGCAGTAATCCAAGAGGGAAGGGGTTACCAGTGCTCTTTAATATCAAAGTATAGTCGCAGAATGCCTTTAGCATAGGCAGTGGACAGTGCTAGCTGACCTGCAAAATGTACAAGACGTTATTAAACTGCTGACCCTTTAACAGCCCTACTAACGACTGAAGTCACATCTCTATCTTGTAACTTGCAAAGGGGTGGTTAGGGGGGTGATTTAAATCCTCACTAATGGCTGCTATGTTTGTATTTATATTTTAAACGATCTCCACTTCTGTACAGAAGCTGTCAAGTGTTAGTCCTCAAGATGATTTTTTTTTTCTACTGCCATTTATATTATAACTAAAATTTGTTGTCTGTAAACGCCTCTGTGCTGATAATGGCCAAAGCCATGCTTTCCCATTTGCAAAAACCTGTCAGAGCAGTATATGTATGCACTACAAACACTAAATAGACATTTCTGCTGGTTATGTCGAGCGTGTGATTCCTGCATTAGTACTGTTCACCAGAAACTGGTACCTCCAAAAACATCTTGAAGATTAACACTTAAAACACAGGGACTCAAGAAGCAGACTGCACCTCTCCTCCTTATTTTATTTTTTTGTAACTTGTAGAAGGCGGGACATCTGTTCATGATATTAATAAGAAGCAGTGTTTAACCATACATTTTAAATGGATCTGAAAGAGACGGGATTGCAAATTCATAATGCTTTCCTATGGAAACTTTTTGAAGTTTTGTATTTTTTTAATAAATAAAATATTAGGTGCAGAGCCAAATTATGGATGTTGTGTGTGTGTGTTTTTTTTAATTTATTTTTTTATGTTGTCCTATAATACTCTATAACTGTTGGAATGTTTCAAGAGCCCCATCTAGTGTTGGCACAAGGAACTGCTTCAGTGACATTCTTGGCCTTCATGAACAGTTGTCAATAAGAGCAGGTCCATAGCAGAATTGTCACTGTTATCAACTCACAATTGTGCTCCAGACACAGGCAAGGTAATTGATTTTGCAGCGTAGTATGAACAGTGTAGTTCAAATTCAAAACTTTATTCAGAGTACTTATTACTCATTGAAAACAAGTACACACTGAGTTGACGTGTTTTGAGATTATTGTCTTGAATTGTTCAGGGGTTGGTATTGATTTTAATGTGTTGTAGATGTGCTTTGTGTACGCATACTAAAGATAGATTATTTAACCTGCATAAATTTGAAGCATAAGACAGTTGGTGGAGTGAGTTTGATAGGGTCCTGTTGTCCATTCCAGCATAGCTGTTACTTTGGATGGTCAATGTCCAATAATGGATTTAAGGATTAAAAGACACAGGTTTATTGCGCCTCTGTGCCAGAGAGGACCAACCAACTTAGTCATAAGGATATACAGGAACCAATTTGAGGGAGGAGTGATACGCTGAGTCTAGGCGTTTAAAAATAAGCCCCACATATCTAGCATTCAGGCTTAAACATGAGGTTTAAAACAGTCTCTTCCCAGAAAGTAAACTATCCCTCAAGTCAATCATGACCTTTTTTAGATTTTATGAAACTAACTGGCATGTGTAATCCAAAAGACATCAAATCAACCCTGTTCCATAGTCTCTCAATGACGTTAAAACTTTTACCACCAGTTAACCATTAAAATGAGATCATTGTTTATCATGGTCTTTGTTTTGTATTTTAATTTAAAGCACTTTGCCTACTCAATGTAAATTTAGTCAACAAAGTCAGTTTTGGCTAATGCTATATCATCACAAATGCAGACTTCTAAATCCAACTGGTATTTTGCTATGTGGTTTATTACATTTAATTATGTATCTTGTCTGGTAATGTTTAGTTTAAAGCCGAGGCTATATAAAGCTGCTGTAATTGATACATTACAAAAAGCAGTACCCTTATGTTTGCTGCTATGTCTAGTGATTACCATCTGCCTTAATGTGGTGACGTAGAGAGGAGAGGATTGCTAATTGCAAAACGGACAGGAAGTTAGATTAAACAACGACAACGCTTACAGCAGCTTTTAATATATGAAATTGTTTCCCATTTTAGATACCAATTGTGTATACTGTGAATACACCATGGACAAAAGTTACATAGCTACATAGCAAATGCAGTAATGAAAAACAAATTGAAAGTTTTTTATTCAAAGTCTTTACAAACTAAAACACTGCCTAAATCTTAAACAACCAATATACAAAATGAAGTGATAAACCAGAAGCAACAATGCCACATAATCAGTGTTCATAATCATTTCATTTCTATGTTCATTTCTAAGTGAAACTGGTTCACATCTGAAAGACAATATGATCAAAAATGATACACATAGGTTAATATATACTATTTTACAGGTATGCTAAACATACAAGAAAACTACTCTAAAAATGTCATCTTTAATTCTGTATATACAATGGTTTTTAAACCAGCAAATCACCAGAGAACGGTCGGTAAAAATCCTATATTATATTCATTTCTTTCTTAAACATCTCATGATTTATTACCAGTGGTAGTAACAGCAGTAAAGACTAATTTAACAACACAACTGTTAGAACTTCTAGGCATGGAACACAGTACTCTGCGCAACAGAACACATGTCACATATGTTCCAGTGTGTCTAACTAAAATACAAACAAAGCTAAGAGGATCCAAACATTTGATATCTCTCTGGCAGATGACAGCTCATTTGACAGAATGACAGATGCAGCAATTACATGTGACTACGCATTCAAGGCTCATTATCTTTTCTTTGTTCTCCCAAATGTTGCGCAAAGGATGCAATGTATGTAGAAGCAAGAGAGTAAAAGTTCAAGGTACTGTTAAATAAGCATGAATCTTGCAACATACCAACTGAAATAAACAAACAAGATAGATATTTACTGCAGCTATTATTGGCAAGTAGTAAAAAGGCAATAACCAGGAAATGGCTGAGCAAGGAATGTCCGACGATTTCAGACTGGATTGGAATAATTGAAGAAATTCATAACATGGAAAGGTTGACATTTTCCCTGAGACATGATACTGAAAAAGGTGACCAATATTGGAGGAAATGGAGGGAATATATAGGTAAGAGGTGAGCTTAATTCTGAATGTATACTCTGTGTGGAATTGTGTTTTTTACTGGTGATCTTGGGGACTGTACGAAGGAAGGTATTTTGTGTCACTGTGGACTCTAATGGAGAACTGTGGGTCTCTTAAAGACCCTGGACCCAACCCCTCAGCCTGTTTTCTGCCAGCCCTTTGTTTTTTACAGAACCTGTCGATGTGTTTTGCTGTAGATGACCCTGTCTGATGTACCCGTACTGTGTGTATTTTTATGTCTGTGTCTTGTTTTGTCTTTCGCTAGAAAAATCAATAAAAACAAAGTTTAAAAAAAAAAAAGCATA
This sequence comes from Diplodus puntazzo, assembly GCA_963678695.2. Lineage (NCBI taxonomy): Eukaryota > Metazoa > Chordata > Actinopteri > Spariformes > Sparidae > Diplodus > Diplodus puntazzo. The sequence goes on along the minus strand of OZ023175.1, from coordinate 25,688,001 downwards.
AATCTTAACAGCACACTGTCATGGGGATGTAGTATGTCCCAGTTGTATGCATACTGTATGCAACATGTATGTACATTGTAATGGCAGCTACAATATGTACTAAAAGTAAAAAGAAAAATTGTGCATTTTGGAACACACCCTCTACTATATACAAAGGAAGCCAATTAGCTTACTTTGGAATTTTAGAAACAGCTAGCAAGGTTCTGCCAAGGGCAAGAAAAACTGCCTACCAGCCTAACTAAAGCTCATAAAATTACACGCTATATTTCTTTTTCTTGTGCCAAACCCATGGTTCACGCCTCCCCTTATGCATGTTGTTTTGCAGTAACGCACAGATAAAAGAGGGAAATAGATGCTGCCTGAAATAGGCACCCAGTGGCAAGCTTATACCAACAGTCTACATCCGGTAAAACAGACTATCACGACACCAACGCTGTAGGGTTACATGTCATGCCTCTTTTCCTCACATGCTATCTAACATCACATAACGTCCTGCTGTTCTTTGGGTCAGTGTAAAAAAACAAAACAGGCATGGCGAAGGCTCATCTTTATGGCAGTATTGTGTGATCTGTCTGTAAAAAGTGGCTTATGATGTCACCACAGTCATGTTTTTCTGCTCAAAATGCTTCCTGATGTACTCAGTAATGGCATTTTCATTATTAATCTCTTTCCTGAACAATATAATGTAACACTTTGGGGCCAAGTGACAGCAGAGGATGCTGTAGCTAGAAATGAGGATGGCTGCACTCTCAATGGCTTGTTTGTAACTCCCAAACAAACTGATATAAATTGGAATGAAGAGGATCCAAATGATTAAAAAAAGCATCATGCTGGTGGTGATTAAACTTGCATTTTTGTATAAATCTGGCAACTGTTTACCCTTGAATGCAAACAGGAAACAACTAAGGGCCCAGAAAGCGTTGTAGACTAACATGGCAATGAAGAGCTTGTCTGAGCCTTTGTGACACTGCAGCAGGATGGTCGTTTTCAATATTCTTTCAGAAGGAAATGGAGGGTAAAAGTACAGCCATGGCACACATATAGCCAACTGGATCCCAGAGACAATGATCACCACAGCTGCTGGCTGATTGAGCTTCTTTATCCACAACCTTATCTTCGGGTCAAAGTTGAAGCCCACTAAGATTTGGAGCAGGTTAGCCAGAATGCAAGAGATGCAGAGGGAAAAGGCAATGCCGAAGACAGGCAGGCCTACCATGCAGGAAGCTGCAGTGGGTTTTCCTACAAAGCTAAATGCAAGGCAGAAACAGACCAGCAAGGAAAAAAGCTCCAAGAAACACAAGTAGCCTCCAACAGCCTTCACAACTGGAGTTCTACAATAGATTGCAAACAAAATAGCAAACACAATGGTAGTAATTATTCCCAAGACTTGTAGGCAACTTAAAATGATAATGAAGGGATCTGACCAGTCCAGGAATTCAGGAGTTTTCTTAAAACACGTATTCCTCTGTGGAGATGAATACTTCTTTTGCCCACAGGATTCACACTTGTCACCTGTATAAGTAAACAAAACAAATGCACATCTGCCGCTCAAGGAATGTATTCATCATGAAGAATACGTCCCTTTGACAATGTACATGACGAACACTTTAACAAACAGCATTTTGTTCAACATGAATGAGGAAGTACCAAGCCAAGCCATATTAGCTTAATATCAGGGTTGAGTTGAGAAAATGCACAGTACCTCAAGTTGACAATTCACACACTCACTCACACACACATGCACAGAAGTTAAATAATCTAAACTATAGATTTAAACTTTGTACCATTATACACTGTATACATATAAAAGTCACATGCAGCCATTATCATTTTGGTTGAGATAAATAAAGAAACACTTACCATTTCCTGTAGAAAACTCTCCTTCTGCACATGGAACACAATCGTGGCAGCACTGTTTGCTTTGCTGCTTCAACATCTGGCCAGGTTTACATGTTTTCGAGCAGTTGTAAACAGTTACCTTTGAAAGACAAAACAGAATCAGTTTGACATGATTCATTATTTGGGGAATTAGATATCCAATTAAATTTTGACCTTACCATCTGTGTACTCCTATTACTAACAAGATTATTTGGGATTTCAATTTTTCCATTCGGCCAGTATTCTCCAATAGTTTTTATGCTCGTGCCCTGTATGGATTCAGTCATGTTCCAGTACAAAATATCATATCCTAAGCTGGGGTCTCCATTAGAGTCGAAAAATATACGCGTAGTGTTCACTGTGAAGTTGACTTTCTTGATTTCCGTAAGAAGCTGTGAAGACAAAAATACACAAAACTACACTGAACTAAAAATAAGAAATGGCTACATTGAATGTCTATTGAAGCAACAAATTATACAACAGTAATACTTCCATATACCAAACGAGACCAAAAGAGGACAAGGTTGTTTTTGTTGGTTTATAAGAAGAATTCAAGTTTCTTTTTAAATACACTTGCTACACTAAATATACTTACCTTTCCAATAATTATGAGGCTACAGCCTTGCCTCAGTTAACTTAGCACAAGGAGTGGATATAGGGGGAAACAGCTAGCACAGCTTTGTCAAACTGTAATAAAATCTGCCTACTTCCAAGTGCCATAGGGGCTGTAGCTATAGAGGCTTCTTCAGTTGCAACTGGGGAGTTGCAGGCTTTAAACACAGTATGGGTGTGCAGGGGTGCCGCCAGGGGGGGAAAGGTTAGGACGATTCCAAGGGCCCGGCACTGACAGGGGGCCCTTTGAGACATGGGCAACCTATACAAGGGCCCAACTAGATTTTTTTTCATGGGGTCCAAAATCCCTGGCAGCGCCCCTGTGGGTGTGAACCCTCACAGAATCACTAAATTGACATGTGAACTCTGAGTTTTAGAGTCGTTAGTGCCCACGTAATATGGGCCACACAACACAGAAGATCCTGGTAATTTCAGCCAGGAAGTTTTTGGCCAACCATTTTGGCTAAATTTGCCATTTAGCAGCTTTCATGGGAATGAATAGGGATCTGTCTCCAATGCTGTGAACAGGTTTTAATGTAATGTCCTTGGCTAGCTACCGTTAACTATTTAGACCATGTCTCAGTTAGACGAGGAGCCAGTGGCTCTAGAGTTTGTCTATAACAGGATCCTGATCACAGAGGGAGTCACCACGGGCATTGGGGCCCAGCTCAACTGGATTTGGCTGCCTTATCTAATATTGGAGCCCGAACTGGGATTGAACACAGCTTCCAAGACCAGTGGAGGTCAGTGATAACAGGGGATGAAGTATGGGAGCTTTGACCTTGACTATAACTCAAGGGCAGACATGAGATGGCAGGCGGGGAAGGAAGGGGCATATAGCTGGACAGTGAACATCTCTGCAACACAGTATACAGATGTCTTTGACATAAAGGGCTGTTGATTATTCATACTTCATACACACATTGTTTTAAACTAAAATTCTGGCATTATCTTACAATTGCCCCTTGAAAGACACACATCAAAGAATGAAAACATATTAGCTAGATAACTTTACAGTACCTCAGAGGCTGTAAACTGGTTGCCACGTTCACATTTGTGTTTGTCACACTTGAGCAAGCGTCTGAGACCTTCAACGATGACTTGAACAGCTAAGTAGATATTGTATGATTCATCCTGGTCAATGTACTTAGCCAAGCAGCTTAGGTCCAGACATTGTTTGGACCCCTGATTGCTGTCCGCTAGGGAGCAGTTACTTTCTCTGTTCTCATCAGACTGATTAGAACAAAGTGGATAATGAATCAAGTGATGATCCAGAATGTCATTAGTGGTTCCATTGAATGCTGACATGACATAGTCTTTAAACTTAGGCACCTCATTCCTCTTGGAGATGAATCCAAAAACCTCTCCAGCTTTTTCAATGCCAGGCAGTGTGGAGACCAATGAAGAGGTGGACCATGAATCACTTGCAATCCAGGTTCGGTGTAGGTTGTGTTTAATAGCTGCCTCCATGATGACATTAACATTGGTGTCCTTGGTGAACATGATGATAGCCTCAGCAGAGGATTTATTGATATTGTACACCAATTCATTCAGCCAATTATGGGCTTGGGAAGTGTTCTTGGAGAAGTAACCTGGCAGGATGTTGATGAATTCAATGCAGATGTTCTTCATTACACTGAGATTGTCCACGAGGCGATCACTACCATACTTCCCGTACTCATCATCACTTCCCACAATGGCTACTGATGTCCAGTTGAACTTCCTCACCAGCTCAGCAATGGCCTTTGTCTGATGTTCATCACTGGATATTGTTCGCAGAAAAGAGGGGAACTTCAACTTTCTGCTCAGCTGCTCACTAGTCGATCCATGGCTAATCTGTAACAAACATGAATAAATCATGTTGAATAATTTGGAATGCAGTTTGCAAGAGTAATGCATATACGTTTAAATGACAATTGTTTTGTTACATGTTACAGAATCTTACATTTAGATAGATAGATAATTCTGTCATATTCTGATCATTAGCATCAAACTACGCACAGGAATTCAAAATGTTTTGCATTTTTAACCCTGGGAAATGGGACGGAATCAAGCACAAAGAAGACAAACCTGAGCAACTGATGACAGAGCAACAACTCGTGCAACAGCTATTGACACTTCAGAGTACCTTTCACCAATCACTGCCTTTGTTCTGGGTTCAGATAAAACAGATTGAAAGTTTTCAGGTACTAAACACATCTGAGGGTCTGATTGATTCTTTAGCAACTGGAGCGTTGCTCTTATGGCAAGGCTGACATCTCCACAAGTGTCATAGATGTCATATCCAAGAGTGAAGTTGGGTAAAGCCCTTGGTGTGCGTTGGTTTATTTCTCTGAGAGTGTATATCATCACTTGAGATTGTAGGAACCCTCGCAAATCATACCTTCAAAAATTGACAGGACAGATGAAATTAATGAAATGATTCAAATAAATTGTGGTCAGGTTAATCGATACATTTCAATGAGGTCATACTTACCAACTACAGGAGAGAGGTCCATGTGTTGTGCTCCTATTGGTTTGTTTGTGAATGGGAAAAAGTCCTCCAATGATTATGTCCCCTGGTGAGTCTGCATGCAGGCCATTCTCCCCTGAACCGAGGCAAAATACACTAAGGAAACTGACAAATACCTTTGAAAAGAACATTGTGGATACATCGGGGTAAACACACCTTTGTTCCACTCTCTATAGAATTATCTGGTTCCTGGATATATCCTATATATAACTTCCTCTTATGGGAAGTCAGAATCATTTGCATGTCAGACGGAACCTGTTATTTAATGCAAAACACTTCACTAGCAAGTCTTCACAGCACTCATTTGACATCAGAACTTCAATGGGACTTGTTTATACAAGAGCAGTAATTCATGGTCTTTATGATGTCCTTCAGGCGAGGCAGGAAACAAGTTTTTCAGTTGTGCGGTGTGGCTCTTTTATTCAGGCTAGTGACCCCCAAAAAGAAATGTGGCACAATTTGCATTACAGTCCATTAGAGGGCAGCATGCTACATGTCAACTATACTCACTCTATCGTGTGCCATTAAATAGACAGGTCTATGTTTTAGTTCATATAAGATAATTTGATAATTTACCATAGCTACAGTGATATGCAGATTGGACTATAGATATGTTCCATGACAACTCAGCAAGTCCATCTGCTGATGAATAAAGTGTGATACAGTCAAAAACTCCAGGAAAGTCTCAAGTTCAAAGGCCATTTGTTATTTATTATTTCTGCAGAGGCCAGAAGTGTTACGCTTATGACAATATATAAAACAGTGGATTACTTTCAATGGACATTTGGAGTCACTCAGCTAACGTTCAACTCAACTGAAGCTACAATAAAAGTTTTTTTAATCTATTCAATTTCTGAAAATACTAAATGTAGACAATATTCATATCTTCTGAGGAAAATGATTAACCTATAGTAAATTATATACATATATAAATACATATTATTTATACAGACTACGTAGGTGAGTTTATATAAATATGTAATTGTTCATGAAGCCTATTGTATGTGAAATGTCCTAAATAGTAAAATACATACATACACATAATAATAAAATATATTGTGAATGTCGCTTCAGACGTTAATGAAGTCCTAGAAATCCTAGGCAAATTAAGTAAATTCTACTTCAGACTAAAAAACACCACCTATATCCACCCTCTGTGCTCTCCTTCCCTTCCTTACTCCACATATCTCTGGATTGGACCCTAATGTTCCCCACGCCTTGTGGGCCGTGGACCAGCTCATATAAATAGGCCACAGTCAGCTGTGGTAGTGAACCGAAGGGCGGACAGGAAACAACTGTGCGCAGGCAAAATGCCTTCATCAACGTGGGGACTGCTCTGTGTCATAGGCATCCTGGCATCGGGAACTCTAGGAACTTTTCCTCAGTTCGGGTCACGCAACCGCAAGATTCACTCTATTAGTCCTTTAATCCCACGAGTGTCTCCGCAAGTCCCTCCGACGGCCTATCGTCGCTTTGAAAATATCAAATCTAATGAACAAACTTTTGATGGGGTACCGAGTGCTAAATCTTTTCAAGAGGTCCAGCTGGAGGTTCACACACCGCGAGGCTTTCAGCAGCAGCAGCAGCAGCAGCAGGGAGCCCGACCAGGTGCAAACAACCACCTGAGGCCAGACGCACGGAGAGCGGACAGTGGAGGTGGGTTGGCAGATGTCTTGTGGTTTAAATGTTCGTTAACAATATCCATCCACCTGCTGTGGATGCGCGCTATAAACCTCTTCTGTCGTTGTATAAACTTTGGTGAGAAATGTTGTATGCCCCCTTATGTTAGCAACAGCCTCCATCACAGTCACAAAGCTAAGAATAAATAACCTGCCATGTCTGCTGTAAAACGATAATTCCAGGTGTTCTGAAGATGCTGGAGCCCCTGAATCTATTCTAACCAAATTAACAAAATCAAAAGACAAAATAGATCAGCCTACTATCCCCTTTATTTACCATGCTGCCTATTTTAAAATCAAAATCAAAATCTGCCAATGGAACAAATAAAAATTCCCTGGTTAAGATTTCTTGAAATAAGATGCGATGTCTAAAAACAAGTTGCAATATCTCAGTGAAATGTCACTTGTTAGCTCATTGTCTCTTATATTGGTTGTAATGAGGTAAACATTTCATTGTTTATTAATGTTGAAATAACTATTAGCTAAAGTTTAATTAGCTATATATTTACCATGTATTAATGATGGTTAATCTAAATTTGAAGTGATTACTTTTAAAAAGGTCCTTTCAAGATTCTGCAAACAGCAGTAAGTGTTGTTGAAAAAACTTATGGAATTTTCAAAGACCTTTGGGAAACATTTGGGATACTCTCTACATCTGATACAGGAGAGGCACTTGCTGGGGCTAAATTAAATTGACATTATTATTCTCCACAGTAATAAGTGAATTATCGATATCAAATGTATTCTATAAATATATTATATCAAATTTTATTAAGTAATTAGTTGCACATTGCAAGCAGCTGAACAGCATGAATTATGCAAAATAACTGCAACAGTATGTGTGCATTTCAGTGAAATGAGTTACCGTATACTGTATATACAATTACCGTGATATACTGAAAATGAGTTACCGTATACTGTATATACAGTATACGGTAACTCATTTTCAGTATATCACAAAACTCATTTCAGTATATACAGTATTCTCTCAACAGACCAGCATGCAGTGCATACTCTTTTCCCTTCTGTGATATTCACTTAGAAAAAGTGTGACTAAGCTAATAACCATGCCTGTCATGCTGCATCTCATTTTGCCTGACTTTAACCAAAGTAACCACTGCTCTGTTGCTTCCCCTTCTACTTATTCTGTCTACCTTGATAAAGCTGGTGGCACTAATTCCAGGTTTTATCACTATTGGCCCTCCCATCACCAGCCGCTCTCGCAGCTGCAACACAAAGCTGCACCATTTACATCCTGGCATCCTGCTCGAGACATGAGTGGCTCTCCTGCATCCATCAGAACTGTCGCAGGTGCTTAACTTAAGCCATAACTAACATTCTCATAACTCTTTGAGGCTGATGTTGAGTCGTAGACAGTCATTACTGGCTACTTCATGTGTCATACACTATTAAGATACTGAGTCACAGGGACTTCTACTTAAGATGACATGCTAACCAGCTAGCTCTAGCATGTCCTGTCTCATTTGTACCTCAAAGGACGATTGTTTGAAAGCCCCCTGTAATTTCAGTTGGGAGATGATTACAAGATTACAAGCTCTCTCGGCTTTTAGCATAATAAATGTACAAAATAAACTCACAAAAGGACCCTAACCAGGCCCAAAGAGAGCAGCAGTTGTCGATAGGGCTACTCTGTTGATAAGTTGCCCCCTATAATCTTGGAGCTACTTTTGAATTTTGTTCGTATTTGACAACTGATATCTTGTGTTTTGTGAGTTGTAGTATTGTATCTTTAATCAAAAAACATGGTAAATTCACGTTTGATTGATTCAAAGCATCTTTTTGTTTTATAGCGACAAGGTCCAACTGCAGAAACCGTCCAATTGACTTGGTATTCATCATAGACAGCTCCCGCAGTGTACGCCCTGCTGAATTTGAGAAGGCCAAGGAGTTCCTGCAAGACACGGTGGACAGCTTGGAGATTGGCTCAGATGCCACGCGAGTCGGCCTGGTCAATTATGCCAGCACAGTGCAGATTGAGTTTCTCCTGAAGACGTATTTTGACAAATCTGCCCTGAAGCAGGCTCTGGCTCGAATTGAGCCCCTCGCTTCAGGAACCATGACAGGCATGGCCATCAAGACTGCTGTGGAGAAAGCTTTCACTGCTGAGGCTGGAGCCCGAGTTAGCTCCATGAACATTGCCAAAGTAGCAATCATAGTGACAGATGGGAGGCCCCAGGATAAGGTGGAGGATGTATCAGCAGCAGCTCGTGCATCTGGGATCGAGATCTATGCAGTGGGAGTAGACAGAGCTGATATGATGTCCCTCCGCCTCATGGCCAGCCAGCCACATGATGAGCATGTCTTCTATGTTGAGACCTATGGCGTCATAGAGAAGCTAACTTCCAAATTTAGGGAAACCTTGTGTGGTAAGGATGATGATGATGGGAGTGCGGATATTCCATTAGATGGCGGAATTGATGATAATGGACTAGGCCTAGATGGCAGAAAAGACGGAATAAATAATGAAAATGATGATAAAGGAAACAACGGTATGTCAGATCTGTCCTTTCAGTTTCACCTGCGATCAAATGGGCAGCACCTTCGAGGGAATCTCCATTCTAAAGTCACTGGTCTTCTTCCCTTGTCGTAAGAACAAGGGCAATGTAAATAATGATTTATTGCACTTGTGTTTGGATTTCCCTCAAAAAAGTTGTTCACTAACTGCTACCATGCAAATGGTTAAAGCAGTTGTCATCTAAAATACAAGTTATATACTAACTAACCTAAAAAAGAAGACAAACCTCACTGGATGATCCGCCAATCCAGATTAAAATCCACACCACTTTAAAATGGTTGAAACCTAAAATGATGCTGCCCTTACTGTTCATAGGGATCGCACTGCTCATTGCACTTTATACTGCACATTGTGCCTTAGGCTGAGTGCCCTGCTCAGTTACCTGAAGACGTGCTATGCTGCCTAGGTCCACAATTTAGGCTTTTGCAATCTCTGACAGAACATTAATGGCCAGACATTCTGCACAGCAAAAACTAAAGTAGCTTGTGCTGAATTCTACTAAAATGTGTTGAGTGAAAACTTCAAGATTTAAAGATTTTTTCCTTTTTTTATAATTGCTTATATTGCCTTTGATTTCACACATTTTGCATAACCATTATTTTAGTTTTACATATCCTAGAATAGAAAGACAGAAGACCCATTTGAGTAAATAATTTGGGAAACACACTTGTTTTCTTTATTGCAGAAAGTTTGATCAGGAGACTTATACCACTTTCATATTCGTCTGTTAATGCACTATACTGTATGTTCAAAATGACACTGGAAGCAGCAGCCAGTAACTTGACATAGCATAAATAATGGAAACAGGGGGAAACAGCTAGCCTAGCTGCCTAACCACCACCTTTAACGCTAAATAGTTTATATTTTATATTTGATTTATAAAATAATGCAAAGGCAACCTAACAAGTTCCTGTTGCCTCCACCATAATTCCGTGAATCTACTGTATATGTCAAATTGTTAAAATAATTTATGAAAAAAATTAGTTATTTTACATATTTAGCTACAATACAGTAAGCTACGGGCCTAATACAGCCCAACGGCTTATTGCTATGATACATTTGGGTCATATCAAAACTTGGAAAATGAACTAGGATGTTTCAAAATAAATGTTTCATTTTGAAATAAAGTCACAGCTGGGATTTTTTTCTGAACTGCTTTTGCATACCCTCACAATAAGTTCTGCGTTTTCTTGCAAAACGTCTTGTTGTCCTGTTGGAGTTCCTTGCAATACTTTGTACTCTCACAATACATTTTGCATTCCCTCTGATCAGTAGAGAAAGGCTGGCTGAGGATTGTGGTGAGGCTGTCCCTTAAATTCTGAGGTATATATGGTATAAAAAAAATAATTATGTTCAAGCAACACAGCCCAAGGTGTAGCCTCAAACATACCTCAACCCAATGCTGAGAGTATACCACAGCCATGGTTATCAGGGGAATGCAAAAAGTTATGGCAAGGTAATGCAAAAGTTATTGCGAGGTTACACAGCAGTATTTTATCTTAAATAATCATATAATGGCCTTTTGACAGCTCAAAATGTTAGAGTTAAAGAAATAGATTAGATTAATCTCTCTTTTCAACCTTTGGTACCATCCAAACTAGCAAGGTGACTGCTAAAGTTAAAAACGCTAATAATACAAGTTTCTCCATGTGATCTTATTGCACACTGTGCTGAAAATCATGACCGATCTTCAGTCATGCGAATTCAAAAGTTGTTTTTTGAATAACAGCTTGAACCTGAGAAGTGAGTTCAACCCACCTCTGTTTCACTTTGATCAACTCCTGTCCATCCACAGCAATGTGGCACTACTAAAGACATGCAATTATTATGACAGGGTGTAGATTGTGTGTCTGCATGTTCTGAACTGTATGGAATATTTTGTTGGATAGTTAAGCACAGAGAGCAAACTAATCTGCATATGGCTCTGTAGAATTACAGAATTGCACAATTCTACAGTACATACTTACATCTTACTAACACAAAGGCATAACACAGAATTGTTGATTTCACTGGACTTAGGCCAATCAGACATTAGAGTGTTTCTTTTCAGGTTTGGATCCATGTGCTCAGGGACACAATTGCCAACACATTTGTGTCAACAATGGAAACTCATACGACTGCAAGTGTCGCGTGGGCTATGTCTTGAACACAGACAAGAAAACATGCTCACGTAAGAATCTTTATCTTTTGTCTTAATGTTTTTGTATGATGCCTCAGTGTCACAAAATGTTGTGTGTTTTTGCATGATTGACTATCTGGAGACTAATGCTCAAAAAGGCTGAACATGGCTAAATGTTATACTGTGGAATCTTGCTTAAGCACTGATATGGCATGCAAAAATGATTATTTAAGGTAGAAATTGTAATTTTAAATCTTGTAATTCTAAGTTCATAAGCTTTTGATGCTCCCTTTGGAGATTGTTTGTTTCTTTGTTCTGTGGGGACACTGCATACCATCTCTTGTTGCTCATGTTTTGGGTTGCCTAAATAGATTAGGGCAGAGACTATTCAGCACAAATTAAGTGGGCAGGACATGAGGGACACAAATTCTAAAAGTAATTTTGGCCACTCAGAAGGTCCACGAAATCCTCCATAACTGATAGCTCTAGACAAGAGGTTTCAGACTAAGCTGTGAGCGAGGTACAGGTAGATACTGTGTTAGGTGAAAGGAACAAGTGGTAGAGTTCTACAAACAACATGAATATTAGTGTAGTTTGGCCAGCATACCAACATGGTCTAGAGTTGGCTCTGCAGCACTGGCTGTGAGGAAATCATACTTCAAACTCTTAGTGACCAACATCAATCATTCTACTTTTTAAAATCATGACTCAAATCTAAACATATGATACACACGAGTTTAAATGTGACTTATATTTCCGAAAGATATACTTATTTATGTATACACAGATAAAGCCATACCTTGTAATTCCAGGACTTGTGTTTGAATCAGTTTTTGAAACCCTGGACTATGTCAGTCATATGGGAGTGTCTCGTTTCAGGTTCAAATGCATGTGCACAGGGACATGACTGCCAGCACATTTGTACCAACTTAATAGATTGGTTGTCATGAAGGCCGGAGGACAGAGTCAGGACTTGAAAATCTGGGACCTACCTTTGTTGGCCATTGGTGGCCAGTCAGATTCCAAGGGGTGTCTGTGAACCCCCTACCAGACTAAGAATGTGATAGGCTGTTGGCTTGTCAGGGCCTAAATACACCAAACTGACATAAAAGAACGAGCAACGACAAAGGCTGGTGGTTGTGCCGCCCACGTTGCCTTTATCTTGGCCAAAAAGCTGCACTTAAACACACGGGACAGATTACAGCAGATGGGCCAACTAGCTTGTAGGCTTTTTGCTGTGTGAGGGGAAATAAGTCTAATTATTTCTGTCAGTTATGATGACGTGTACATCCACAAATGTCAAGAGGAATATGTGATAAAAGCAGACTAGAAAAAATAATTATTTAAGAACAAGATTTTTTCATAGAATTGTTGTCTGTCTTTGGTTGGTTCCGGTGTTTTGCATGACTTTGTGTCTGTCATATACTGATAATAACTGCTGAGGCACTATAATACGTTCAATGAGGGCTTCACGTCAGATATGGGAGTCTTTTTTCTTTTTCAGGTTTGGATTCATGTTCCCAGGGACATGACTGCCAGCATATTTGTGTCAGTGCTGATGATTCATACATCTGCAAATGCCGAATGGGATATGTTTTGAATGCAGACCAGAGCACATGCTCACCTAAGAACCTGGAATTTTCAGGTAGACTCTATTCTTGTATCAAGCAAGTGTTTAGTTTAGCTTGAATTTATAAAGGGTCAGGCAATGATAAGTCACACTTGTCATGGTCCTGCGTTGAGTAGGGTACAACAAATGGTCACTGAGTTCAACAATAGTCAGTTACACGTAGAAGTGTCTCTTTTTATATTTAGATATGTATGTGTCCGGAGACATGACTGCCAGAGTATTTGTGTTAACACTGATGATTCTTTCATTGGCAAATGTCATTTGGGATGTGTCAAGCCTCTCTTGTCAGTATTATCCTTTATGAAGATTTTGAGTGTGTGTTCAAAAAAGGAAAATGCCCTATGACACGGTTGTGCTTTATTGCTAGGTTTTTCTGTTTTTTCTGCATAAAAGCACAGTATAATTGTGAGTGACAATGAATTGTTTAGGTGCACAGTTTAACTGAGAAACTCAGAGACTTTGGAATCGGATTGATACAGAAAGAGGAATGGAGCATGTGACCATAGGTAACATAATAGTAAAGGGAACAATGGCCAGTCAGAGGCTCAGACAGTCCAGGCTTATAACACAAAGGCACATAAAAGGACCAATCCTTTTTAGAAAGACACACACACACCATTTTGCCATGTTTATGAGGTCACATGCTTTGACTACATGACTTGGTTTACCTGGTCACAGCTATTGAAAATGTGTGCTTGTTCTGTCCGGATGATCTAAGTGTTAGGCTGTGGAGGTGTCTCTTTTCAGGTTCGGATACATGTGACCAGGAACATGACTGCCAGCATATTTGTGTCACAAATGGTGATTCATACATTTGTAAGTGCCGTGAGGGATATATATTGAATGCAGACCAGCAAACCTGCTCACGTAAGAACCTGTATTTTACTTCTATATGTATGTCAGGGTGTAGTGTCTTCGGTTTCCCTCTAAGACTGTTATTTATTTGACTAAATGTCCGAAAGCCCATTCATTACAAATACTTGCAGTATTGGCATTTAATCAAGGTTTAATTTGAACAGTAACAGTTGAAGGAGCCCTGTGCTGCACATACATACATACATCAACTCTTGTAGGTTGTTCTGAATTATTGGGAAGTTAGTTTTGAAATTACTTTGAAAGAGCAGAAAGTAGGGAGACTTTGGATATTGCGCCTGTAGTACGGAGTGCATCGTCATGATGACGTAATCTGTAACTTTAATGGTGTTGTCTGTTACATGTGCGTTACCAGTGTGAATATCTCTTCTCAGGTTCAGATACATGTTCTCAGGGGCATGACTGCCAACATATTTGTGTCAGCAATGGTGAATCATACACCTGCAAGTGTCGAGTGGGATATGTCTTGAATACAGACCAGAGAACATGCTCACGTAAGAACTTAGATTTTGTCATAAGATTTGATATGCATGTCCTAGTATACTGTCTGCCATTAGGTACAATCTCTGTTGTTTTTGATTAAACTTTTTTTTTTTTTACTTTATACATTTGAATTAATTTTGGTCAACCATAAGCTTCACTGATGAATTTAGATGGGGATATAAACTGTGCAAGTCTTTCTTTTCAGAATAACATGCACGCACCCAGGGGCATGACTGCCAACATATTTGTATCAGAAATGCTAATTCTAGTCTTTGCAAATGTCGAGAGGGTTATGTCTTGAATCTAGACCATAAAACATGCTCATGTAAGAACCAGAATTTAATTATTTTTCTTTTAGATTTAATATTGTCAGCTTGATATGCATGTTCTTGTGCAGAGTATCAGGTTTTCCACCACATTGCAATGTTGTTGGGCAGCTCAATGCATTTCTTACCTGCACATATCACATAACAGATACTGCCTATAGAATTTCTTATTACTGAAGCGCCAAAGATTTATTAACTAGTGTTAGACTATGTTAGATGAGGAAGTTAGCTGTGAAAGTGTCTGTTTTCAGGTTCGGATACATGTGCCGGGGGACATGACTGCCAACATATTTGTGTCAAAAATGGTGATTCCCACCATTGCATGTGTCATGAGGAATATGTGTTGAATGCAGACCAGAAAACATGCTCACGTAAGAAATTCTAATTTTACTAATGCATTTGAGAATAATTTTGTGGTGTTGTGTCTCAGGTTTCCCTCAAAATCCATTATGTCGGATGCATGACTAAATGCTGCGGATGCCACTTTTTGGAGATGTTTGCTATTAACCCCCAACACATTATGGCTATCAGCTAATTTAGGTTGTACTTAATATATCAGAATTGTCAGAATTGAATTTTAAACTCAGACTGGGGCTGATGATCATAGCCAAAACTGATATAAATCGTAACCAAATGCCAATTTCTGGTGCTGAGAAATGAAGTCAATGCATAGCACTCCATAGCAGTGCAGTCCGTCAAATGTATAAATATGTTTCTAGCTTGGTACAAAACATAGTTTTGACTGGAGTGGAGGGACAGAGCCTGGCAATCTGGATTAATGAGTGGTTAACAGGTGGACAGGAACTGGAGCCAGTGAGGAGAGTGCAGTATTTGTTTTGTAAACTTTTGGGATTAAAAACTGGTTTTACCTTCACTTTTGCCTGACATAATGAGCCATGGAGGTGCCGAATTCCACTGTAATGCAATCAGGGGCGCCGCCAGGGATTTTGGGCCCCATGAAAAAAAATCTAGTCGGGCCCTTGTATAGGTTGCCCATGTCTCAAAGGGCCCCCTGTCAGTGCCAGGCCCTTGGAATCATCCTAACCTTTCCCCCCCTGGCGGCACCCCTGAATGTAATATAACTCTCTTATTTGATAGACAGAAATGAGAATCTGGTGAGTGTAACTTTTTCTTAAATCAAACACATTTGCTTGTTGCTTGCTTTTATACTGCTAATGTAAAAGGTTGTCTGGCTTTTTGTGGCAAAAAAAAACATGAGAGTTATGTGAGGCATGTGACAATAGATAGCTTGTTAGTGTTAGCTACTTTGGTAGTTTCCAGCTCGATTGGCGTGTTTAACTTCTTAGGTTCGCTTCAGCTCACTCCACCTCTTTGCTCATCTCTGATAAGGCCGGTGTTAGGCAGAGTCAGGCACTGCCAAGATGGCGACGGAAGGTACCACCTGCTTTGAGCTTCATTCTGGCTTCAGAAACCTATGGGTGATGTTATGGTGGCTCTGTCCACTATTTTACACAGTCAATAATTGTAACAAGCCACAAAAGTAAAGCAAATGACAAGTGGATGCCAATTCAACAAACACCACCCACCTAAACAATGTTGCAGACCAAGTGACACCCTCATGGCAGCAGAACTTCCAGATGGCAGAACAATGCTCCACAAAAATGAGGAACATGACAAATGGACCAATACATTGATCTGGCCTATATATACCCCAGATCCCAAACTAATTAAGAACGGAGATCTCACCATGGATTGGACTTGGCTCTGATCTATCAAGGCATGGACACAGTACTTGTAGGGGGGTCTGGAGGTGTTTGACACCAAGGGAGCTTTCCAATGGATCCTCTGAGTCCTGTGGATTGCAAGATGTGTCTTAAATGGTGGTTCGTACCTCAGCATGTGTCAAGATTAATTTGTAAGGTAGCTGGATTTGTGAGATCATGTAATCACGTGGCTCCCCCCATGTTGCCAGGCTTCAAGTTATGCAATTATGGCCGAACAGTGGTTGAACCACAGTACCCTATGAGGAAATACTAGCAGCAACAAGCATGGTTAAATCAAGGATGCTATTATTATACCGGTTTAGATGTGATGACCAGCAAGAGAAGCAATTGGTAATTTGGAAATAACAATGGTGGCTCCTCAAGAGGAGGTTAGCATAGATGCTACTATAGCATCAGTTATATTGGAAGTGTATTGAAATAAGGCCTTTCTAAATGGAAAATATGCTTTTGCACTTCTTTCAACTGGCTTTGATTGGCCAGCTGATTAACCAACTGGTACTGAGACAGTGATAGACACATGTTTACTCCAATCATCTGCCAAGTGTTTTTTGAAAGTGCCTTCCCTTTTCCAAACAATTTCTAAGGGTGACCTCCCAAATGGTTTTATGCGACAAACCATCTTGTTTGTCAGGCTTGTGTCATGAAGGACATATGTTGAATGCAGATCAGAAATCATGCTCATGTAAGACTGAAAGTCCAAGTTTTAAGTGCATGCCAAGGTACAACATGTCGGGTTTTTGTGGACGTGTTTCTTTTCAGGTGCTGGCCCATGTGCCGTTAGACATGATTGCCAGCATATTTGTATAAACAGTGGTGACTCGTACATCTGCAGTTGTCGAGTGGAATTTATTTTGAATCGAGCCAAGAAATGTGTTCATGTAAGAGGCAAAAATATGTTTGTGTCTGAGGTTTGACTTTCTAAAGACTCTTTGATTCATGTAAATTGGGCCTTTTCGATGTGGAATTTTTTTTTCAGGTTCAGATACATGTGCCCAGGGACATGACTGTCAACATATTTGTGTCAGCACTGACAAATCATTTTTCTGCAAGTGTCCACTTGGATATGTGTTGAATCCAGACCAGAAAACATGCTCACGTAAGAACTTGGACCTTTCTAAAATATATGATGCCTCCTTTTTTGTACAGTGTATTAGAATGCCTTTTTAATTTGTTATTTTCTGCAGTGAAACTACAAAAAATATTTTTTTTAAAGGATGGGCTGATTGGCGCTTATCTCAAAAGGGATAAGACACTTTTTACACAGTATCAATTCACTTCTTCTATCATCACTTCTTATAAGTTATGTTGTGGTTTTGGAATCATGGATCTTATTGCAAGCAGTCTCTGACTGATGCATATGAATACATGATCACAGATTTAATGAACTGGTGAGAGGAAATTCGTCCAGTCGGGAGATTGGAGAAATAACAAATAACAATAACAGGTCAAGAGCTTCTTGACTGATCGTGTTAGGCTAAGTCAGATGTTGAAGTGTTTCTTTCAGGATCGGATGTATGTGCCCAGGGACATGACTGCCAGCACATTTGTGTCAACAGTGATGATTCATATATCTGCAAGTGCCATGTGGGATATGTATTGAATGCAGACCAGAAAACATGCACACGTAAGCACCTGCTTTGTTTCACTAGGCATATTTGGTGTCTGTGTCGTGATCTAGCTTCTCAGATAATCCACAAAGTCCCACATTTAGAGCTTCAAATCTTGGTTCATCATAGCACCAAAAGCTACAAATGGAGAATCGGGCTTGTATGGAAGTTTTGTCGACACACTGCAGCTCTTGCAAATAAGCAGCTTTTAAAGGAAACTGTGACCAAAGGCTTTGCAAAAGGCCAAATGATTGCATTTGATATCATGTACAAGTCAATGAGGTGTGAGCTTTTCTTTACAGGTTCAGGTTCAGATGCATGTGCACAGGGACATGACTGCCAGCACATCTGTGTCAACAATGGCAACTCCTACATTTGCAAGTGTCGAGTGGGATTTGTGTTGAACATGGACCAGAAAACTTGCTCAAGTAAGAAATTTCTTCCTCTCATTAAACATTGTTGTAGTACTACAAGATGGTTTGTTCATACTAGCTCTTAAGAATCATGCAACAATGGCTGCTAAGACACCTGTATGGTCTCATTCCAGGCTCAGATGCATGTGCTCAAGGACATGACTGCCAGCATATTTGTATCAACGATGGTGATTCATACAACTGCAAATGCCGAGTGGGATATGTGTTGAATGCGGACCAGAAAACATGCTCACGTAAGGATTTGGATTTTTTCAGCATAAATTATGGTAATTGTGTATTGAGTATCCAGATTGTCCATGTTTTGAAGGGATTTGTTCCTGTACCCTCTTAAGTTGTTGACTTGTGAGTTGTCTTGTATAAGAAAAGAAATACAAACAGAAGAAGCCTATACATCTGTATACACATTAGTATTTTTAACAGTGCAAATCTTTTTTCCTTACAAATAACTTATTCAAACCTTGCACTGGCTTGTCAGGGTAGTCGGTTATCTTGGTACACTGTGGTCAGGTCTACACCAATTACATTACTTGGCCACTGCCCGACCATCATTTTACTTTTGATAAATCAATAGTCCAATGCCAGACGCTGTGACCGTAGGTGTCTACTCCGTGAAGCAGCGGGGCCAGCAACAGAGCTGCAGCACAACAGGAGTCACATTTAACTTTTAACATTGAGAGGATTAGGAGAGCTGAATGAGAGGGCGATGGCAGACAATTTGTTGTCAAAGTGAAAAGCAAGCGTGCCTGTTTGGATGTTCGGATTTCAACTCAACCTAACCTGAAAACATTAATGAGGGAAAATTAGTTGTTGTGCTGAAAAGTTGGAGGTGTACAGCCATGTCACTACAATAAGTTAGCTCAATTAATCAAGAGCAGCATTTAATCATTTCAGACAAATTTTTTGGAAAACATTTTAAAACTATGACATTTAAGTAACGTTTCATGGGTTCATTCAACAGCAACATTCTATCCTCGATTGCCTTACCAGTTGAAAAGCCATTCATTGATATCATACTATCACACATGTACACAACGTTTATTTCCATGCACTCCTTTTCTGTGCTCCAGGTTTGGTGCAGCCTATGGCATTGATGGGGGCTTTGCCAAAATGTGTCTACAGATTTAGGGTTCCAATCTCAACCTTAATTTGTCAGTCCTTTTGAATTCTTTAGTTGTGGAGAAGTCTGCAGTTGACTGAAACCAAAGCTTCTGTATCCAACAGCAAGCAATACTTCTACTGATACATCCATTTACAGCACAGTTTACAGGCAATAACATGTGCTGCACTGCTGGCTTAAGAATTGTGAGACTGTATGAAGCAATGGAAGTATGCTTTGAGCCCAATGAAAACTTTGGTTCCAGTTAGGGAACCTCCAAAAAATGGATGTAATTGATCTGCCTGTCATCTATTGGGATTGTACTTTTTTCAGTGAATTGGTGCTTTATGTATATGATGGAATTTGCTCAAACAATTATCAACATTTGGCCTATTCAAAGCAACACCACACCTGGCTTCAGTAACAAGGCCCTCGATGATTGATTTACCCTGAAGTGATTTTTTAAAAATGTTTATCACTCACTCACCAAAGAAAAATCATGATTATACCTAATTTCTTCTATATTATTGTATTGCAAATGGGTTTCACTATTTCAACATGGTGAAACATCACTGCTTTGACTTTGTATTTCTGTCATTCTTTCAGAGGAAATGAGAGGTGAAATAACTCAGGATGCGTGCATGTGTGAAGCTCAGATTGTTTTCCAGAAGAAAGTACAGTCAACTATTCAGGAGCTGAGCCGAAAACATATCCTTTTTGCTTGTAAGACTCAGAAGGATCCAGTTTGAATTTGATATAAGATTTAAAATGTTTAATTATTATGTGAGATAAATATATGCTTTATATTTTGTGCCACCAAAAATTGCTTGGAAAACTACCTAAGTTATATCTGAATCTAAACTTTAAATCTCTGTCGATTTATTGTGGTGCATTTTTATAAATACCCAGTGTCATGATGAACTGGTCAACATTGCAACTGCACTTTTGAATTATGTTTCCTTGACCTTGTGTTTACTTGATGAACTTTCAAACAAAGTGGACCTGATTGAGGGCCAACAGCAGTATTAAGAACAGCGATGAAGATGTGAGAAGACATGTTAAGGACGAGTAGGGTATCTTTGTATTTTTGATCAGCTTAAGTCATTTACTCTCTAAGATAAGATAAATATAATTTATGATTTGGTAGAAGTCTAAATGGTATTGATTACTTTTTTGTATTGTAAACCTGCATATTGAATTCACATCAATGTCAGTTAATACTTCTTACAGTAAAGTCAGGTATAACTGGTCAAAATGTTTACATACACAGTGTGAGAAATTCTAGATTTCCTGTTAATATTGTAAGCCATTGAGTTAAGACTCATGAAAAAATTATCAAACATGTTAAATTTTTACTTTCATAATGAATGTTTTTTTTGTGGAGAAAGTGTTGTACCACTTCCTAGTTGTGTATGTAATACTCTAAGACTATTTCTTGGTCCGTGTTCTCAGTCTTCATCCATAATCATAACACAACTAATCTCTTATACAACAAGAGCATTGTTGTCAACCTTTTGTTTAAAGCATTATTACAGAGAGATCAGACTGGCCCATGGCCCTGTTACATCACAGTGAATTACTATGATCCCTTCCTTTGATACCTGAAAACTATATTTCACAATATTGATTGTTAATTATTATTTTGTTTGTTACAGACAGGTGCTATTGTTTTCGGGGGAGAAACTGTTTGGGGACTCCAAGGGTAACTGGACTGATTCAGTAGTTACTTTGCAGACTTTTCAAAGTCCTGGCCATTAAAAGCTATGTTCAGTGCACTAAGTATTGAAACCATGAGATTTTCCATTGAGATACTCAGTTTTTGTGAACAGTTAAAACTGTATTTCACTGTACGGTATTTTTGTCATAGACAGACAAACTGTGTTTTCTGCTTTGTAATTTGAACAAACTGACAGTGCTGTGCATGACATATTTTGGTTCTTTTATGCTAGAAATAACGTGCCTGTGTATTTTCTATTGGGAAAAGAGTTGCCTATGGAGAATAAATATTCTGAAACAATGGATTATATACATATCTTGTGTTTTGTTTCTTTACAGTACACAGTACACCACCAGCGGCTTAAAATTCACAATTTTAATGTTTTGTATTAAATATAATTAAATGAAAAATTCTATTGAAGTTATATTCATTGTAGTACTGCTGGTTCATTAGGCTTTTTTAATTAGTGGGCCTTCTTCCTATTATCAGAAGGCTAAAGTAAAACAAAGACATCCATGCAAAGCTAAATAAAGCAGTACGTTTCCATTAATAATCTAATATAAAAACCAAATCAACGGGCCATTTTAGGTGAAAGAGACGGAGCAAATCTTCATAAGAATGCCTACCACCAGAACGCAAAGACGTCAAAACTACAACTACCACAATAACCCTAACGCCAACTCTTCCGGTTTATGGTTACCACGGGAGACCGAGGGAAGCTACAGCCTCTGAGTAGGAGTAGCCTGAGTAGCTTCTGGAGTCGGCCACCTCGGCCTTACACATTTTATCCAATACATTCGCTCACGTTTTACAGTTAAACCCGTGTTGACGTTATAATTTAGGGGGCTGCACTGAACTCTTAGCGTCTTCGGTACTTGGTAAATGTGTCGTTTTTAGGCTAGCAAAGCTAACAATACATGCTAACGTTACATTCACCAAATCGAGGCCTTACGATGTGCTTAGCTAGGTTGAAAAAGTTAGCCACTTTAGCTAGCTGTCTACTTGGCTAATTTACGTTGGCTTAGTATCTGGATATGTTAACTAGTTAGTCACAGTTTTAAGCAATTTATTTAGCGTAAATATAGCATAACGTCACCACCACCATGTTTATCTACCTCAGCAAGAAGGTGAGTGCCAAACACTCTCGTCATCTGTCATCTGTCAGTAACGTTATGTCATGGCAGAAATGTAAGAGAGATGGTTAACAGTGTTGCTTTAATTTCCCGTGTTTTATAGATCGCTATTCCCAACAATATCCATCTGAAATGCGTGTCCTGGAACAAAGACCAAGGCTTCATTGCCTGTGGAGGAGACGATGGTCTTCTCAGAGTACTAAAACTTGAAACCCAGACAGGTAAGTTCAAGGGATGGAGCTAACAGCCTGCACAGCCATGGTACACTCTAATGATTTTCAGGCTTTAGACTTATATTAAACTTGCACCATACAAATAGAGTTGTTTGACCTTTGAAGTTCACTACAGTGTTAAACTGTGCGATATACTGGATACAAAGGACACCAGTATACAACCTAAATTGAACTAAGTACTGTCAGTCACGTCACTAGCATAAAAAGCTTGTTGATTGGTCAGAGTTACTTTCTCATTTGTTGGATTGTCAAGACTTGATGACATACTAACAAAGACATTTGAATTACATTATAGTAACAAAAATATTTCATAAGTGAAGTCCTATCCCATCTCCGAAAGGACAACATGTGTAAAATGAGTTATAAATAGTCCACTGCTTACCCATAATCTGATGTTGGCTGGGCCTGGTTACAGTGTCAGTGGCACTCTTTGTCCTTGTTTACATCAAATATTCTACATGTATTTATATATTGCTTTTTTACCCCTTAATCTAAAACAGAAAGTGTATTTTTCAAGGATTATGTTGAAGTTGATCTGTAACAGTCAAGGCTGTTATGTAATATCCATGCAATAGGGATTTTAGTTTGCTTTATGCAATTATTTAACTAAGAAATTGTCTAAAATTTTCACAAGCTTTTTGGCTGTGTTCTGTAGATGGAGGTAATGACTTATATTGTGTTATTAAACCAACACAGAGCAACACCAACAGTAAAATTAAAGAAACAATTAAAACTTTGTTTTAATGGCTTAAATTAAAAAAATTAAAGTTCTGAGCCTGATCTCTTTTGCTTTTATCTGCTTTATCAACAGATGATGCCAAAATTAAAGGCCTTGCTGCCCCCAGTAATCTGTCAATGAACCAGACTCTAGAGGGACACAGTGGTAAGTTATATTCAGTGGTTGTCAAACCTATCATTATAGGTTAGTAACAAGTAGCATTCACAAAATAGAAGATGTAGTTCAGCGGTGAAAGCATCTGGAGCAAGCCATTGGAAAGTGATTTGACAGTTTGTGATTACAACACTCGCAGGTGCAGTACAAGTGGTCACGTGGAATGAGCAGTATGAAAAGCTGACAACCAGTGACCAGAATGGACTCATCATCGTATGGATGCTATACAAAGGTGAATACTGCAGTCAAACTGAAAATAGAAGTTGTCTTGTAATAGGTTCGGCTTTCATAGTTCTTTGTCTTCACCCTTCCGAAGGTGCCTGGTACGAGGAGATGATTAACAATCGGAACAAGTCGGTGGTCAGGAGTATGAGTTGGAATGCTGATGGGCAGAAGATCTGCATTGTGTATGAAGATGGAGCAGTCATTGTTGGATCTGTAGATGGTAATAACAGATTTATATTGTGTTTTCTAAAAGTTTACAGTACATTCACGTTTAGCATAAAATCATCAAGGCTCCATTGACAGGGATTGCTCTGTTCACATAATGAGAGAGTAAGTACTAACATGTACAGTGGGACAAATGCCTTTTTTTCCCCGTAGGAAACCGAATTTGGGGAAAGGAGCTCAAGGGAAATCAACTTGCTCATGTGGCATGGTCGCCAGACAGCAAGATCCTCCTTTTTGGCATGGCCAATGGGGAAGTACATATCTATGACAATCAAGGAAACTTCATAGTGAGTGCATAAGCTTAAGTTACATAGTAAATGCTGAAAAGGTCAGTTCATCTTACTATGTACCAGGGCTGGGAACATTATTATCATGATCAGCGCTGTATTGAAGGCAACTTGAACGTGGTTTCAGTTTCAAGTTTCATTCAAGATGCTTCTTCAGTTCTGAGCAACTGGAGGGGAGTTGCAGGCTTTTAAAATTGGTGTGGGAGTGTCCTTATAGAGTTGTTAAGGACACGTGTGAGCTCTGAGTTTCAGAGTCACTCGGGCCACTTGTGGGTTGTTGACCCAACCGGCCTTCATGTGGGTTGCTAGGGCTAGGTGAGCTCAGTTGTGAATGGTCGTTAAGCTGTCTGAGGAGGGAACTCAGTACTGCATCGAGTTGGGTGACAAGTAATGTTGTAGGCAACCTCCTTTGTTGAAAGACGGTCTTTCAGGTTTGACGTAGATGGGTTCTTTTACTCCTCTTTTAAACAATCTGTCTTCTCTGGCCAATATGTGTACATTATTGTCTTTAAATGAATTATTAAAATCAGATGGTTTAAAAAAAGAGTAACACAGAGTTTAAAGTCCTAGGAATTCCCTCTAGTTAGTTAGAACAGAAGAAGTCACTTGCATGAAAGGTGAAACATCTTCAAGAAACTGAAACGATACGGCACTTAGAATTACCATGACCTGGATGACTGAGAACCTTCATTAACAGGTATAACAATATGATATCATTATCCTGATATGATATATCATTATATGGTGATATGACATAAGTGTTGTCTTTTCCTGGTATTAAAGACTGCGTTACAAAGTGATGCCAGACTGCTCAACTTGTTGAAATACTTGATTGTGGTGCTACAGAAATGCACAGTCTATGAATTATATACTTCAGACATAATTGAACAAGCTAGTTTGGGACAGATACAAGCAAAAACACATTATCATCATCATTATATTTATGTATTAAATATTAAATGCAAAAATGACCAGTCCAACTTAAAATCATCACTCATATCGCTATGGCAAAGTTATTTTTATTAGTTATTAGTTGTTTTTGCCCCAATTTGTGTTATTGCTCAGATGAAAATGACCATCAGCTGTCTCACAAATTCGACTGGAGCTATCAGTATAGCAGGTATCCATTGGTACGCGGGGACTGGGGGCTACGTGGAACCGGACTGTCCATGCCTTGCGATCTGTTTTGACAATGGAAGATGCCAAGTCATGCGCTACGAGAATGATGAAAGTAAGGAAAACAACTCCTAAACATGCATACATGTAATATATACAAGTATATTGTCTATTTTGCACCTCAATTAAATGTTTACCAATATTGATAAGTTATGCTTCCGCCCCTTTCTTCAGACCCAGTTTGCATTGACACTCTGATGAATGTGGTCAGTATCCAGTGGAATCATTGTGGCAGTGTTTTGGCAGTGGCGGGTTCTCTCAGAGCCTCTAATGTGGATAAAGAATTCAATGTGGTGCAGTTCTACACTCCATTTGGAGAGGTGAGGTTGAAGATTTTGTTTCATCGCAAAGTTTTATGTATGAACACATAAGGTATATGCAGTGGTTCTCTCACTAACATATATGAGACTTCACTGAATAATTTACATAGAATGGACTGAGTTAATAAATAATATAATGCTTTATTAGCTTTTTTTTGTAAGATGAGTACAATTTGGAATTCTGCACTTAACATTCCTTTTTGGTATTTAAACAACAGCATCTGAGAACTCTAAAAGTTCCTGGGAAGCAAATGACAGGAGTTGCGTGGGAGGGAGGAGGGCTGCGTATCGGCCTGGCTGTGGACTCCTACATCTACTTTGCCAACATAAGACCAGACTACAAGGTAAATGGCAACACTATTAGCTTGTAGCTTCCTTTTATTACAGTATTTGGGGAAGAAACAATTCTGGGAGACACTTGTAGACAACTTAACACCAAACTTTAATCCAGCATCAGTTTAAAACACTTGGCAGTTACAAACTAGTATTTTAAAAATATCGAAATATAGATCAATATTGATACCAGTACCAGCTGTGCTTTCTCACTCTCTCCCCTCTCTGACAACAAGTCAATACATACATAGGCCCACCTCCTGCCACTCTTCTGACTATCATCAGAGGTGAATTACCATAAATTCTGTTGTGCCTAACACACAGTACACAAACCTTTTTTATACATATCTTTCGATGAAAATCTCAAATTTTATTTTCCTCAGTGGAGTGTCAATTTGGTATCAAATATAAATATTTTTCAAGGTATTGTATCAATTTTAGGGAGTCCAGTATCGCAACAGCACTATTGAAAACTCAGGGCATTCATCACGACAGAGTTAATAAAAACAGATTAAGGCAGGCATGGTTCCATGATGCAACATTATTCACAAATCCAAATATGTCACATTAGTATTGCTCTGCCCCATTTGTCTTTAAATCTGCAGAATACTTTGATTCAATTGGGGCAGAATGTGTCTAAGGGCGATGTAGGGTAGAGAAACACGACCTGGTTCTCGTCACCAACAATGCTTCTAACATGAGTCTGGCTGCTGAGCTTGGCAACTTTCTTTTAACAGTGAAAGACTGCATTTAAACAAAGTAAAAAATAATAATTTGGATATTACAGTTACACTATACAATACTGGAGGTGCAGTGAGGTGTTACTCAAAAGAGAAGTAAGATAATTCAGCAGCTGACTGATGAAAATCGAATCGATAATCGTTAATAATCGAAAATCGATTTGTAATCGAATCGAGACTTCAATAATCGGAATCGAATCGAATTGGGAAATTGGGCTGATTAACCACCCCTAATAAATACTTATTTTTAACACCGACAGATGATGCGCTGATGGGGTCTCGGAAGTTTGTTTTGTTTTAACTGATGTCCTCTTTGATGATTACTAGGATAGTCAATGTTGACCCATACCCATGTATAAATAAAATTTGTCTTCAAAAGATGACAACTCCTGTAACAGGGCACTAAATTCTCAGCAAGTGTCCAAAGGCTTTTGTGAACCCATATTCTTCTGGTCTTCTCTTTGTTCCTATGCGTAATGTAGAGCAGTAACAGGTCATCAGTATCTATTTCCCTAACCCGCTAACAAAGATGGAGTACTGTTTACAGAACATTATTGTTCCTCAGTCTAGATGCTCACATCTTAATCAACATAGTTACAGCTTAACATTTCACATCGATAGTTTGACGTCATGGCTCTTAGAGTATTATTCAGAAAACTGAAACTTAACCTGACAAACAAAGACAAATACTTTCTTTTAGCCTGTAATTGAATTCTGACAAGGTTTTTTATTGTTGTTGAAGAAATCATGTCTTGTATTAGGTCATATTTCTGAAGTATAGTCTACACAAGAGATAAATCTCACCAGCTTCTTTCTGCCTTTTTATAGTGGGGCTACTGTTGCAGCACAGTGGTGTACGCCTACACAAAGCCAGAGCGACAAGAGTACTGTGTGGTGTTCTGGGACACCAAAAACAACGAGAAGTTTGTCAAATACGTAAAGAGCTTGATGTCTATCACTACCTCAGGGGACTTCTGCATCCTAGCCAGCAAGACAGATGATACCCAGCCTCAGGTACAAACACCTCTGGATTATATATCCTGATATAGCAACATTCA
Organism: Diplodus puntazzo; assembly: GCA_963678695.2. NCBI lineage: Eukaryota > Metazoa > Chordata > Actinopteri > Spariformes > Sparidae > Diplodus > Diplodus puntazzo. The sequence goes on along the minus strand of OZ023175.1, from coordinate 25,660,132 downwards.
TTGATTCAGCCTTTATTTAATCTTGTAGAATCATGAGGGCAAGCCTTCATTGTCAATGCTTCAGTGAGAGGAAAGCAAAAAAAAGGACTGGTTAATGATCTGTAAAACATTGCATGTGGACTTGTTTTGCTAGGTTAATGTATGACTGAGATTGAGATTGAGATTGACTGAGAATGAAATGATTGTATCCATTGCTTTTGAAATATCGTCTCTAACTCTGACATATACTAGAAAAGATACAGTATAGACAGCAAAAAATACAGAGTGAGCTATAATAGTAAGGATCACAAATGTTTCTCTGCTGTCTTGCCTCCTGTTTTTCTAGTTCATTGCCACACAGGAGGATGCCGAGTTAGAGTCTGGGAGGCATGCAAGGGTAATGTACAAATTAAAAACACACGCTCAAGATGAGGACTATTGGTTTTGATAAAGGATCATGAAATGACCTAGAGAATAAGGTTGCAGTACTGTGTGTTTTTCAGTATGTTCTGATTCTGTGCAACTCCATTGGGACACCGCTGGACTCAAAATACATTGACATAGGTAAGTTTATACAGTCAACAGAGAAATAATACAGGAGTGAAATCTTCTTATTCAGTAGGTTGATCAGAGTCCCAATTTACCATAAGGTTGGTGTATTTCTTCAAGCCAATGTGAGACATCACACGCTGTGTATAGAGAAACATTGGCTGGCATTCTGCCACTTGCTGCCTACATGGGCCCTTAGCATCCTATAGCAAATAGACAGTGAGCACTTGGCTTCTTAATCTCTCACAGATATTCAGCATTCTGTCTCTGCTTGACATACTGCTGAATGTTTGCTGAGAAATTCAGGCTGAGACACTTTGGAGATTTCAAAGCCTCTGTGGTCTGCATGGGGTTTTAGAAACCCAACCTTGGTAAATAATAAGAGAGTGAGTTCAATCGAGTGCCTTTTTGGAGGTGTCACCTCATGAGGACTCAGACTAGTCAAAGTGTATCTAATTAAGAACACTATAAGGTTGTCCTATATTTATTCACACAGAAGATATGCACTTAATTGTTCAGAATTCAAAGTTAAACAAAAGATTTACAAAGAATTATTTGGCAAGTTTTTCACTGTAGTTTCGTATCGCTCCCAGCTGTATACTGTATGTACTGAAACTTACGGATTTAGATCAAAATTAACAAACGGAACTTGGACTTTTCAAATTTGATGCCAGAAATTAGGCTCATGCATCATTCACCAAACCGAAAAAATAAGAGATGGACAGAATTGATTAAAGGGTAACTCCACTAATTTTACGCCTTTAAGTGTGTTAACGGGTACCAGGGAAAACTAATGTGATATATAGTAGGTATGTGAAAGGTATGTAGGTATTATAAAGCTTTGTTGTGGCTCCAGAGGCTGCCTGTAATCTAAAAAAAATCCTCTACTGATGTTAATCAGTGGCCAAGTTGCATTGTGGGCAACGTAGGCACTAGATTTTGAAAAGAAAGAACAAAACAGAAGATTCAAGGAATTTGAAAGGCGGTATCTCTGGTTTTGCTGTATCAATATTGATTTCATTTTTTAAACTGTCTACATGTCCAACAGTGTTATAGGAGTGCAATGCTAGACCAGTGGACTGTTTCAATTTTTTTAACCTGTAAACACACTATGCTTTAAAAAGGAAATGATGGAGATACCCTTTATGTTGCTTCCAAAACATAAAAGAAATTATATACACTCTGATTTTCATCTTAAAGTCTGTTACTTGTCTACTTGATCAGATCCACTGTTTGTCACCATGACCAAGACACATGTGATTGCTGCATCCAAAGAGGCTTTCTACTTGTGGCAGTACAGAGTGGCGAAAAAATTAACTGCTCTGGAGATCAACCAATTGACGAGAACTAAGAAGGAGGGAAGAGAAAGGTGAGTTTTTTGAAAGTGAGCACAACATGAACAGTATGATGGAGCCACTTCTCAACTGGATGTCATAAGGAGTGTACTCAACAAACCCAAGTAGTGGATGGGGACATAATGGACACATGTAAGAACTTACAGTCAACATCAAAGAGATCATGGAAAGTTACAGGGAGGCAAGACAACCACAACGCTGGATTCTCTGAGTCAGTGGATAGTGGATGAAACCTTGGGTTAACTGGCTCACTGTTTCAGTGTAGTTTGTTTGTATTGCCCGTGCTGTGAAAAGGATTCATTCATCTGAATCAAATGCCACTGAGGTTCCAAAAAGGCTGGGCATGACCTAATGTTCTGCCAGGGCTATCCTCACACCTGGACCATATTTCACCTCAGTGGAAAGGGCAACAGTTTGTCTGTCTGGCTATCTCTCACTTGTTCTCGTTCCTTGATTTTCTAGGGTCTACCACATTGACAGCAATCCATCTGGAGCCACTGACAGTGGTCCAGATTTTGCAAAAACCTTCACAGTAAGAGACATTTTCCCCTTAAGTTGTACAGGTTTTGTAACATCAGGCACAAAATAAACACAGTATACTCTACAAGGACACTTCTGAACCATTTTAGCACAGTAAACATATTATCTACTATGTGTGAAGCCTTTTTTTGTCTTATTGCATGAAAACAAACTCTTTCAAAGGGTTCATTTCACTAGAATTGTCTAGTAATGTTTTTTAAAATATTTTTTGGTTTAAAGTTTCTGTATAAAATGGATGAACTAGACAAATATATAGAATACTGCTAGTGTTTTTTTTTTTTTTTTACCATGGATAAACTATATAAATTGTAATGGTTTACCTGTTGTTTTTCAGGCAACTCGAGATCCCATTTGTTGTATTACAGCAACAGATAAGACCCTGATTGTGGTACGTACATCATAGGAACAATGTAATAAAATGAAAAGTAAAGTTTGAGTTAAACATTGTGTGTGTGTGTGTGTGTGTGTGTGTGTGTGTGTGTGTGTGTGTGTGTGTGTGTGTGTGTGTGTGTGTGTGTGTGTGTGTGTGTGTGTGTGTGCGTGCACACTTACAGGGCCGTGAGTCCGGAACCGTCCTCAGATACAGCCTCCCAAATGTTGTTCTCATCCAGAAATACACTTTGAACAACAGAGCCTACTATCTGTCATTGAACTGCAACTCAAGGCAAGCACTGATCTATCACCGATCTAGATAAGAAGTCATCACAGTTTGTCCAATTTGAAAGCTGTTGAATTTTATGTTCATGTTTGCAGTGCTGTCACATTGTATATAATTATTATTTTCCTAGTCGTCTGGCTGTAATCGACATCGCAGGTGTGCTGACGTTGTTGGACCTGGAAGTTCGTACCTCCACAGACGACAGCACAGGAAACCATGCATCTGCAGGAGATCCATCCAAGTTTGAGCGCAAGGATGTTTGGGACATGAAGTGGGCAAATGACAACCCTGATTTGTTTGCCATGATGGAGAAGACCAGGATGTATGTCTTCAGGAACCTAGACCCAGAGGTGAGTGCTCAGGTGATGATTATGATTGTCAGCTGAATTGTCTATGATCGTCAGCTGAATTGTCTTGTTGATACAAAATAAGGATTAAGCAACTGCTGCAATAATGGTTTATATCTTTAAAAAAAACAGGAACCAATCCAAACATCTGGATACATTTGCAACTTTGAAGACCTGGAAATCAAATCTGTTCTGCTTGATGAAATCATGAAGGTAAAAAAGCATTTAAGTTTTGGTGTTACCCACCTTGTTAAACACCTTGAAATTGCTCAATGATGCAGTTCATTTTGGCGAATAAGTAAAAACTCAGTTATGGGATTTTGCTCAACAGGATCCAGAAAGGCCTAACAAAGACAATCTTATCAACTTTGAAATCCGCTCCCTGAGAGACAGTCGTGCATTGATCGAAAAAGTGGGGATTGAAGATGCCTCACAGTTCATCGAAGACAATCCACACCCAAGACTCTGGTAAATGCGAAATTGTAATATTTGGTTTTGATTCAGCATCAAAACATGGCTTCAATTTTAAGGGCCCTAAGTTTAACAGCAGTGACAAAGTGCTAGGTCTTGGCAAGTGCTTCGAAAGTTCAACAAAATTCCACACAGAGAAGCAAAGCGATGTTCTAGGTCAAGAAAAGGCATGTGCTGCTTGCGCTCGTTGTTGCATGACCATGAAAATAAGGCGCTAGTGTTGCTGGTTAAAAGCTGACATGTACATATATAGATAAATCACTGTCATGTGTCTTTTGTCAATTATTGGCACTGTCATGTGTCCTTGTGGCTTATCTTGATGAAGTTTGTCTGGCCATCTCTACTCATGCAAACAATCAATTTCTCTTCTGTAGTTATTTTGTTGCTGGTTAAAAGCTGACATGTGTATATGTAGGTTGAATCCCTGCCATGTTATACAAAGCAGATACAATCAATACTCATATTTAAATAAATACCTTAATTGCCTACTGGACAGAAAGGGAAAAAAAACAATATTTGTTTTCAGGTTGGTACCAATTAATAGCTCCTGCCCTACAGTTTTTTCATCATTGCAAACATTTCATGCTGGTGTTGGAGGTGGATAGCAGAGTATAAGAAATGTATGGCAAGTGTTTTAATAGAGTTCTAAAGTTGTGAAGTTTGACACAGATATATTGATCACAGACAATTATTTGGTAAGGACTGCTCACAGTATACATTTAGATTGATGAGTGACTTCATATGGCTTAACAGCTTAAGCACCAGTTTAAATCAAAATTATTTATTTTCAGAGAGGTTGTAAAGATTTATGCACACACATCATTTCATGAAGCCCCTCTGGTGATAGTTTCTAAGCAGCCCCTCTCTGTTTTGAACCTTGTAGGCGTCTGCTGGCTGAAGCAGCCCTCCAGAAATTGGACCTGAAGATGGCTGAACAGGCCTTCGTACGTTGCAAAGACTACCAGGGCATTGAGTTTGTCAAGTGCCTGGGCAACCTGCAGAGCGAGCCCATGAAACAGGCGGAGGTGGCAGCTTACTTCGGCAGCTTTGAGGAAGCTGAGCGTATGTACCTGGATATGGATCGCAGGTATATTTAGACTTATTTGTCAGAGCACATTCGAAGATCAACTTTGAATATCAAAGTTGACATCAAAACTTACAGAGCATATTGGGCTTTTAAGGTGGGGCCTTTCACCGACAGGCACTAAAACAGAGGAAATAAAAAAGTTATCTGTAAGGGTAGCTTTTAACTTTTTTATTTTCTCTTTTTTATTTCTCTTTATCACCCTTACAGATGACAGTAAAGAGCAGCATGGAGAAAAGTGCAGGGATCTGGAGGTTTAATAACTCTCTTATTTTTAGAAAAGGAATTTAAAATAAAGATAAGAAGTGTAATACAAGAATATATAAGGCACAATGACACAGAGGATGTAAATCCATTAATATTATGGGAAGGGGCAAAAGCTGTTTTACAGGGGGAGATAACAGCATATGCCTCATTTAGGAAGAAACAAAAAGAAAAAGCAAGGACTTCACTTGAAAAGAAAATTGAGGAATTAGAAGAAAACGCACAAAGCCTATGGGGAATCATCAGTATTGGAGAACCTTAAAGAGGCTAAAGTAGCAATGAATGATTTTCTAAATATGGAGATAGAAAAATCCTTGTCCTTTTTAAGACAAAGGACATATGATGGAGGTCCCAGAGCAGCTAAGGTGTTAGCTTATAAACTTAAAAAACAGCAAAAGAGAGTATCAGTAATGCAACTTAATGATAAAAACGCAAAGGCAGAAATTAGAGGCCGAAATGAGATAGGAAATCAATTTGCAAAATATTATGAAGAATTGTATGATGCTGCCCAAAATCCTGTACCTAAAAAAAATGTAATTTATTTTTTTTAAAAGTTGAATTTACCCGTAGTGACTGAAGAACAGACTATTACACTTACAAAACCAATAACAGAGGAAGAAATCCATAATCATATTAAAAAATTTAAACTACATAAGTCACCTGGGAGTGATGGATATACAAATGAGTTTTTTATTGAATTTCAGCTGGAACTTGTTCCACTTTTGTGTAAAGCATATAACTGGGCACTGGATAAGGAGACATGGGCAGCAACATGGAATTCTGCCATTATAACAGTGTTGCATAAGCCAGGTAAAAATCCGGCAGATTGTTCATCTTATAGGCCAATTAGTCTTTTAAATACAGATTATAAACTTCTATTATCAATACTAGCTACTAGATTAACACAAATTATACCTCATCTCATAATTCCAGATCAAACTGGCTTTATTAGTCAAAGACAGCTTGTTGATAATGTGAGACGAACATTAAACCTTATTGAGATAGCCCAGAAAAAGAACTTACATGTGGCAATAGTTACCTTAGATGCCGAAAAGGCTTTTGATAATGTCCTATGGCCCTATCTATTAGAAACCCTAAACAAGTTTGGTATACACGATAAGTTTATAAGAAGATGGTTGAAAGCTCTGTACAAAGAGCCAAACGCCAGAGTTAAGGTTAATGGGGCAATATCTGACTCTTTCAATATTTTTAAAGGTACTAGACAGGGAGATCCTTTATCCCCATTGATTTTTGCACTATGTATAGAACCACTGGCAGAACGTATTAGATTAGAGCAGAAAATAAATGGCATCAACATAGCAGGAGCCAATCATAAACTGTCAATGTATGCAGATGATATAATAATTTACTTGTCCAATCCTGAACAGTCAATTGAAGCGTTGATGAATGTAATTGGGGAATTCGGAACCATTTCGGGCTATGCATTAAATGTCAGTAAATCAGAAGTAATGATCATGGGAGCACAATAAGTGATGAACTAAAACATAAATATACATTTCATTGGGATGTGGAAAGGATAAAATATCTTGGGATTAATATAACAAAGAATCTGGACAACCTGTTCGTAAAGAATTTTGATGAATTAATAAGCCAAATCAAACAGGACTTAAACAGATGGTTCATAATCCCATTTTCCTTATGGGAAAGAGTCAAAATTATACATATGAATATATTACCAAGATTTTTGTTTCTTTTTAAAGCACTACCCATATATATTGTCCCTAACATTTTCAAACAGTGGGATTCTATTGTAGGGAAGTTTATATGGAATGGCAGGAAACCAAGAATTAAAATGAATTATCTTAAATTGCCAAAAGAAATGGGTGGCCTAGACCTGGTAAACCTGCAAGCTTACTATCAAGCAGCACAAGTACGAAATATTAAAATTTGGATGGGAGAATGTTCACAAACACAATGGAGAGAGATGGAAATAAACGATGGAGATATACCATTAACTGTTCTCCCTTTTTCCAAATACAAAAAATCATACTTTGAGAATGTAGACAATAGATGGGTAGTTGCTACACTTAAGGTTTGGAGGGAAGTCTGCCACAACTTAAAATTAAATGAAGATGTCATTGTCTTGAAAGAAATGGGGAGTGATCCAGACTTCTCTCCCAATAGAAGGGACCAAACATTTAACATATGGGCATCCAAAGGTTTATTTAAATTTGGACAAATGTTTGGGGATAAAGAAATGAAATCATTTGAACAGCTATCATTACAATATGGTTTACCCACGTCTCATTTATTTCGATTCTTCCAAGTGAGAATTTATCTTTTTGATGTTGTAAAAAAGAAATCTATTCAAGAAACAAACCCCTTCATAAAATGCATGCTCAAGATGTATGACTGTGGTACTGAAAAAAAAACTCTTACCAAAATTGGTTAAAATAATACAAGATAGTTATTAAGATAAACAAATGGATCTTAATGTAAAAAACAAATGGGAAACTGAAATTCCTTGCAATATCTCACCAGTAGATTGGGAACAAATGTGTAAAAACATACATGAAACAACTAACTCAAACTGCTGGAAAGAATTTGCATGGAAGATTATAAATCGATATTTTAGGACACCCCAAATTCAAAGTAAATATAAAAGCAATGTAACCTTGAGCTGTTGGAGGAAATGTGGGAACAAATAGCCCACCACAGTCATGTATTCTGGTCATGTACAGTTTTAGGTGGTTTTTGGGAAGACTCTGTTAGAGAACTGTCAAATTTCTTTGGCATCTCTGTAAATAAAAATCCATTAATTTTATTGCTTGGAAAACTTCCAGAAAACATTAGGAAGAATGATATATATTTATTTTTAATAATAAGAGTAGCACTGATTAAACAAATAACAAGAAATTGGTTAAAAGATGATAACTTAAGTAATCCCAAATGGAAGGATCTTGGAAATGAGATATACATAATGGAAAACATAACAATGAGAATTAGAAATCAAGTGTATATTTTTGAAAAAAGATGGGAAAAATGGGTAAGATATATAACAAATAATATCTCTAATGATTTATAAAATATGTTTCTCATAGATATTATATATATTTCGTCTCACCTGTCTTGTATACTTGCAATGAACTACACATTGCTTTTGTTTTTGAATACAGGCATATGCAATTGAAAGTAACTACTCATGTATTTGTTGCTATGGTACCCAGTGCATATATTTTTGAAAATGTATCCTCTGACTGAAACCTTATGTAATTATTTAATTATTATTATTGTTTTTATTAATACTATTATTATCTATTTACTTTACTTTATTTTATTTACTTATTTATTTTACTTTACTACAATGTCTGATTATTTTTGGAATATGTTTTTCGTTGTCTGTTAACTGAAAGAAAAAGATAATAAAAAAAAAAGTTAAAAGTTAAAGTATGAACTTGTACATGAGCATAATATGGGATGTTTAATGTCAGTTTTACCTTAATGCCACTAGTGTTTTAGGCATGGTCTGATGAATGTTTTATTTCTTATAGGGACCTTGCCATCAGCCTGCGGATCAAACTGGGAGACTGGTTCAGGGTGCTCCAGCTGCTCAAATCTGGTTCTGGTGACTGTGATGATTCTCTACTGGAGCAGGCATACAATGCTGTTGGAGACTACTTTGCTGACAGACAGAAGTGGTATTGAAACTGTGTTTACCCTTTCTCTGCTTGTTTAGTGTATTCGTGTATTTAGTATAGAAACAATATTTACCCATTTTAAAAGTTTTGTAATATGCAATAGATTATATGATAGTACCTTTATTCACCTGAAAATGTCATGAACTCCCAATAATGTGATAAGGCATTACATCATTGGTAAAAATGTTATTACAATATCAGTCAGGACATTTTATTGCATTATTGTTCAAATTATTGCATTTTTGTGATTGTGTTGAAAATTATATTACATGATTTGGTGCTACAGTATAATAGATGCTGATAAAGGTTGGTGAACATGCTGTCAGTTCTGTTTTATTCCCCATATCCTTACGTACATTGAAAGAGCTAGACCTAAGAGCTGGCCACTATTATCATTCCTCCTGTTCATACTAGCAGGAAAGTGATCCTTTCCTTACATGTTTCCAGTGTAAGTGAGGGAGGACAAAATCCAACCAAACATAAGCAATAATGCCTTGTGACGTTCAACTAAAGCTAATGACAGACATCAGCAGTCTGAATTAGCCAAATCACGTGTGTGTATCTTCCAAATTTTCCATCATTTGAGTCATTGTAGATCTTTTTGAATTTTATATGATAGCCACTTGCTTAACTGCTAATGTTAAACCTAATTTGTGTATTACAACTATAGAAGTATTACCATGTGAAATTGTCCTCCTGTGCTTGTTCTGTTTTAAATGTTTTATCTATAACTCAGTCACTGTTGTTCCGTCTGCTTATAACTCTTAAACTATTGTAACATGTGAAGTCCCTGCTGAGGGATTATTACATTTTTATCTTATATAAGCTTCAGTTTGACTTGAAAATTAACTAATTAATTAAATGGAATGGAGACTGGGTTTTGTCAGCAATCACTTACATTGGAATAGCAGGAGGCAGGAACCGAATTGGAACAGTGACCAATAACTCTTTCATAGTATTTATGGGTATGTAAGAATTTTACAAGGACATTCAATATATATACTCTGCTTTGTTTCAAGGGTCAATGCAGTGCAGTACTACCATCAGGGTCGTAACCAGGAGAGGCTGGCAGAATGCTACTATATGTTAGAAGACTATGATGGCCTTGAAAGGCTGACCACTTTGCTGTCAGAGAATCATAAACTTTTACCGGTGAGCCAGATGTTCCACAAAAGTAACTCTATGATCTCCTGTTTTGGTAGAAGTTGCAGACATCAGTGACTCTGAATCTGAACTACTCTACTGTATCTCTGGGTTGCAGGAGATTGGTCAGATGTTTGCCACTGTTGGCATGTGTGAGCAGGCCGTGAACGCCTACCTGAAGTGCAACCGACCCAAAGCTGCCGTTGACACCTGTGTCCGTCTGAACCAGGTGAGAGACAGACTCAAGCCCTGTGGCGCCAGAGTTACTGAGCTACACTCTGTCTCTGTGGCACCTGCTGTCCTCCTACGCCCATCTTCCTACTGAGTGATATCTAGCCCTAGACTGTGAATGCTGTTCCCTAACTTTGATCCTCCATTGTCAGTTTTAACATTTAGTTCAAGAAAAAATGGTTGGGTTGGACTCAGCGAGAGAAAGAAGACAGTTGGCTGTTGTTTAAAGGATGTCACACGTGTGTGTATTTGTCACTGTGTCAATCCAAAAGGAGAAGTTGTTAGCAGTTCCAACCTCCTCCCTTCTCAGTAGCTTGCTGTGTTAATGCTGTGCTTTTGACAGTGAAATGAACAGGCTGTCACTTTCTCTGTTTCCTCTTAACCTTGCAAAATACAGTGGCTTTGTGTGTTATCTAACTGTTGTACTGTTTTACAGTAAGGGGACTTTAAATTAATGCTGCATTCATAGGACTAACTATTATGATCAATACTTCTGCCTGTAGCTTTTTAAATATGGTATTTATCAAATGAATCTCAAATAATAACCCAAGTTTGTTTTTGAATGAATGTTTTCTCAAAGTGGAACAAAGCAGTGGAACTCACCAGAACCTACAACATGAAGGAGATTAAATCTCTTCTCTCCAAATATGCTTCACATCTACTTGAGAAGAATAAAACTTTAGAGGTGGTTGAACTCTATCGGAAAGCCCACCATTTTCTTGATGCAGCGAAACTCATGTTTAAGGTGGGTTTAATGTAAATTTGTATGCTTATTACACGGGCCTCATGAAAAGTGTTCAATGTTGTGTGACTTCTTCATTCAGATAAATAGCTTCCACCTTCAGTATTAATAAACCCCAATATCAGTTATAAATAGGATATCTAATAATTTTTATATAAATGTGAGTCACACTTGGGGCCTTATTTTTGCTGGCCATTTTTTATGGAAAGGTGTTTCAAAAAGATATTAGGAGATTATGACAAAAAAAACATGAAAAAAATCTTATATGTAAGCAATTAATTTCTGGAATGATGTTTTTGTGGGCACATACCATGGAATTCATGTGTAATATTACAGATAGCAGATGAGGAGGCGGAGAAAAGAACCCGACCACTGCGGGTGAAGAAGCTCTATGTGCTAGCAGCACGTCTTGTTGAAAATTACCATGAGCAGGTGAAGACGTCACAGCAGGGCAAAGCCAAAGGGAAGAAGTCTGAGGTAATACATTACAGTATACTTTGTACAAATATTGTTAATGGCCTGTTCTAGAGCTGGAAAAAGTCAAGATTGTATTTTACATATATAAAGACATCATATACTGTACTATGTACTGTATACCGAATACTAGTCCAGTATGCTTTGTTAATCCTATATTTGCTGTAATTAGGCAACATTTGCACTGGCTGGGCTGCTTGAGGAAGATGCAGCCTCTTCAGACAATCGTATTGTGGACAATGCCTGGCGTGGAGCAGAGGCATATCACTTTTTTCTTCTTGCTCAGAGGCAGCTGTATGAAGGCTACATGGAGAATGCCATGCGTACAGGTACAACATCACATGCACTTCACTCATACATAGGGATTTAGTACATGAGTTATTATTTGGCTCGCATAGTGTCTTCCCTCATTTCAAACTGTCACTTGGAATTATTTTTGTCTTCAGAGAATGAACTATCAGTCAAAGTTCTAGTATTTTCCAGGTTGTCTCTCCACACATTGTTGAAGTAATCATTATACTGACATACAAGTCATTATGACATTTCATAAGTTAGTATAGTATAATTTGTGTAAATAAATGGGCCAGCCATAAGTCATAGATCAATATGCGTATTAGCTTTACAGACTAGTTAAGGTAGGAAAAGCACCTGGACAAACTGAAGAAAGCACTGGTTTTGTCAATGTTCTGGCTGTCATCTCAGTTAAAGCATTATTACACAGGCTCCTATTTTGTTTTAGAATCTGTACATGGCACAGTATAATACTTAACTTTAAAGTGAAACTCTCACCAAAATGCAACCTAAGGACTTTTTGTGAATCTACTTGTGTCAAACGTTCGTTTAAAAGCATAATTACGACAAAAGCGCCACTTTTAGGATTGACCATATTTTCGTTTTTGGGTCAGAATCATTTTCATTGGAGTGCTAGGGGCATTTCTATGATAGCATCAGAATCGCTATTTTTAAAACACTAAGAAGGCTCGACACAACATGAGCAGGGTCTCTACACCTGAAAACGAGCATTGAGAACATTGTTTGTGTACACTAGGGGTGGAACGGTTCATAAAATCCACGGTTCGGCTCATATCACGGTTTTGTGGTCACGGTTTTCGGTTCGGTTCGGTGTACGCTGATCATTAGGAAAATCAATTATGTCTTGTATAGTCAGGTTAAAACTGAGAGAACGAGGCAGTCTGACATTTGATACATCGTTGTAACAGTCTTAGGTTAAAAGTAGGTAAGATTCTGGCACTGCAAGAGAGGAGACATTGCTAGTTCCAACATGCTTTTCATTTATTTGGCAAAGAAAGTTATCTTTACCAAATGCTAAGAACAAATAGTTATTCACTGTCACTAATGTACTGTAATGGGCAGTCACAGTCAGGAAACTTTCAGTAGCCCTGGAGGTCCATCCATCACTAGTAAGCGCTACATAGGCGGTCAGACAACTCTAACAATTCCTCGTCGTGTCTCTTCATAAAGTGCGGAAATTACCGCGGGAGTCATCATACAACAAAATCCCGCACCCTCCACCACGGCAAAAGGCTGCTTATCTTAGGCTATGAAACATCACTCCTTTCGTTATGCATGTTGCCCCGTCTGACTCGTCACTGTCAGGCTGTTTAAAAGCTGCAGGGAGTAGAAGTCGTCCTGTCGACTCTCTCCCTTTCCTCCTTGTGCTGCCAGTTGTCTCACTGGGATGATGTCTTTGCAGGTGAGCTGACATGTTAGTAGTGTTACTATTAGCATAAACAACACGTGTTGCACAATGCTTGCACACTGTCGCACTTTTGTCAACAACTGTCATACCGCCGTCATCCTAGGTCACTCTAAATGCAAATAGTCCCATACAGCAGACCTATACAGGGCTGCTGGCGCATCTTCTAGCTCCGTCTCTTTTCCACTCGCCATGCCCACAAATGTCTCCACAGCTGACCCAAAGATACTCTATGACTATCTGCTACACTGCTTCGCTTCTTCTTCTTGTTTACTGGCGGCTGGCATCCAGCTCAGTACCGCCACCTGCTGCTCTAGAGAGTACACGCTTCGCCTCGTTAGTAAATGAGAAAAAGAAGTTGAGCGTGCCTATGAACCGAACGGTACACACGCGAACCGTGACAAGCGTACCAAATGGGACAGGTTTTTTTTATGAACCGTTCCACCCCTAGTGTACACAGAGTTTACTAAAAAGAAAATTTTTGAACAACTCACGTTAGCAGTTGCTTGTTCCGCTAGCCGCCGAAGTATCGATCCAGCAAAGGCTATCCACGCGAGATCTCATGTGAATTTTCCAGCTTTTGATTTTAGTATTGTTTCTTATATGAGGCTCCTTTTTCAACTTCAAGATCAATATTGTTTTCGCTAACGACAACACAACGAATTATCTGTGCATTTATATGGAACTAAGCTTTAGGAGCAGTCCACCTTAACTCTCCTCCCTGTTACATGGCAATCGGAGATTCTCAACTGGCAAGATGGTGGCGAGTAGACAAAACAACTGCTAACAGTTGTTCAAAAACATTTTTAGTAAACTCTGTGTACACAAACAACATTCTCAATGCTCGACGGTCAATCTTAAAAGGGGCACTTTCATTGTAATTATGCTTCTAAACGAACGTTTGACTCTGGTACATTCACAAAAAGACCCTAGGTTGCATTTTGGCGAGAGTTTCACTTTAACTTTGCGTCCCTCTTAATGCTTAATTTCATCTTAGCAAAGTCTCTTTACAAATGTAAATGTTATTTTCAGGTTATCATAATATGTCAAAAAGACCAACTTTGTTGACAGTGGGGCTGTTATGATATCGAATTTTCACTACAGGATTTCCTTGGATGAACATATTCATGGTAACAATATTATCACAACATTTATAGAATTAATTTTTTTAAAGTTATCTGTTAAATTCCTCTTTGTCTTTGTTTATGATGTGGTTTGTCACTTTTAGAGCAAATAAATTATACCCAAAATACAAATATAAGGAGGTGGAGAGACAGTCTGTAACCGTAACTAACTATTTAATGTGCCCCTTGGGAGAGAAGTTAGGTCATACAACATTGCCCAAACACAGCAAACAAAAACATATTTCTGACTAAGGCCGTGTTCCTGCGTACTTGTGATGATGGTTGACTTGGGGCTGAGCTGCACATCATCGCTGTCCAGTCATAACCACTTATCTCCAAAATAAGAAAAAGAAAGAGAAAGCAAATACAAACAGCCATGTTTTATCAGCTTTGTGGCAATGCATTTTTCAGTTGATTCAATGACTTTCTCAATTTTGTTTGGCTTAAAAAAGAGGAGAATTGTCCTCAACTCATCTCTCTTCTCTCTATAAAAGCAAGGAATCTCTGTCTGTCTGTCTGTCTGTCTGTCTGTGTGTGTGTGTGTGTGTGTGTGTGTGTGTGTGTGTGTGTGTGTGTGTGTGTGTGTGTGTGTGTGTGTTCCTCAAATATCTCTGCGGATCAGGATCAGACTGACCTGAAAGTTTCAACATGGCTGCTGCTTGGTTCAAGGGTGTGCGACGTCGGATTTGTTTGGACTGCAATGATACCGTTAATAAATTGTTTCATAAATGCTTTACAAATTCTGTGAGCATTGTCAGCACCACAGTCACGTGCGCACCAGAGCCAATAACTGCAGAGCTCAAGCCCTCGACATACCTTAAGAAACAAGCGGATTTATAACTGCATCAGCGCGAGATGGACTGGGATTTTGCCGGCGGTTCGGTCCCGTTCTGTTCTGTGCATCTAATGACTGTTGTGGATTAATGAGACTAAACAAGTCTGGACCGAGTCTGTTCGTGTCTGAGGAGATCCGTTGCAGGTCCGTTCCGGTGCAGGAAGAAACGGTCAAAACGGGCTTTTGTCACGAATGTGTCCGAGCAGCAAGTTTGGTTGTTGAGGAACGGGGGAAGTTGTGGGAGGGACGGAGGCGGATGAGTGACAGGCAACGACGGTCGGTGTCGCAACAGCAATAGAGACAGCGATATTGAGAGTTGAGAGATTTGTGACATTTAGCGTGTTTGGAGTGTATAGTTAGTGTGTTATGTAGTGTTTGGTTTAGTGTGTAGTGAAGTCGTTTTTTTGTTGAATGAGTCAAAACAATGAGGAGACTGCTGAATTTGGAGCAGGCAGTGCAGCTCTTCATTCAGCTGGAAGGAGATCAGGCAGACCTGAGCATTGCCTGCATTTAAATGTAAATAATTACATATAACTATTTAGCAAACAACAATTTATATTTGCATTATAAGTAATTAAAAAATAGTTTGTTAAACATATTTGTGGTTTTCACAGTAAAAAAATCTAACTTTTTCTACTCGGATTTTATGTTTTTTTTGTGATTTTAGGTCCATTGTGTTAATACAGTATGTCAAAATAAAAAAATAACTTTACAGTCACACGTGAGGTTGTGCTGAAAATAATGACACCAAGTAAATAGTTTTTAAGGTGAAATATAATGGCAAAATCAAAAATAGTCAAAAACGGCTAATTATACCCTGGAATGTCGGATTTCACAACAAACCTAAATATCCCTGTCCCACCTTCAAACACAGCCTCATTTGGCCATCCATGAAAAAGCTACTTAACCTCCCACTTTTCTATAGGAATACATATTTCCTACGGGCACTGCACTAGCAAAAAAAAGGCAAAAAGAGAGGCACTCCTTCAACTCAACAACACAAAATGTTAAAGGTACATGTTTTGACTGGACAGCGACAATATGCAAAACATGATCCATGCAAAACAGGTTTAATCTTTCATGTAAGGCGACATTTATCTTTGTCATTTTACACTTTCATGTACTTTCATGTCACTGAATTAATTCAAGTTTTTCTTATAATAGACACAACCAGACAGAGTGAAATCAGTCTAACTATTCACTATTCCTCTCCATTTGTAAAGCCCTTCACCTGCGTGAGTATGAAGACATCATCCCAGTGGTGGAGATCTACTCTCTGCTTGCCATTTGCGCTGCAACCAATCAAGCCTTTGGCACATGCTCGCAGGCTTTCATCAAGCTGGAGTCCTTGGAAAGTCTAGACAGTGAACAGCGGCAGCTTTACGAGGATCTGGCCCTGGAGATCTTCACGAAGCACACCCCGAAGGACAGCCACACGTTGGAGCAGGACTTGTCATCAGAGGGGTGAATGTTTTTAAATTATTAGTATTAAAATATGTACCAGAAGTGGCCGTCACAAGACAGTTTCATGGAGACGTAGTGAGCAACCACCTAATTTATATTTTAATTGAATTTTCCCACTATAGACTGTATATACTGTACACTGATATAGTGTAAATGGCCTGTGAAATATTCTCTGTAAAGAATCCTTGTTCTCAAGCTTACTTATAAAATAATTATGTGGTGTATGCTTTCACCACTGAAACGGAAATTTGACCAACAGGCCAATCTCTAAAAAATCCTTGTCTTTTTTTTTTTTACCTTTCTACTGAAGTTTTCAACTTATTTAAATTTTCCCCTTTTAGGGCGGACGGAAAATTACCCACGTGCATTGTGACGGGTCTAGCAATCCAGGAGTACCAGTTCTGGATGTGCAGTCTGTGTAAACACTGCGCTCTAGAGCATGAGATCCGCAAATACAGCTGCTGCCCGCTGTGTCACAGTCCTGTAGTGTGAAGCCCAGTCTCATAAGAACACTTTTGGAGGGAAAACACACCTCGTTTTTTTTTAATTTTTCACATAAATTAATTGTTAAATACTTGCCCACATGCATTTATTTTGTGAACAAAAATGATTTACTTGTAACAATAGCTGCACTTAGTTCCAACTTGATGCTTAAGGTTCTTTTGTGGTTAAAAGTCAAAAAGGCAGCTATGAATATGCTAACAAAAACATCTGAACTGAAGCTATTATAAGAGGTGTCAACAGAGAAAACATAGCAACATATATGTTCAGTGAGCTTTTCTTTATATGTCTTTGATATTTTAGTTATTTTTCTTTTACCCTAAATGTTGTAAAATTCATGAAGGAACACAGCTGCTTTGTTATCTATTTTTATATGGAAGTAAACAGTGAATAAACAGTCACATCAGTATAACAGTTTAAAATTTATTTTGATTGGGTTTTTTGTTGGTTTTGTTTTTGTGCTTCTATATTTCCTGCTGCCTTCTTGAATACTGTGCATGATGTGGAAAATACGGTTACACAAAGGATCAATGACTTTAAAACCATTACCACCAGCAAGTCCAGTTGCAAACCAGCAATCAATTAACCACATTAAGTAGTGCTCAAGAAATAATTACCTTGTTGGATGGAGCTGCAAGTATTAGTCTATTAATCAATTATTTAATCAAAAGAAAATGAATTGCCATCTATTTTTACAATTAATCAAAATACTCAATCATTTGCAGTTACCAACTTCTTAAATAGGAGGATTTGCTGCTTTTATTTGTCATTTATGATTGTAAATGAAGAGTCTTTTGTTTTTGTTTTTGTTTTTTGTTTTTTTATTGGTGAAATTAGGTAAAAGACAAGGTGACATGGGGGACAAGTATGAAGAGTCTTTTGGTTTTGGACTGTTGGTTGGAAGCAAGAAGCAGAGTAGACGATTAATTGGGAAAGTAATTGGTAGATCAATAATAAGAATAATCGTTAGTTGCATCCCAAGTGCTGGAACTCTTCAGTACCTCCAACAAGATGAACCTGTTATAGATGGGTATGCTTTGAGCTCTCCAAGAGTCAGTTTGGTAGATAATGATGTCACAGTTCAAAGAGGAATTTTCTTCTGTTGTGTTTTTAATTGGCTGTGGCTCAGGGGTAGAGCCAGCGTCTTGTTATCGGAAGGTCGCTGGTTCGATTCCCCTGGTCTGCATGTCGAAGTGTCCTTGGGCAAGATACTAAACCCCAAACTGCTCCTGACATGCTGGTCGGCACCTTGCATGGCAGCCACCACCATCAGTGTATGAATGTATGTATTAATTACTTTAAGTTGCTCTGGACAAAAGCGTTTCTTAAATGCCCTAAAATGTAAATGTAAATTGTTGGTACAATATAGGACAGAATTTTCCAGTGGTTTTCAATTGGTTTTAGAAATTTTGACCATAAACATTGATTGCAATGTGAATAATTCACACAAAACTAACCTGCCTCTGATACAATCTTCTGCCATCCAGAATCAATAAATGGCATCCGTGGGTAGGCTGCAGCATTATTGTGTATAAGTTATTTTGAACTTGGTTTAACTGACTGATTAGCATAGGCTATATGAGGGACATTTTCTGTTACTTGGTGTGCATTGCTATAAGAGATCATATTGCTAATCATTGTACTACAGAGTCCTTTGGTATGCTACTGCGGCTTGATTAAGCTGAATTAATACTTACTTTTACTCAGTTTCACTGGGCTGTAATGATTTTTTTATCTGACAGTGTTGCTGTTTATTAGCATTATTTTTAATTTCAGAGCATCACATTGGGGTTCCTTTTGAGTCATTACTTAACAGCATTAATTCTGCTTTATGTTTTTTAATTGATGTGTTGACAGGTCTTAAGGAATACTACTGCATATGTGAAAAAAGTAGAATTAAGCTTTTTGTGGCTGCATGTAATCTGGTGAATGACTAAAAGTAATGCCATCAAGTGGCTAAGTTGCATTGTGGGTAATGTAGGTGGCAGGTTTTGAAAAGGGAAAAGAATGTGAGGGTTAAAAGACAAGCCAGCCTTTCCTTATGCCTACATTACCCACAATGCAACTTAGCCACAAAGTGACAACACTTTGAGCAATTTCTCTGATGACATGCAGCTTGCATGCAGGAGTTACTCTTTAACCACTGTTGGGCCCACAAAGGCTTTTACTACTACTTGGTGTTTATTTTTTTTTCTAGCAATTTTTAAATGTTTAAAATGCTCATGTCACAAAACACAGCGTGACACTGCCACCCCTAGCCATATTGTACCTTCATCCTCACCAGCTTTCTAAGGAACTCAAATATTTACCTACCTCTACTTGCTAGGTCATCAAATCTGTCATCTGTACCAAACTCACATGTGAAGTTACCGTGTATTTATTACAGTTTTTCTCGATTGTTTACACACAAAAACTGGTATTTAAGACACAATGACCAACACATGTAACTCATGCACCATCCCCCTGAACCAATCCTGCTAAACTACAAGCACAATTCCTGCTTTACACTCAAATTGCAGTTCTAAAACACACTTTTTTCAAAACACCACACACAATTATCTGCATGTGGCACAATTTTCATGAAGAAAATCTCTTGTTTTCACAAAGAGCACACCGTCATCCAAAATTCTAAAGTTAATTGCCGACTATGCACACTGACTCATCACATGGGCAAACACCTGGACACCCTACACAACACACTCATTCCACCAGATCAGAAAGACGGCCCAGATCAGCTCAGGTACGTTGTCATTTGGGGCAATATAAGTTTCCACCGGACTGCTCTGGTTCATAACTGGTTCACTGCCCACCCACGCTTTATAGTTATTTATCTCCCTCCATATTCTCCCTTCCTCAATCCTATTGAGGAATGGTTTTCTGCCTGGAGATGGAAAATGTATGTACCGAAATCCACAAATGCGTATACCCCCTTCTCCAAGCTATGCAAGACGTATGTGAATCTACAGTAAATTCTTCTGTTTTGTATTTAGACCACTGTATGTGCAACTTTGTGTTGGTTGGGATGTACACTGTGTACATTGTTTTATGGGAAAAATAAAATATATCTGTTACCGTGTATTTGTGTGTTCTGAGTATAAAAACAATATTCTCAAATATTTTACAACACAGTTCTGTATGTACTGTCTGTAGTAAGTGTGGCACTGAACAATAAAAGGCCTAAGTCATGATGATGAATGGAGAAGAAGTGTTTTCCATTCATCATAGTGTGTCAATTGTGTGTAAGCAATCGAGAAAAACTTTAAGTACTGTTCATGCCTTCATCCCCCTCTGCTTTATTCTAGTCATTTTCCAGCATCCATTAATAAGATTGCAGCAAACAAGACACAGAAAGTAGCTTAATAGAATAATGTTAACAACCGCCTAACTTCTACTTTATTTGCATTTTCCCTCTATAGACTGTATATACTGTACACTATAGTGTACATGACCTGTGAAATATTATCTCTAAAGAATCCTTGTTCTTATAGAATAATCTTGTGGTGTATCTTCACTAAAACGGAAATTTGCCAGCTGTGTGATCACCTGTCCGTTAGCAGCCGCCCCTCGCTGGACTCACAGCCGCGCTGCGTTCAGCTGACTGACTGCATCCATAACTGCACGTCACAGCGACAAGACGTCCGCGTCGCCGGGACAACACATGGTACACAGGTACGCTGCTCTAATAATTTCTTCCTGTTTCTAAGTTTATATAGAGATACTTCCACAGAAAACATATCTCTCTGGTGGTGACCGTTGACATTTTCATGTTGTGCACGATTTTCTGATAAATTGCTGCGAGTGAGGATCGTCCTTGTAGCCTAATTGTCGCACAAAGTCAGTTTACTTCACTTTGGATCTCTACTTTTTGTGCCTCCACATCGGTGCATGTTCGTCCTGTAAACATTGACAACTTTATTTGCCGCAGATTCGTGTCAAATCTGACCCCGGTTTGCCATTTCACTGCATCTTGAAACGGTATATGGCCGTGCGTAACCCAAAACGCACAATAAGTAAGAGAGTACTCCGTTTTAGAGCTGACACGGCGCAAGTGGCAGCAGGCAGCCTGCTGATGACAGTTGACGGATACAAAGTCAGTGGTTGCATATAAATGTTGGCCACACTATGTATCAAAATATATTTTATAAAGGCATGAAATGAGCACCCGTATTATCGACAGTAGTTTCATGTGCTCAGACCATTGAAAGATAATACTTGCAGTTTAATGAGCCGCTTGGTAGTTTCTGATGTAGTTTTACACGTCTAATTGAAAATGTTTCACAACGTTCATTGCATTCAAGGGCATACTGGTAGAGTACTGTCACACTGATGTAATGTAACTAAGTATATTTAACTAGCCTCACAGGTAATTGTTTAAGGTAATTGTCCTATATGGAGTATTTACATATTTTGCAACTTACTTCCAGTCCACTTTGGAGGCAAATATTGTGCTTTTTATTTTACAAAATTTACTTTGATAACTTCAGTTATTTTGTACTTTGTATTCTCTGTATTTTTGTAGTATTTTATTTTATTAATCCAACTTTTATAAACAAATTGAATATTGGATCCAATACAGGTAAATAGCTTGTATGTAAAATGTACTTTTACTTACTTATCTACTTAAAGTAGCAACAGAGAACTTTCCCCCCTAGCATCCCCAAGTGGTATTATTGTTAGCACCACTGGTGAAAAGACAACTGGATCATTTCTCTTTTCCTCACTCACGAAAAAACAACAACACAAGACCACATATGAGTTTATTCAATCATTTAGTCTATAATACAAATAAAACAGCAGTTCACCCTCTTTTTTCCAGGAGACCATGTGCCCGGTGGCAGACAAAATTGTATAGTGATGGCGAGTAATGCCAATGACTTCATTATTCTATATCCATTACTTTGTACAATCAAAATATACTTCATTACGTAATATCAAATATTTTAAGACCTTAACAAAAGTACTGCCCATATGGGTGAGTACCTTTGAGTACATTTTCCAACACTGCTGTCATGGCACTAACACACTGTGACACAAATAGAAATATAACCATATGTTTTCAGTGCTTCACTGAAACATTTGTATTTAATAAGGTTGTCACGATTTTAAACTTCAATATACTGTAGTAGAAAATACACAATGTGTGTTTCAATAGCCAAAAGAAAAACAGTATGGAACACAAAGTCAAATGATATTTCAGTTTTTCTTTTTTTTTAACTACTTTTTGAACAATATTGAATATTGTTTTTAATGTGGTATCATGAAAGTATGAAAGCATCGATACTTTTGATCAATTTTAATCTTTAGATCGGAAATAAATCCTACCTGAGATGTTGTCATTTATCCATTCCACTATATAATGTCACAGAAACCAAGATGCAACATGATACTTGGACAGCTTTGATGTAATGAATGATGAAGTGTACTAATTTCAGTGTCTTTGTATGCAGGCGAAGAAGAGATTTTCCCCAAAGACAGCTGAACAGCACCTAGCAGCTGCTCCATCATGGTGTATGGACAGATCCTTCACCGGCACAACCCTGATGAGTGCTTTATCAATATTAATGTTGGCGGTTTCAAACAACGAATGGAGCACCAAGTTTTGAAACGATTCCCACAGACACGTCTGGGTCGCCTTGTGTGTTGTAGCTCCAAAGAAGCAATCCTGGAGCTCTGCGATGATTTCAGTCCCTCTGAAATGGAGTACTACTTTGACCGAAATCCACGTTTTTTCTGCTATGTTCTCAACTTTTACCTCACAGGCAAAATCCACCTGGTGGATGGGTTGTGTGTTGTCTCATTTGTTCAAGAGATTGAGTATTGGGGCATCAAGGAGCGCCACCTGGACCTTTGCTGCAGTAACAAATACTATGAACTGACGACGCTCGCTGAGCATAAGAGCTGGGATCAGAGGAGTGATGAACTACAACTCCACAGCTCTGCTACATCTGTTGAGGAGCTGTCAGCTTCGGAAGACAACATAGAAATGTTTGAAGGTTCCTGGTGTGCCGATGTCCGCAGGAATATTTGGATCCGACTTGAGAATCCTGGTTACTCCACTTCAGCCAAATTGATGGCTGTAGCATCCATAAGTGTTGTCATTATCTCTATTGTTGCCATGTGCATCCACAGCATGCAAGACCTCCATCAAGTGGATCTCAATAAGAAGGAGATTGAAAACCCATTGCTGACTTTCTGTGAGAGCTTCTGTGTTCTGTTCTTCTCTGCAGAATTCATTCTTCGTTTGGCTGTTGCACCATCAGCCAGGAAGTTCATGTACAGCCCTCTCAACGTTATTGATGTACTGTCAGTCATGCCCTTCTATGTTGCAATAGCCTGTGATACAATGGATGAAGGGGAGAACACAGACCTGGAGAATGTTGGCAAAGTGGTGCAGATCTTGAGGTTGATGCGAGTGTTTCGCATCTTAAAACTCGCTCGCCACTCAGCAGGTCTTCGCTCTCTTGGTGCTACACTGCAACACAGCTCCCGTGAAGTAGGGCAGCTGGTGCTTTTCTTGTCTGTGGGCATATTCATGTTTTCTGCTCTCATTTACTGTGTAGAGAAAGAATGTCAGGAGTCAGAGTTGCAGAATATCCCCATAGGCTGGTGGTGGGCCACCATTAGCATGACTACCGTGGGCTATGGAGACACATTTCCTGTTACCCTTGCTGGGAAGATGATAGGTACACTGTGCATCATCTGTGGGCTACTGATTGTGGCTCTGCCCATTACTAACATCTTTAATAAATTCTCCAAGTTCTATCAGAAGCAGAAACACATAGATAGCAGACAAAGCAATAACTGAGCTCCCTCCAGAAAGTATAGGATTACCAGGATGATGTATTAAAACCTGCAACTCCTGATAAGTTATAAAATGTCACAAATATGTTTGCAGCTTCAGGCATTAGTTCGACATTTTGGGAAATCTGCTTTTCTTTAAAGAGTTAAATGAAAAGATAGATACCATTCTCATGTCTGTATGCTACAAATGTAGCTGGAACAAACAGCTGGTTATCTTAAATTTAAGCTTAATAGATTGCTGCAGGGATGACATATATTTGGATATTTTTCATTTTGGATTGTGGTTTATTGCAGAAAAACACTACTCTTGACAGCTGACCACCTCTTTTATGATTTCTGAAACTTAAATAAAACTGTGGTTAGTAACAACCTAACGTCAGGCTATAGGCTAAACAAACAGCCAAAAGTACATTACAGCTGCATGACTTCAGTGTCACCACCACTAAGCATCTCATCACACTATACTATAGACAATTAAAATTGATCAATCCATGAGTTGTTAAGTAAGAATAGTTGGCAACCAAAGTCTGTAGTTAAGACGGATTAGTGAGTAGATGAGGGTCTGTGTTCTCCCTGATAATCTCTCTGGAGTGTCATTTAGCTACATTTTAGCAACTGCCTTTTCTAAGACACGTAAACGCCTTTTAATTTAAAATGTGGGGTAATTAATTAATTATTTAATATTGTAGAACAAAATGTGAAAATCACTTAAGCTTGCGTTAACCACAGGCCGTATTTCAGGCATTTAATCGTAAACCCATTCGTAAAACCCATGTAACACAATGAGTTGTTGTTGGGATTAATATAATGAATTCAGATTAAAAAGAAGGGATATAAGGTGTTAAGCAAGGTTTAGAGGTGCTCGTAGGTGGATTTTGTTGTTGTTCTTATGGACGGAGCCTGGCTATCTGATTTCCCTTGTTCCAAGTATTTCTGCTATGCTAAGCTAACCTGCTGCTCCAGTTTGCATAAATCTGAAATAGCGTTGTGTCAGCACAGAAGAAAGGTCTGGCTACACAGATTCTCATTGTGATATAGGGATACGAACCCTCTGTCCTGTTTGTATTTCTTTGAGACAAGCGACTTGGGTGGTGCTTAGCCCCGGCTGCAGCGAGCATGCCCCTGCACAGCCTAATCCCCCCCAAAAGACAAGGCACAGTAAGAGCTGCTAGCCTGTTTAGGTTTGTACCGTTAGGGTTAGGGTAACCTGGCATTTTCAGCATATTGGCTGTTATCCAGGGGATTGTTGTTATCTGTACAGGAAGGGATTGTGGAAAACAGTAACATGCGGAAGGGGAGGAGAATGCCGACTGAAAATAATCACCCATGACTCACAGTCTACATCCAGTGAATCAGGCTACAGTGTAACTATGGCGAAGGTATCAACCTTTAAATCAAAAAACAAAAAACTGCCAAAATGTCAAGCAAATGTCTAACTTTAATGACTTAATTTAAAGTATGGACAATTTAACACATGTTTAATACCCTGTTTTCAAACCATTAAATGCATTATGAAAGTTTAACTGTAACAGACCAAGTTACATTGATTGTTGCATTCAGAGAGATTCAATGTTTGTAAAATATGAGCCCACTGACGAGATATGACACAGCATTGTGTAGTTGTAAGTGTCCTTCATGCAAGCTTGTCTACAATCCTGCCATGCTGTTGCACTCCTCATCTGCTATTCATCTTGGTGTCATAAAGCTTTTAATTGCTTAATCCAATGAGTATCTCTGGGCTGTTTTTTTGGTCATTATTGTAATGAGTTCGTAATCAATGTGCCTGGGTCAACAACAGTGAAAGTCAATGAAAGTACTTGCTTTGTGCTGAATTCGCAATTCTTCCCACAGTGTGCATTGGGGTACTCAAAATGGAGAAGAATAAACTGGACAATGAAGCTATCTGTCTCTGTCTGTCTTACCACCATTAGCAGGTGTGCAAATTTTTCTCCGTGCAGCTGTTTATGGGTTGTATTTCACATTTGTGTTGAATCTCTTTGCAAGCTAACATTTAATAGTGCTGTGGTTTAATGCACCTTGCTGCAGGTACCTCCATCAACAGTATCTGTGTGTTTAATCTGTTATCTCCTCCACTGATAAGAATGTGCTAATCAATGAAAACTGACCAAATGTCCGGGCTTTGGAGCTGCCCTCCAAAGAATGCCAATAATGTAAGCAACACGAACATCTATCTCAGGGTAATTGATTTTAAGTATAAATCGTGGACTCAGTCAGAATTTTCTTACTGGCAGCTTATCATTTTACATAGATGGTATTTTGCAGATATCAGATGTCAGGAAATTGCAGCTTGTGACTTCAGCTCTGAAGTAAAGGTCTACGTCAGCACCCAGGGGTATGGTCACCTTCTGTTCTCAGAGCCTGCCTCCTGCCTTTCCGCTCAAAGTCATACTATATTGCACTCTGATTTAGTTCATTGCTAAGCGAACATCTCTGTCAGCAATTTCTGTGGTCATCTGAAGGACAGCCACGTGGTTCTACACAGGGACACAGAGATAGTGTCTGTACAGCTGGCATACTATTGTCACTTAAAGAGCCAGACTTAAACCTGCAATTGACCCCAGTAACACCCAACAAAAAGATTGTTGGAAATACTTTGCCACTTGCTTAACTATATATTAGTCCTAACACTACTGGTTTAAGGCACTCGCAGCATTTTCTGGTGGGCATATACCTTTGTTTACATTTACAGATAACACATTTAAAGGGGAAATATGTACACATTTTATTTTAAAACATTTGAAACTCAACCAAAATTATTAACGGATTACGAAGAAAAAAGTTTGGATTTTATGTCAAAGACGTCTGTGTATTATGTTGCAGAGATATCTACTGAAGATAGAAGGCATGCTAATCTGTCAGCCAGCCTGTCACTTCTCCAAATACCTCTCCAAGCTCCCAGTCTGGACCACTAGCTGAATAACAAACTGAAGCAAACTAACAGCAGCTACAATTAGCGGGGGTCACACTGGTAATATGCTCCCCCCCCCTATTTAAATAATAAATAATAATACATTTTATTTGTTTGATGGCGCCTTTCAAGTCACCCAAGGTCACCTTACATAGGATACAAACATAGAATCACAGAATAAGATCGCAGAATATTAAAAACAAACATTGACATAAAAAGAAAAAGAAAAGAAAAGAAAAGAAAAGAAAAGAAAAAGTGTAGTGCACAAGTAGTGCACAATGACCAGTCAGAGTGAGTATGCCAGTTTGAACAGGTGGGTTTTGAGTTTGGATTTGAATTTTGTGATGGAGTCTGACTGGGTGCCGAGCAGCTGAAGGCTCGGGCACCCATGGTACTGAGGCGTGGTGTGGGGATGGTTAGCAGTCTAGCAGAGGTTGAGCGGAGGGTGCGAGAGGGGCTGTATTCGTGGAGGAGGTTGCAGAGGTAGGTGGGGGCTAGATGGTGGAGGGCTTTGTATGTGAGAAGGAGGTTTTTGTAGTGGATGCGGTATTGTACAGGGAGCCAGTGAAGTTGGATGAGAATAGGGGTGATGTGGTCAGATGATTTGGTGCGGGTGATAATCTGGCAGCTGAGTTCTGGATGATTTGCAGTCTGTTGATGAGTTTGGTGGGGAGTCCGGTGAGGAGGGCGTTGCAGTAGTCGATGTGGGAAGTGACAAATGAATGAACCAGGATTTCGGTGCTGGACTGGTACAGTGATGGGCGGAGTCTGGAGATATTATGGAGGTGGAAGAAGGCAGTCCGGGGGATGTTTTTGATGTGAGGTGCAAATGAGAGGGTGCTGTCCAGAATGACGCCGAGGCTCATGACTTGGGGGGAGAAGGGTACAGGGAATCCGTCGATGATGATGGGTGGGGCTGGGGTGTGTTGTGATTTAGTGAGGGTGGATTTGGAGCCAATGAGCAGGGCCTCAGTTTTATTGCCATTGAGCTTCAGGAAGTTCTTGCTCATCCAGCTCCGGATGTCATCCAGGCAGGTGATAAGGGAGGTGGGAGGGATGGTGGCGGTGGGTTTGGAGGAGATGTAGACCTGTGTGTCGTCGGCATAGCAGTGAAAGTGGATCCCATGATGATCGAGGATTGTGCCCAGGGGGAGGAGGTAGATGATGAAGAGGAGCGGACCCAAGACTGACCCCTGGGGGACATCCAGTGAAACACCCGAACACCCAGACTTGTGGTCTCTTATTTGGACAAAGTGTTGGTGGTCAGTGTGGTATGACGTAAACCAGTGGAGTGCAACACCAGTGATCCCAATGCCAGCCAGGCGGTCCAGGAGGAGTGTGTGGGAGATAGTGTTGAATGCTGCGCTGAGGTCGAGGAGGATGAGAATTTTAAGAAGTCTGGAGTCAGCTGCACAGAGGAGGTCATTGGTGATTTTGACAAGGGCTGTTTCAGTGCTGTGTTTTGGACGGAAACTGGATTGGAAGGGTTCATAGAGGTTGTTTGTGTCGAGGTGGGACTGTAGCTGTGCGGCAACCACCCTTTCAAGTGTTTTGGAGATGAAGGGGAGGTTGGAGATGGGCCGGTAAAGGTTAAGTTCAGTTGGGTCAGCACCAGGTTTTTTCAGGTTGGGTGTGATAGCAGCCAGTTTGAGAGTGGGGGGCACAGTGCCAGTGGTGAGGGAGGAGTTAATTATGTTGGTGATCATGGGAGAAATGGATGGCAGACAGGCTTTTACGAGGGAGGTGGGAAGAGGATCAAGCTGACAGGTGGTGGTTTTGGCTTGGCGGATGATGTCAGAGATGGTGTGTTCTGATACTGGGGTGAAGTCAGAGAGGGAGCTGATGAGAGGTTGGCTGGTGGTGATCATCCTGGCTGGATCGATTGAGGAAGTGCCGGATGAGGCCAGTTGTTGGTGAATGGTATTGATTTTAGAGCTGAAGAAGTCCAGGAAGGCAGTGCACTGATCGGTGGATATGTCTGGTGGGAGGGTTTTAGGAGTCTGAATTAGGTGGCTGACCGTTGCAAAGAGGACTCTGTTGTTGCCTGTACCAGTGTTGATGAGGTTGGAGTAGTAAGAAGATTTGGCAGTAATGAGGGCGTTCTTGTAGTGATGCAGGTGGTCCGAGTACATTTGACTGTGTACGGTGAGTACGTTTTTTTTATACAGTTGCTCCAGTCGACGGCCTGTGGCTTTGAGCTGGCGTAGGTCAGGGGTAAACCAGGGAGCAGTGTGATTAAATGAGACTGAGCGGGTTTTCAGAGGAGCCGGGGTCTTGAGGGAAGAGGAGAGACAGTTATTGGAATGAGTCACCAGGTCAGCAGGGGAGGATGCTGGGGGAGGGCTTGGGTAGGAGCTGATCAGGGTAGAGAGATCTGTGGTGTTGATATGTTTGATGTTTCTGAAGGAGATGGTCCGTTCTTTGACTTTGTGAAGTTGGGTGTGAATGTCAAAAAGTACAGCTTTGTGGTCAGAGATGGGGAAATCCGTGATGTCAAGGTTGGTGGGAGTGAGGTCGGTGCATCAGATTAAGTCCTGTATGTGGCCTTTGTTATGGGTTGGGAGGTTGACATGTTGTGTGATACCGAGACAGTCTAGGAGTGATGTGAAGTCGTTGGCAAAGATACTGGATGGGTTGTCAATGTGGATGTTAAAATTGCCGAAGAGGATAACATTGGGGGACATGGCACATACAGATGTTAGTAGTGATTAGGGGTGCACCGATCCGATATTAAGATCGGATATCGGCCCAGATATTGACAAAACGGCTGGATCAGGGATCGGTAAAATGAAACAGATCCACGGGCCGATCCAGTTTTTTTTTTTTTTTCCCGCTGTCGCAGCACATCCTACGTCATTCATCAGCGTCAGTGTGTCGCATGCTGGAAGAGTGCAAGTTGTTGTTTGACCAACTCTTTATTAGTTTATTCTCAGTTTCAGCTGCTATGTTTTATTTTGTATTCCTGTTTGCAGGATGTTACACTTACTCACGTCACATTTCTGCGCTGATTAGCTAGTCCCGCCATCAGTTGTTAGCCTCACCGATCAGCTGTTAGCCTAGCAACGCTAGCTTTCAAACTGACGTACTCAATACTATGTGGGTTGTCCATCGTTGCGCCGTTGGTCCTCCCTCCACCACAAACACAGGTATCGGTATTGGATCGGAAAAAACTGGATCGGTGCATCTCTAGTAGTGATGAGAATTCATTGAGGAAAACAGCGGAGGGTTTTGGTGGCCTGTAGATGGCAACAATGACGGTAGGTTTTGAGCCTGTGAGTTTTGCAGCTAAACATTCAAAAGAGGAGTGATGGGGGACAGTGACAGGAGTGACTCTGATGTTATGACGGTGAAGGCGAGCGATACCGCCCCCCCTCCCTGTAGCTCGGGGTTTACTAATAAAAGAAAAACCCGGTGGAGCAGCCTCATTTAGCTGGGTAAAGTTGTTTGGCTGTTGCCAGGTCTCAGTGAGGCATAAAATGTCCAAATTACAGTCAGCAATAAAGTCGGCGATCAGGAGAGCCTTGTTACTGAAGGATCTGATGTTCAGCAGACAAAGTTTCAGACAGGTGAGTGGTGTGTATGTGGTTGCTTTGAGCAGAGGGGACAGTACATTGTGATTGACAGGACGGACAGAGCGAGGAGGGGGGCGGGGCTCAGTGGACCAAAAAGAGCAGATGTTTGTGTTGCTGTTGTGTTGACTGTACTGAAAGTTTCGTCCAGAGCCTCGGTGGATGTATTTCGGTGGTTTGAGAAAGTAGTGGTGGTGTGCAAGCTGTGGTGGAGGGGTCCTGGAGAAGATCCGAAGGCGTAGCGACTCCGTTACCGGGCCCGTACCTGTTTTCAAACCATTAAATGCATTATTAAAGTTTAACTGTAGCAGACCAAGTTACATTGATTGTTGCATTCAGAGAGATTCAATGTTTGTAAAATATGAGCCCACTGACGAGATATGACACAGCATTGTGTAGTTGTAAGTGTCCTTCATGCAAGCTTGTCTACAATCCTGCCATGCTGTTGCACTCCTCATCTGCTATTCATCTTGGTGTCATAAAGCTTTTAATTGCTTAATCCAATGAGTATCTCTGGGCTGTTTTTTTGGTCATTATTGTAATGAGTTCGTAATCAATGTGCCTGGGTCAACAACAGTGAAAGTCAATGAAAGTACTTGCTTTGTGCTGAATTCGCAATTCTTCCCACAGTGTGCATTGGGGTACTCAAAATGGAGAAATATAAACTGGACAATGAAGCTATCTGTCTCTGTCTGTCTTACCACCATTAGCAGGTAGGGCTGTAACGGTACACGAATCGAAGCCGAAATCGCGACACTCAGATCCACGAACCTGTCTCGCGCTGTGAGAAGGCAGAATCGCAACACAACTTCAAGTCCAGATCAGCCCTATGAGCTGTAAGTAACACCACATTAACACTGCAGCAGTCGTTCACCAATTCTCCGCCGTTGTTCATTCACACAGAGGGTAACAGCTGTAAAGAGGAACCGCTGCGTAATTCACACAGAAAGCCGGTGCTGCGGCTCCTAAAGAGACTTGACGGTACACGTCATGATGATGACGTGTGTGTGTTTTCAAGGGGTTTCCCCGGTATCACCCCTGTCAAAACCCGGCTGTCTTCCGGGGTAAAGTTCACTGAAATCTCGGTCCGGAGGGCTGACCGTCGCGGAGATTTTTCTGCACCTTGCTGCAGGTACCTCCATCAACAGTATCTGTGTTTAATCTGTTGTTATCTCCTCCACTGATAAGAATGTGCTAATCAATGAAAACTGACCAAATGTCCGGGCTTTGGAGCTGCCCTCTAAAGAATGCCAATAATGGAGGCAACACGAACATCTGACTGACATTATGACTAATGCCCAGAGGAGCCCGGAGTATGGGCTCAGTCTGTTGAATATTAGTTTTGAAGCAGATTCATACAGGGGTTATATAGGTTGCCCCCGTCAGGATTGAGTCATGGTTGCTAAAAACTTTACAAGACCGACTGACCTTAGTGATGTAGTGGGTGTAAAATGATTAAATAAAATGTTGTGTTGCATGACTGGCTTTATTTTCACTCTCACATTTAACTTTATGACGCGCAAATTTACAAGTGGATCGCCGATATTGTCTCCAAGTGTATTTTGGGTAAAACTGCCTTTTATTTTTGACTTTTCCCGTCACCGTTGCAACCTGTGAGCGCTCATTCTCCAAGTTAAAACTCATTAAAAACCACTCAAGGAGCACAGTGGGACAGGAGAGACTGATTGGACTTGTGTGGTGTGGATTAGTTGGTCTAAAATCAAACAATTTGTTAAAAAGATCCTGCCAACAACGCCAGAATTTGTGGCGCGGATTAATTGGTCTAAAATCAAGCAATTTGTTAAAAAGATGTTGCCGACAATGCCACCTAGGTATGAGAGCCTAGGACCCTCAAAGGTAAATGAGCACACAGGTTCTTAATTAAAATCAGGGTTTGAGCAGAGTTAAAAAACCATGACTCCAATCGCCAGTATACACATTTATTAAAATAGAACAAAAAAGTATTAAAATTAGCCCAGCCCAAGTCTCCCAAGGATCCCTCTGTGTCCCTGGATAGCCCACTCGCGGACCCAGCCATGACAACAGTCCCCGTCTTCCTCAGCGGTGGACGAGGCCATCAGTCAGCACACATACACAGGGAGAAAAATAGCTGGGGTAAACAATCAGGCCCAAATCACTGTTAAAAGAATCTCCAGATCTAAAACCCAATTAATCCCAATCCAGCTCCCAAACTCTGCTCCCACGGGCTCCGCGGTCCGGCACTCAATCGGCCTAATGTGGGGGCGCACAGCCGTCAGTTCTCCGCCGACACACCGGCTCGCCTACTCCACACAGTCTCTCCTCCACCTGGCCCCGCCGCCAACCTTCTATGTTCTCCCACTTGGTGCTCCCAGCGAAACACACACTCACTTCTCCGGGCTGGAGTCGTCACACCGAACGGACGGGGCTGCTGCGCTTCAGGTGCAGGTGCTCTCTTCAGCGGTCTGTCCTCTCCTGGCGGTCTGGCCATTGGGTGCTCCTCAGCGTCCCCGGCGCTAACCGTCTCGGTGTCCGCCGTCGTGGCGTTGACGTCTGGTATCCTGGCGCCAACCTTCTAGGGCGTCCCTGGCACTAACCGTCTCGGCGTCTGCTGTCTCGGCCCTGGCGTCCTCGGTGTCATGCGCCGGCCCCGGTGTCCCCGGCGCTAACTGTTCTCGCCGTCCGCGGTATCTTGGCGCCCACCGTCTCGGCGTCCCTGGCGCCCAACGCCATCTACCGTCCTAGCGTGGACGTCCTCAGCCTCATGGCGCCCGCCCGTCGTCCTGGCGTCCTATCCCCTCCTATCCGGCCCGTGTTCTCTTCTCGTACACTGGCCTCTGCAATATAAAGGGTTGCTCTCCTGCTCGCCACCACCTGTGGCTCATTATCAATTAGACTGTTGCAGGTAGGTCTGTGTGTAGTTCACCGTCAGTTAAAAGAAAATGACATACGAGTGATCATAAAACACAACTACAAACCAAATCTGTAAAAACACAGCATAACATGCAAAATAAAACATGCAGTATCACAACGTCTTTAAATCACAA
Source organism: Diplodus puntazzo (assembly GCA_963678695.2). NCBI lineage: Eukaryota > Metazoa > Chordata > Actinopteri > Spariformes > Sparidae > Diplodus > Diplodus puntazzo. The sequence goes on along the minus strand of OZ023175.1, from coordinate 25,626,670 downwards.
CAAACTAAACAAGATAACAAAACCTATAACACAGAAACTGACCCTGTCACATTTGCCATGTTGTCCATAGAGAATGAGAGAGCAAAGAAAATGGACAAGTTCGCGGAGCGCGAGGCTCGTCGTATGCCCTTCAAATAGCGGTGAGTGTTATATTGATGAGGCAACCGACTTTATGTGTGAACGTAACTTTACTGTTCGTCTGTTCAGGTTACAGCCATTACACCGAGTAGCATTCCTAGCCACGCTTCTTGTTGTACTTCCTTATATCGTCACTCAGCTATGGGTACCTCTAAGGCTCACAAGCCTATTACATTACATACCCTTTTTTATACATTCTTTTTTTTTTTTTTTTTTTACATGCCTGAGAGTCTACTCTCTTTGATGACTCAACCTGTGAAAACATGTCTTATCAAACATACAAACTTTACCAACACCAACTATATCCAAACATTTCACACCTGAAACAGGGAAACAATACACATACAATAACTTTTGCATTTACTTGATCTACTCTCTGTATCTAACAGGCAATCTCACTTGTCTGCCAGATCTGGTTCGACATGAGAGTGTTTCAGATTGTTCATTCAGTGTCTCTTTTTTGTCCACAAGACCAGTGTACTCAGCTGAACCTGTGTGATTTGCATGTCCATCATTCGTGTCACAGGGTTTCATCCCTGAGTCTGTGCTCATGTTGGGGTCCTGTGTATCGGTGACATGAAAGTTTTTCTTCTCAGTTTTCCGCAGATACTTTCTGTTCCTTCTGTACAGTCTCCCATCTGGTGTACAAACCACAAAAGATCGCGGTTGTTCATGTTGGCGCAAGACCACTGCTGGCTGTCAGATCCCTCCTTTTTGCACTCTGACATTTTCTCCTGCCTGCAGGTTTGACAGTGTCTTGGTTTGTCTGTCAAAATATAGTTTTTGTTTCTCTTGCTTTTCTTTCAGGTGACTGCATACTCGGACAGCACCCTCTGGAGTAAGGAGTGAGACTGAAGTTGGCAGTTCCCCTTTCAGCCGCCGTCCCATTAGCGGCTGGGCTGGTGATAATCCTACTCCTTCCAGCGATGTGTTGCGATACTCCAGTAGTGAAATGTAGGGGTCACCATTAACCTCTGATTTTTTCAGCAGATTTTTTATTGTCTGTACTGTCCTCTCTGCTTGACCGTTAGACTGGGCATGACCAGGACTGGACATATTGTGCTTGAATTCCCACTTTTCTGCAAAGTCTTTGAACTCAGCACTGGCATACTGAGAATCATTTTCAGAGATAACAATATCAGGAATACCATGCCTCGCAAACATTGATTTCAGTGCAACTATGACACTACTACTAGTGGTGTTTCTCAACTTTGCTATTTCAGGGAACTTGGAGAAATAATCAACACAAAGCAGAAACTCAGATCCTCTGAAGTGAAAGAGATCAGTCCCGACTTTCTCCCACGGTCTGTCTGGTACTGGGTGTGAGAGTAGCGGCTCTCTTGGGTTGCTGTTGTGGTTCTCATTACAAGTGGGACACTGAGACACCATCTCCTCAATGTGTGTAGACATGTGTGGCCAATACAAAACATCTCTGGCCCTTTCTTTGCACTTAACAATTCCTAAGTTTTATTCATGGATCTTGTTAAGCATATCTTGTCTCAGCTGATGTGGAACTAGGAGCTTTGCTGCTTTGAACATCAGCCCAAATGTGTATGTGATTTCATCTCTAAATGTCCAGTAGGGCTGAATTTCTGTTGGTACTGCACTTTTTTCATCTGGCCAACCTCTTAATGTAATGTCTTTCAGCAATTGCATTTCGGGGTTCTCTGCTGTAGCTGCCCTGAACTTGTGCAGTTTTTCCTCTGACATGGGTAGATGATGTGTGATCATCCATCCATCCATCCATTTTCGTCCGCTTATCCGGGGCCGGGTCGCGGGGGTAGCTGCCTGAGCAGGGACACCCAGAGTTCCCTCTCCCCGGACACTGCCTCCAGCTCTTCCGGGAGGATCCCAAGGCGTTCCCAGGCCAGCTGTGTGATCATGTTTACCTCCAACTCTTTCTCTAGCAGCTCTTTATTCTTCTCGTTGAGGAATGCTCGACTCATTGCATCTGCTATATGCAGTTCCTTGCCCGGCCGATAGGTGACTTTAAGGCTGTATCTTTGCAGCCTAAGAAGCATCCTCTTAAGTCTCATGGGAGCTTGGTGCAAGGGTTTTTTGAAAATACTCTCTCGTGACTAGTGGTCACTCTCAACCTGAATGTCTTTACCATACACATACTGATGGAATTTCTCACATCCATAGACAATGGCAAGTAGCTCTTTTTCAATCATACCTGCGCTGACAGTCAGTGAGTGCCCTTGACCCGTAAGCTACCGGTTGTCCATCCTGCAGTATGACTGCCCCAATGCCTTCTGAGCTGGCATCTACTGACAGCGTCAGTGGTTTGTTAACATCATAAAACTTCAGGGTTGGAGCATTGGTGATCAGCTGTTTAAGATGCTCAAAACTCCTCTTTTGTGTTTCTTCCCAGTGCCACTCTGTGTCACCTTCAAGCAGCTTTCTTAAAGGTGCACTGATGTCTGACAGGTTTGGAATGAACTTTGCGAGGTACTGGATCATCCCCATGAACCTTAACAGTTCCTGTTTATTCTGCGGTTCTGGGAGCTGTGTCACTGCTCTCACCTTTTCCTCATCCGGTCTCAGTCCAGTTGCACTGAGTGTGTGTCCGATGTACTTAATCTCTTTTGTCCTGACAAAGCACTTGTTTTTGTTCAGTTTCAGGTTGTTGTCTTTAGCTCTCTCTAGCAACAACTTCAATCTGTGGTCGTGCTCTGCCACAGAGTCTCCCCAGACGAGTAGGCCATCAATGATGTTCACAACTCCATCTAGTCCTTCAATCATCTGAGCAATAGCCCTCTGTAACACCTCTGGCGCAGATGAGATGCCAAACGGTAAACGCAGGACTCTGTATCTTCCAATGGGGGTATTAAATGTGCAGAGCTTCGAGCTTTCATCATCAAGTTTTATCTGCCAAAAGCCCTGATTGGCGTCTAGTACTGAGAAGTACTTAGCATTTGGAATGAGGGAAACAACTTCCTCTACTGTGAGTAATGGGTAATGCTCCTGTTTAATTGCTTGGTTCAAGTCTTTTGGGTCCATGCAGATACGAATTTTCTTGGGTGTGACCACTGTTACCATACTGTTAACCCACTCTGTTGGCTCCATCTGCCTGGTTATTACTCCCAATTTCTCCATGTGCTGTAGTTCCTCAATTACTCTGTCTCTGAGTGCTACAGGAATCCTTCTGGGAGCGTGTACGACAGGTGTAACAGTGTGGTCAATCTGTATATGATGCTGACCAGGTAAGCAACCTAGTCCGGTGAAAAGATCCTCATAGTCTTTAAGGATGTCATTTTCCTTTCCAACTTCATGCATCCTCTTCATTAAGCCTAGTTTCACACATGTGGCTCCTCCCAGTATAGCTGGAACATCATCTTGTGTGATTTCAAACTCCACCTTGTGTTTCTGGCCTTTGTATTGACATGTTAATGCTCTTTTTCCCAGTGGCGCTATCTTCTGGCCAAAGAAAGCAACAAGTTTACTTTTACTCACACTGAGCTTTCCTCTGACATGCAGTGCGTTTAATGTTTTAACTGACATTGCGTTGCAGTCTGTACCTGTGTCCAGTTTAAAAGTCACAACTTTGTTGTTTATTTTCAATCTTTCAGTCCATTTTTCCTCGGTTTCTGTTTGTGCAGACTCCATCACTCCTACGTTTTTCTCATGCTCCTTTCTGACTGTGCCGATGAACATGTCATTTTCTTCCTCACTTTGTTCTAGTGCATGTACAGTCTTTTTCTGTTGGTGCTGCCGACTCTGTGATCTGCACATCTTGGCGAAGTGATTTTTCTTGTTGCATGCTTTACACGTTTGACCAATAGCTGGACATTTTTTAGTTCCATGTTTGAAATCACATCTGCTGCAACTTGGCTCATGTTGTTCTGTGTTAGCTTTCGATTGATCTTTATGTCTGACAGTCCGTACTCTGTTAATTTCTACTTCTTCTGTCAGTGCTTTAACTTGGCTGGTTGTTATTTCACTTGCACGACATATATCAATGGCTTTTTCTAGGGTCAGATCTGCTTCTCTTAGCAGTCTCCCTCTCACTTGGTCGTCAATAATACCACAAACAATTCTGTCAGGTACCAGGGAGTCGTGCAAGTGTCCAAATTCACAGTCCTTGGCCTTATTTTTTAAATCCGTTACATACGAATCAATGGACTCTGACTGCTTCTGGGCTCGTGTGAAGAACATGTGCCGTATGTAAGGTAAGTTCTTTCTTGGCTCACAATAGTCCTGAAACTTCTTCTTCAGCACGTCTATTTTGTCTTTCTCGCCGTCCGCGAAGACAAACCTATTACACACTTTAATCGCCTCCTCTCCCGCGACGTGAAGAAACGTTGCACACTGCACCTTCTCGGATTTCTCCACGATGCCACTGGCAGTACATAAGAGCTCAAAACGCTGACTCCAGTTCCTCCAATTTTCGGCAAGATTGCCTTGCAGACATAAACTCATAGGTGGTTGAAACTGCGCCATACCGTCACTCTTCCTCCACCTTCACTTCTGACACCATGTTATATTGATGAGGCTTGACAACCGACTTTATGTGTGAACGTAACTTTACTGTTCGTCTGTCAGGTTACAGCCATTACACTGAGTAGCATTCCTAGCCACGCTTCTTGTTGTACTTCCTTATAACGTCACTCAGGTACCTCTAAGGCTCACAAGCCTATTACATTACAGTGAGTAGGCCAATAGTAGGCTACTTCATATTGAAATGGTGTTTGTGAACATATGGGCCGCTGTGCCAGTTTTACTAAACTTTATAGATACTGATACAGGCTCTGAGTTGAAATAGTTAGAGTGGGTGTCAAAATGATGCGGTCGCTATCCGTGGTGCTGAACTGCTTTGAATTTGTGTTGTTTTATTATTAGCGTTCATGTAGTGTTCAATTAGTGGGCTGTGCTCGCCAGCCCACTATGGACACCTCTATAGCAAAGCTATAGGTATCCATAGTGGGCTGTGCTCGCCAGCCCACCATTGATATTCCTCGCGCCTCTTTTTATTAGTGGGCTGTGCTCGCCAGCCCACTATGTACACCTCTATAGCAAAGCTATAGGTGTCCATAGCCATAGCTTCGCACAGCCCACTATTGATATCCTCAGTTTTTCTGTCGCTAACTCGTCCCGCACCGTCAAGCGCACACAAACAAAAAATATATCAAAACGTGCGGCTCGTTCTGACTCGGTATGCTATTATTCAGTTTTCCAGAATATTAGTTTTAAGTCGTAAGTTGCGAAAAACTGCGATAAATTTCCCTTAAGGAATGAATAGGACGAGGTAAAAAAAAATCGCAAATCTGCGACGTTTTTCAAACATCTCCTGCTCTGGCATACATTGACCTGGAAACACCATTCAAACTTTAAAAATGTAGGCACAAGTCCTGTGTATTTAAGTTGTATTTGAACTTTTTTCCCACGATGTGTAGTTTTTGAACTGTGACCCTTGAATGACGGTGAGTGTGTATGGCGGAATGTTCGTGCAGCAGAGTGGGGGAGCCAACTGACAGAGTGAGAGAAACTCAAAAATTTCCTCAGAAATTTTCTCTTTCCATGACGATCTCGGCCACAAATGTCACTCAAAAACAGTGATATTTACCAGAGTTGTAGCCACACTTGTCTTCTTTCTCCCAATGTGTCTACTTTATCGGTAGGATTTATGGTTTTTGAATTAACTGCCTCCAACCGACAAGAGTAGCCCTCAACTGCCCAAGTCACTCCAATGCAAATCGGGGAAAGGATTTTCCAAACTGCACCTTTTTTAAACTCGCTCTTATTTCCCCATTTCTGAAACTAGGACCACAAAACTTCATGACTGTGATCTTTAAGGCCTTTCCCACGTGATGGTGGAGATATTTTGCCGATATCATGTTTGGTTTTGGATAAATAGCACTAGTTCGACGTCCTAGATGTGAGGCTGAAATTGCTCTGAAAGTAGCTGTCTCAGCCAGGGTTGCTACGGCTGTTGACAACCATCCCAGTGGTAACCAGGATCAGCTGGGCCAACAGAGGGCGTGCCAGACACAGATACACACACACACACAGAGACAGACACACACAGAGATAGACACACACAAACAGACACACAGACACACACAGACACACAGACACACAGAGACAGACACACACACAGAGATAGACACACAAACAGACACACAGACAGACACACACACAGAGACAGACACACACAGACAGACAAACACACACAGACACACACAGACACACACACACACAGACACACACAGATTCATTAATCAGTTTTCCAGAATATTCATGTTTTCGCAACGTAAGTCACGAAAACCTTCATAAACTTTCCCATGAGGAATGAATGGGACGAGGTCAAAAAAGTCGCAGACACACAAATACACACACACACAGACGGACACGCTCAGATTATTAATCAGTTTTCTAGAACATTCATGTTTTCGCGACGTAAGTCGCAAAAACCTGCGTAAACTTTCCCATAAGGCATTAATGGGACTAGGTCAAAAAATCGCAGACACACAGACACAGAGGAGACACACACACACACACACACACACACACACACACACATGCACACAAACACACACACACAAAGTGAATGAGACCAGGTGAAAAGATCGAAAGAAAGATTTCAAACATCGACATCTCTGGCATACTTTTATCTACATTTTAAAGTTTGAATGGTGTGTCTAGGTCAAAGTCCAAATTATCAACGTGGGATTCAACTTTTTCTTTAGCTTTCGTAGTTTTTGTTCCTCACGGGGCAAAGCGCACAGCCCACTTTCGCGATTCCCCGGCGGGTAATTGTCTAGTATTTTTGTTGTTCTCTTGGTTTGTTATACTTCATGTCCGCTCGATGGACTTCCAAATGACATAGTCGCTCTCCGTGGTGCCGAAGCTTGTAAGCCCCACTGTTGCGGGCATGTGTATGTAAAATGATGTTATCATGAGCTTTATTATTTGGGTTTAAAGGGCCCAGTCATTTGCCCCGCCCCCGGCCCGGCTCTGATTTGTTCCGCTAGTGGTCAGCGACGTAGTCTAGATGGTCCAGGTGATGAGGCCACGGAGCCAGTGTGGTGGAGGCAGAGGAGTGAAGCATGTAGGTTGTAGCTTCGCTGGAGATGGGGAAACAGCTGAGCGACGCCGGGGATTAGCAGCAGGCTAGCAGACCTGCAAGCGAACACCCTCGGGGCAACTGGTGTGTCGGGTCCTTCGCATTTGACAGCAATCCGTGGGCGCAGGTAAGCGTCCAGAAGAGCTGGCATGGTGGCAGCGGACCAGTCGGCTCGGGCGTGCTTCGTGGGGCACGTCAGAGCAGGCTATCCAGCCACAGAGTGCGGAGAGGAGTCCCAGGAGTCCCGTGCAGGTGAGCCTTGTACCGGTGAAGCTAGCTCAGAGGCTAACCAGTGGCGAGGCAGTAGCAGCAGACAGGTAAAGACTGTTTAACTGGTGTTTCAGTGTGACACAGTGTTATTTGTTTGGATTATGAATTCAACAGGTTGCCATTTCTTCTTGCAGTTTTCACATACATAGCATCAGACTTCTTGCAAACACGTAAGTCTGAAGCAAGCAGTCCTCTCACGTCCCCTTACATGAACTAATAGCAATCACATTAACATCAGTCTATTTAGCTCCTCCTGCTGATACCAACATCAACCACCGACAACATTCAGATTCAGTGTAAAACCCTTTGGGATTCTTGCTCTATTAATTATCATTTAACTAGCTAGCTAAGTGTAACAACTTTCAAACATTAATGGTAGCTAAAGTAAATGTACCAAGTTATCATGAAGTAGGAGACAAACATGGCACCTACTAAATGTTTATGTTGATCTGTGCTGCCTGCAGGTGGCCAGAACATCAGTTAATTATGGACATGGGTGTGACCGATGGCTTTAATTCTGACGTCTGTCCATACTCGATGTGAAGAAACCTCTTTCTAACGTGGTTCAATCCAAAGTGATGGATGACACAATCCATAGTCCCTGTTCTGTGTAAGAAAACATTTCAAAGTTCAGTCGATGTTGATGTGAGGCTTCATCTGTCCAATCAGTTAAATTAAGTGCGTATGTTCCAAAGTGACAGTCTAAGAAAGTACAGGAACTGCCTCTCTATGTCCTTCCATTGCAGCTCAGCAGGGAAACAGTCTGACTTTGAAATGCAAAGAAGGAATTTTGCAGACCTCTTTACAACTAGTATGAACAGGATGGACGATTACAGCTACCATTAACTATTTGAATATACATGTAAGTATTGTTCAAAAACAGACTTAAATCATGTAAACCTATCCTTTAAGGTCTAACCAACACAGATTATGTGGATGAGCACACCATACCAGTAGTCTGCAATAATGCACATATTTCTTATTTCCACGAAGCAAATGGTGCAGGTGTACAATGTCTAATTTTCCTATTAATTCTCTTCACTAATAGCCTGTTTCAACACCGCTTTTGACTTTTTTTTTGACTCATAGCAGGAAAGGCGCAGGTGTAATATGTTATTTTGATTAATGATTGTTGCGTTTCAGTCAGGTGTTCTATCTGCTGGCCAGACGAAGGCCACATTTACACATAGCCGGGTATTTAGAGAAACGAATATTTCCCCCCCTCCGTTTTCAATAATAACATCGTGCGCACAACATCATTTTCAAAAACGTTGTCATTTACATCAACCTGCATAAATACGCCGTCGAGCACTATTATAACTATGCCAAAACTGTAAACATGACGTTAAGCATTTTCTGGCGCATAATGTGACGTTTGAGAACCTAAAATCCTGTTTCTCCCAGTTGACACGGCAACACGTAACAGGGGTTATCAGAAATCTCCACTTTGGCCGGAGTTTTTAGAAATAATCGTTTTCTGTGATAAAAACGGGGTTTTCGTGTAAATGAGAGGCCAAACCGCAGGGAAATATACACATTTTTTTTATTTGTCTGTAGGAAAATCACACGTGTTATTGATAACATTAATGTTGGCTCAGTTTGAGGAGCAACAATTCAAAAACAGTTCCAAATCTGTGAAGGCGCACTGACTCACAGATTTGTACTAAGTATGACCAAATTAATTAAGATAAATCTTCTTTGCCTACTTGTAGTAGTGCTCAGAAACCTTAAATGTGTACATCATACTTACATTTGAACATCTGGTGCAGTACAGTCATATTAAATGGCACTGCTATTATAGTAGTGGTAGTAGTATTAGTAGTGCTGTATTATAATATTATACAGTATAGAGTATTTTCCCTAGGTTCGTGGAGGACTAAGCGTATCTGGAGGGAGGTTTGGAGGTCTTAGCCGTGAGGAAACATTACCCTTTTTTAGAATAAAGATATGCAAATTCACCTCATTCTGGACTTTTTTTATTTTTTCGTTCAAACAATTGTAAAAGCTAGATCAGATTAATAAACAACACACAAAAAGGTTTATGACAAAATTTCCAAAGAAGTCCACAGGGAACTAATTACAACCATTAGATCTGGGGAAAGTCATTTTGTTAGTTTCACTGCTCTACACATTGATTTTACATTAATTTCCCTAAGGTGGTGCCCGAAATAGCTTGGGTTCTACAGCTTTTCTTTATTAAGGTGGGAAAACCCTGGAATTGTATTTTTTTCGATTGCAATCCAATGCTGACTAATATTTTATCACAATACAATATCACCATATGTTACGGGAGCTTGAATGGAGACCCAAGTGCAGGTTTGGAGCAGTAAATGCTTTATTGTTAGGTGAGGACTGAAGGCAGGCAAATGAGGCTGATTAGGGTGGAGTTGGTGAGGCAGCGTGGCAGGCAAGGAATGGCGGGTTGGCGGGCAAACGGATAATAATAATAATAATAATAATGCATTTTATTTGAAGGTGCCTTTCAAAGCACTCAAGGACACCGCACATAACAACAACAGTACAACAAAGACAGTACAAGTACAGGACAATTTAGTGCAAATAAATAAATCAGTAAGAGGATGCAGTTACATGGTGCTGTCTCGGCACAGAGTTCAGACTCTGCAGTCCTCATCATACAGGAAGTCAACCGGGCCGGTTTAGGCAGGGCTGAGCTTCCAGGGTGAGAATAGTGCAATAGATAAGAATAGGGAAGAGTGTGTGCAGGATTCAGATTCCGTAGTCCTCACCATACAGGAAGTCAACCGGGCCGGGTTAGGCAGGGCTGAGCTTCCGGGGTGGGAATAGTGCAATAGAGTCGAATAGAGAATGAGAAAGAGTGTGTGCAGGGTTCAGACTCTGCCGTCCTCGCCATACAGGAAGTCAACCGGGCCGGGTTAGGCAGGGCTGAGCTTCTGGGGTGAGAATAGTGCAGTAGAGTAGAGTGGGATAGAGAATGGGAAAGAGGGTGTGCAGGGTTCAGACTCTGCAGTCCTCACCATATAGAAGTCAACCGGGCCAGGTTAGGCAGGGTTGAGCTTCCAGGGTGAGAATGATGCCATAGAGTGGAATGGAGAATAGGCAGGAGTGTGATTATATGATTAGGCTGATACAGAGTAGGCCACGCGGTATAAGTGTGTTTTCAGGCGAGATTTAAAGGTGGAGACAGTGTCAGAAGTGCGAATGTCTGGTGGGAGAGAGTTCCAGAGGCTGGCGGCAGATCGGCTGAAAGCTCTTGACCCCATGGTGATTAGGTTGGCAGATGGGGTAAAGAGCTGGATAGTCGAAGAGGATTGGAGGGTGCGGGAGGGATTGTGGATATGGATCAGTTCAGCAAGGTATGATGGTGCCAGGTTATGAAGGATCTTGAAAGTGAGGAATAGAATCTTGAAATCGATGCAGGATTTGATAGGGAGCCAGTGGAGTTGCTGCAGGGCTGGGGTAATGTGTTCAGCAAAGGGAGTTCTGGTGATGATACACGCAGCTGCGTTCTGGACCAGTTGGAGTTTATGGAGTGATTTCCGAGGAAGACCATGGAGGAGAGAATTGCAGTAGTCCAGACGAGATGTAACCAGGGTGTTTAGGATAGCAGTACTGGCTGGTGTGAGTGAGGGACGGAGGCGGTTGATGTTGCGTAGATGGAAGTATGCAGACCGGGTAACATTATTGATGTGGGCTTCAAAGGTTAAGGTGCCGTCCAGGATGACACCCAGGCTCCTTACTTGGGGTGATGGTGAGACAGTGGAATTGTCGATGGACATGGAGAAGGGGTTGTGCTTTGCCAGGGTGGATCTGGTGCCAACGAGGAGGACCTCGGTTTTGTCACTGTTCAGTTTGAGGAAGTTGATTGAGAACCATGATTTAATTTCCAGTAGCCAGTTAGATAGAGCTGTGGGTGGTAGAGTGGAAGTAGGCTTGGTGGAGATATAAAGCTGTGTATCGTCAGCATAGCATAGGATGAGAGGGTGATGATCCTGAAGCACAAAGAAACAGCAATTTAGAACACGAAATGCACAAGGAGGCTAAAAGCAGCAACACACCGGCCCAACCGTTGGACGTCTGAAGCGTTTGGAGAGACTCGGACGAGGTCGGGAACATTTCTGTTCGGTGTGTTCTGCTGCGTCTGAAGCTTTCGGAGCCGTTCGGACGTTGTCTGCTCCGACTCAGCATGCGAAGTCTGAGGAGGAGGGCTGTCGGACGTCTGAGCCATTGGATTCTCTGATTGGTTGTGTGCCAGCTGAATGGCCGTTCTGATTGGCAGTGTGCTAGCGAATCAGCGCGGTGTGTGGGAGGGCGGAATACTGTGTGCGCTTTGTTTTTCTATGTACTCCGTTCCGTCATTCCTCGTTTTCATGCTTTGCAGTACTGGCACGCGACTGGCTGTTATTATGTCTGTTCAGGACGAATTCATTTGTGTTCGTTTGGTAATGCCTCACTGCATGTTTAGCATGCAACTGTTTTTATCTGAAATAGTTAAGTTTCGTTTTTGTTTGAAAGTAAAGAGAGTTGCATGCATAAGCCTCTCGTTTACAACTCACAACACAAGCGCCACCCGCTTGGGGCCTTTAAGCACTATGGGAGACAGAAAGTATCTACCAAAGTAGTGAAACAACAATCTGGCGTTGAGTGGTTGGAAAGCCAAGGTAGAAGTGCTGCAGGTTGATGAGCTGATGAGAGGCAGGTTTGCAAACTGGGCAGAGTGAAGAACCAATTGCAGGAAGCTTAGCTGAGCCAGGAGGGAGAGCCACGCCCACACCAGGACACACACAAACACAACTGCAGAGAGACAGACAGGGGGCACTGGAAACACGAGGGAGGGAAAAACAAAGCACAGGAACACACTAGGAATCTTCAGAGGCTCAAGCCACGGCTCTAACACCATACTGTGATAAACTTATATAGTATAATAGTGTTCCCATTTACAAAATGACCCCAATGCTCTTAGTCCATTCAGATATGTGCACTTAGAATTGTACTTTTAAACAGACTGGGATGAACTTTCCTCTGAAAGAAACATCTCTATCTATCAAATAAAGCACTTCTGAGGGTTTTGTTTTCTGGCAGTAGAATATCAATTAGCTTCTAATTGTAACAAAGTCATCTTTAGCACAGTTTTCTAATCCAGCACCACAACTGCAGCTTCACAGTAGCTTACTGGCCTTCAAATAGAACCTGACATGTCTCAGTGCTTAATGTTCATTCTGCTTTGTTGCCTTTTCATGCTCTGCTAGTCTCAAAGTGGCTTCACAAGATGGAAATCAATTTCCCTTTAATAACCCTTGTGGGTTTATCAGCTGCTCTGCTTACTCAGCTCATGCGCATTCATTCACTTTGAACAATGTGTTTAAATGAAGGGCTTGTTCTCAAATCTCTGCTTTTACAGTGCAGGGAAAGAACTCCTGGTACACTCTGTCTGAAGCATCTTGAAAATAAGAAAAGGAAAAATATATTTTAAAATATTGTATGTGTATCTTAAATTAAATCTGAGCTGTAATCAGATCTCAGGGTCAGAATCGATTTAATCCAAGCACACATGATAGTGACAGGAAAGCGAGAGAACGGAGAAGTCTGTACATCCACAATACTGCTTGTGCTCATGTACACACACTATGGATCAGATGAGTGTGTAGCATACTGTTTGATTTGAATTCTTTAGCTGTAAGTGTCTGTATCATACAATATGTGATTATTTTATACAAGAATAATAACTTGATAAACTTACATTCCAAACATTGTTCTCAGACCAAGCAAACTCATCTGACTGATTAAATTACACGTTGTCTCTGTGCCAACCAGCTGAGTCAGCCCGAGCAGGCTGAAAGAATCAAGAAGCTCAGTGTTTGATTTCAAAGAAAGTGCCCATGCTAGGATTTCAGTTATTGGTGTCTGAAGGGCGCTGGTCTGCGAACACAATCATGTTACACTCTTCTGATATATTAAATGATTCAACATTGTCACAAAGCTGCTGCAAGTGGGCAACTGAGCACAACTACACTGTGCCCTGAGGTTGGTATTAGAATTGATAGGAAAGACAAGTTTAAAAACGGATATAAAGGGATACTCACTATAATATCAAACCCAGACACAGTTAAAACTAGGTTATAAAAGTTTGTTTTTATATGTGAGTAAGAAAAACGCTACTGATTTGGCTAAACTGGATCATTTCTTTTGAGGTGGCTGCCTGTATAATTGTTTGATCCCCTCTTCGACAACCCAGTTACTGTTCAAGCAGGTAATTCCACCAATCTCACATATTGAAAATGATGTGGAAAAGTACAAAAAGCCTTTTGTGGCCCCAGAAGAAGTGTATCTCATCTGATACATTGCTGATACATTGATAATGTTGCTAGATTTAAAAAGCCGTCAACTAGTCTTGCACTCTTATAACACTGTTGGACTCATTATGGACAATTTAACAAAATTGTCACAGTCGATGCAACAGATGTGTCATTTCACACAATATTACATTTCAAAATATGATGCCTGCATTACCCACAATGCAACTTAGCTAGTGTGTGACATCACTGGGGGTGGTTTATCAGATTGCATGCTGCTTCCCTAAAAGGCCTATTACACATATGCAGTAGTCCTTCCAAAGACCTGTAAACCCTTTTTAATGTGTAAAATTGCTGGAGTTATCCTTTAAAACAGACGTTTGCAGCATGGCACAAAAAAAGAAGGAGAAACAGATGATCAGTTTAATTTTTTACATTGCAGGTTAGTTATACAGATCACAACACATTGTAGCAGCAGTGTTCAGCAACTTTCCAACTTCAGACGGGAGATACACTCGGTTATACATGATACATTTGTGAATAGAGCACTATCTTTATATAGAGATAGCATCAGAGTCTTCAATTGAAAGAAGTGTCTTCTTTAGGTTGCTTTTTAGAGGATGTATACATCACGCTGACACTGATAACGTTTGTCAAGGTCATAGGATAAGATTTTGGTTTTGGTTCAATACTGATAAAGCTGTGAGGCGTCGACAGCCTCAATCAAAAGGCTAGTTCTCACTCACTTTTCAATGGGAAGCTGAGCTGAGTATTATTTTTGAAAGGCGACTGCAATAGCTTTATTACACAAGGCCGCTACTTTATTTTTTTTTCGCTTTCCTTCAGTGTTTATAGATGTAGAAAAGATCTTGCACCAGTACAAGCTCCTCTTGCTCTTAATTCTGTGACTTTGTGACATCACACCATGTCACAGAGTCTCACATTTGTATAATTTATGCCTAGCAGCTAGTTTAGTATAAAACAAATGATTTGAAACAGCTGCTCTGTTGCTGTTAGCGGTGCTTGGTCAGGCATGTCTGAGCTGACCATTCAGAAGACTGATTATTCAGGAGGGGGAAATGACTAGCATTTGTATCAGTACTGACACACGAACTACTATGAGTTTCTCTGTGACTCCCATTTAAACCAAGTGTTACAATTCCCTTATGTGACCACTTGAGGGCAGCAACCATCTACATTTACATGTCGCTGTTCAGAATAGACAGCTGAGAGGCCACTAATTGGACGACTCCAATTTAATTAGGGTGGACAAAATACTCTCAGTGAAACCAAAAGGATGCTATAGGCCCAATAGGATTATTTTCTTGTCAGTTGGTTTCAGATAACAGACACATTTTCTAGTTGTGTGGTTTTATTGCAGCTGATTTAACTTCATTACCAGGATAGTACTATCCCATATTGATGAAGGTGTAGTGCATCCAAGTGTTTTTGTTCAGTTTTTTAATGAAGGTACATGGGCCTTGAGAATTACATATAAATTACATAATGTAATAGTGAATGAAGCCTGTCCCATTTCATTTATATCAGCTTTTATTCTCATTAACTGTTACCACATAGGAATGGTACAAAATAATTCATTTAACAGGACAAAATACCAACATAATGTGTCTATAATTTTAAACACTGAATAAACACCCATTGGCCAATTTATTTTAAAAAGGTGTAGATTAAACGCCACTGTCATCTATTGGTTTCATATCAGCATTGCACAAAAAAGACAGCTCTCTGCCTTGTCAGAGTGTTCTGTGGTTCGTGTTCGGCATTAGATTTTGCCTGTATAGAACACATCGAGGATAACACATCGTTATCTTTCTCAAATGTATTCTTTAGAGGCCATGCCTACTGTGTCCGTAACCATCATTTAAGAAAGGTGTGCTATTATTTACATTGTTGACAATACTATCATGTTGTGTCCAAGAGGATTCAATATGAAATTAGGCTTTAGAATGACCTCTTTTTTTTCTAACCAGCTATTTGCTGTTGACGATTGACCTTTGCAGGTTGTAAAGGTCAATCCTCGTCTCTGTCAATCCCACTAACCACATTTAAAAGAAAAAAAAAAGTGCAAAAATGTCTTATTTTGGAATGATCAGAATGTGGCTGATATTTAAAACACAGAGCGTAATAACAGCCCTTTGGAAAAAAGTGTGATGTCAGTTTACTGATCGATATGAGTGCATTCCCATGAACAAAACAGGACAACTTCAGGTTCAATTTCTTTTTTTTTATTATTATTATTATTATTATTCATTTAAATTAACAAACACTGCTATACATATTGCTGTTTTTTTTAGTTAATTTTGAATCATTTTAAACAGTTAAAGCATTTGGAAAAGAAGTAATAGTAGTTGAAAACAGGCAACAGACAGTTCATGACATGTACAGCAGAAGATCTACAGTCAATGGCTTTCCTATGTGTGTTGAGGGGCTCCACAATATTTCAACATACAGACGTATCAGACTCACCCACAGTAATGTTTTTGGCTATCAATTCACCTTTTTATTTTATTTTATTTTATTTATATAAATATCTCCTGCTGCTTCCACGTGACTTTAAACCAACACCATCAAATGATAAACAGCCGACACGTTCTTTCCAAAGTAGCAGCAGCTTGTATTGAATTGCAAAGTCCGTTTTCAGCATCCAGCGCAACGAAAGTCTTCCAACCACAACTTTTATTTCTTTTGTTAACAAACAAGAAGTGTTCGAGCAGAGATGACATACCCCCTCTTTGACCCCTGACATTATATTCATTAGGAATGTTTGAAGTAAACAAAAAAAAAATATCTGTTGTGTCCTTCTCAGTGCCCAGTATTGACAACCCTCATCCCTTTAAGATACACACATGTAAAAATAATGAAAAAGAAGTGCTTCATAGAACTTCAGAAATATTACATCTTGTCAAGGTTTCCCCTCTTTCATCTCAGGCCAGCTGTAGAGAGAGTCCTCTTTTCCCTTCCTCATTGTCAAAAAGTGAACTGTGTCTTACCCAACAAGGCTTCCACTAAGTTTCTACTGAGTACCTCGGTGTTGGCATATGTTCATACACCCATAAATCAGCACATCTGAGTTCAATTTAAACATTGTTTCTTTACTAAAAGTGACAGATTTACAAACACAGTATAAACAGGGTTGACATCATTGGCAGCTGGCGACAGTCTAGACCACAGTGGCTTTTTCAAAATTTGAGCAAAATCCCTCCTGTTAGACAAAGATGGACGAATTACAGGATAACATGTGTCATACAAACCTTTTTGGCTTTTTGAAACCTGACCTGCTCTGAGAGGCAGTGTTGAAAAAAGGTTAGACCTTTATTTAGAGAATGTCAGAAACAAAGAAAGGAGCACGGCATCCAGCGGAGGAGAAAGGCTTTGTTCAAACTTTTATGTCGTCTGAGCGAAAAGACAAACCTTTTCTGGACGTGACACAATGAAGAAGAAGCTTATCAACCCTTCCGGTAAGAGTACCACCTCTGCAACACTCTGGCTAGACCATAAACCGCCTGCAGTCCTGCAACGCTCTTCACGATGGGGGTTCTACTACACATGAGAGATATCCCTGACATCAATGTAAATCACATACACTTTGTCATAAACAGGTTGTAAAGTTCAGGTACAGAATCACTGAGGAAAAGCACACCAATACTACTGTAAAGTCAAGCCGCTATGGCAAAATAGAAGGTATAGAGTATTGAGGAACTAGTCATTGATTGAAAGTTGGCTCGTATCCTTTGCAACACTGAGGAATGCTTTGGTCGCCCCATAGAGGACCATTTTGCTTTTCTACAGGCAGATTAAGGAGAGGACAATGTCTCAACAAAACACTTTGTAAAATGTAATCAGCACAGGCCATAAATACATTTAAGGAGATGGAGATAGCGTTAGAAA
The DNA here is from genome assembly GCA_963678695.2 of Diplodus puntazzo. NCBI lineage: Eukaryota > Metazoa > Chordata > Actinopteri > Spariformes > Sparidae > Diplodus > Diplodus puntazzo. The sequence continues at coordinate 25,609,015 of OZ023175.1, read as the reverse complement.
TGTGTATGCACTCTAAGTAGCGATTCCTGAATCAAGGTCCAAGTTACGAAAAAGACAAATCAAAATGGAAAAAAACGACGAGAGGGAGTCTTTGCTCATTGTCTCTTTCTCTCCTCGGAAATTCCAGTAGAGTGCTGACCTCGTTTAGTGATTTATTGATTCGTCTTGGCGGAGTGCAAGTGTCGGCCACATGGCTTTTTAAACATTTTTCAAAAAATATATTAAGAACGCGCTCTCTTAATTTAGTCACATCAACTCACAACTGCCCAGATTTGGGCATGTTTCTCTTCACAACTGTCTGCTCAGTAAACAAGTTGACACTCTGGAGTTGAAATGGTGAAGGGATGACACTTCTGAGGATTGGTGCAGACACTTTTACATATTAAAAAATTTTACACTGAAGCAGAACAAGAAGAAACACATGGCGTAGCCCTTGTGGGTCTCCCTGCCGAGCGGGACACGGCTCACATGGTCAGCTTGGTCTGGACTGTTGAATGTGCTCTTGGTCTTTAAAAGACACTGTAGGTTGGGGTGCGCAGTTGATTCTCATGCTTGCCTTCAGCCACAGTGTTTTTTTTTTCTCAGCTGCGCCGAGCCGAGCCCTCGCTCAGAGGGCCAGGAGGGTGGGCGAGTTGAGGGAGTCTGACGATTGGTCACCGCTGCTGCTGCTGCGCCGATGGGCCTTGGAGCAGGACTCGGAGGAGGGTGAGGGGCTTTCAGGCTCCAGCATATTCGGGTAGGTGAATATGAGGCTTGGAGCGTTGGGTGTGGCTGCCGGGGTGGATGCTGCCACCACCGGCGTGTTCAGGCTGTCTCCATCCGTGCAGTACATCCCACCGCTGACACCCCCACCACCCAGGCAGATAGGCTTGATGACAGAGCGCTGCGGCTTTCCCACCCCATCCTCGGTGTCCTCCGGCTCTTGCTTCACTACCACTTGGTTCATTTGAGCCCGGGTTCCCAAGTTTGGGCGCATAGTCAGGGGCAGGGGGGCGCACTGCTGCTGGTGCTGCTGGTGCCCAGACGACTGGTGGCGCTCCTCCATTGGGAGCTTGCACACAGGATTATGCGCAACCAGCATGAACTCCAGCTTGTCTTTCTCCTTCTGCAGGCTCTCGATCTCCTTCTGCAGATCCGCCTTCTCTTCCTCCAGCTTCTCCGTCTCCTGTGACAACAGACAGGAAATGAGGTTGAGCATTTGAGCATAAGTATGGGCAGGTTATTTAATTTATATATACATACACACACACACACACACACACACACATATACATATATATGTATATATATACATATATATATATGTGTGTGTATATATATATAAATATATATATAGATATAATATATATATATATATATATATATATATATATATATATATATATATATATATATATATATAATTATTATTAATTATTTTGTAATTATTTAATGTAGTTATTTTTTTCTGGTGCATGTTTGCCTTTATGTGACAGCAACAGTAGAAGGATGTTGCTGCTGTGGTCAGGCCACCAAGACACCCTAAGCAGAACAGTTTTAACTTGACTATAACAAACACTGTCCGTGTATTTCATAAATATTAAGTGACTAAATGGCAAGACATAAAGAACATGGCTGTAAACGTTCTTCTTCACTCTAATCAAAGATCTGTGCATGTGATTATACCAGAATTACCAGTCTTTGTTCAGAAACTAGGCTGTATGTGTGTTCTCCTAAAGCACCAAAAGAGGGCACTGTTTATTTGCTACTGTTTCCTAAACATAGAAAGTAGCAAAGTCAACACATTAAGTCAAGAATTTGTCATGGGCCATTTAGACTTACAATGTCCATTAGTCAAAGCCTTCTGCTTGAATGTAAGTTTCACATAAGGGCTGTGCATGTTTGTGTCTCTGAGATATGAGCCTGCATAAGCAGTGTGTCATTAATGTGTCACATCTGAGACAAAGACCGTGAAAGCTGTTCATCAGTTCTAGACATCATGCAGATTAAGATAAGCTGACCTGCAGTCTGAGAACTTTGACACATGGGCAAAGGTATGAGGAAGTAGTTGACATATGGAACACTACAATGAAAGATATCAGCCAATCATAGTGAGGACATTGAGGGAATATTGCCCTTTCTTTTTCACTGGAAAGCGACACTTCCTTATTTGGGATTTTTTAAAAACAGGCGTGTGAAGACGAGAAGGCGTTTTTGTTTTTTTATTACTTCCCTGGAAGCTATGGCTGTGGTGTGTGTGTGTGTGCGTGCGTGTGTGTGTGTGTGCGTGTGTGTGTGTGTGTGTGTGTGTGTGTGTGTGTGTGTGTGTGTGTGTGTGTGTGTGCACAGCATGGCACTATGTGGGATTGTGAGACAAGCAATTGGTCCCTTTTTACAAAATGTCCCGCATTCATGGAGACAGCTGCCTACAGCAAATTCCATTCCTGGGGTTTTTTTAAGGCCTGACAAGCTTAACCTCACTGTAATTCGTCTAATTAGTCCATTTAGTTGCCGTTACTGTCTGCCAAGGCAGGGCCGCGAGACAGCCCTACCTCTGTCTACAGCTGCCCGAGACAAAAAGCTTTTCATCGCCTGTCATCTCTTCACTCAGACCTTGCACTCAGAGACGCAGCGAGAGTCAAACCAGTAATGCGAGGTTGTAAATTTTAGGTGTGGAGTTCAATCACTCATCAAAAATCTGGACTGCTGCCAGACTTCTGAACAAGTGGGACTTCTTTTTTTTCTCCCCTGTTCAACATGTATTCTATTTGTGTTTTTATTGCCATTTTTTTACTTTCTGCATCAAAATCAGGACGCATGGGTGTTTGGTAGCTAGAGGTATAAGAGGAACACTATTCTCCAGCACTAACACTGTTGTTTTATACGAACGAAGCAGAACCCAATAACAGATTCCGATCTCCTGTTTTCAGGTTTCTACTCACCCCCTGAAGCATCTCGGTGAGCTCTCGCCTGCGGTTGCGGCATTTGGCGGCAGCTAACTTATTCCTCTCACGCCTCACCCTCCTTTTCTCCTCTTCCTCCGGGGTGAGCTGAGGGCAAGAAAAGAAGTAACATGGCAGGTAAAATAAGCTGTTTGAGAGATGCACAATCAATATGAAGCAAAGAGCAAGAGTATAAACAAGAGCTGGGTACTGCTGCTGGCTGGCTGTGAGTAGAATAATGATATAGAGATTTAGACTTTATTGACTTGATGGGACAAACTCAACGATTTGTTTTTTTGCCGTGGAACAAACATGTTTATTTAATGCTTTCCAATGAAAATAACAGTATTTTGCTTTGTTTTCAGGACAAACACACTTCAACTCACTTGCTTTATAAAATTCTGAAGAATAATACCACCTTGTACAAAGAAAAGAAACATCCCCTAGTGGTCTTTTTGCCCCCTCACCTGTTCATCTCTCTTGCGTCGGCCCCTTGCATCCCCGATGGAGCGGATGACCCCGGGCCGAGCCAGTGTGTTGTGCCCCAGCAGCCCCGGCCCATTGGTCAGGTGATGGCCGTACGGGTGGGAGCGGGAGTAAGGGTTGGACATGGAGGTGATGACGGTGGGCTGTACCATCCACTGCAGGTCTTGGCTGGTCGTGATTGCATTGATGGTGGGTATGAAGGCACTGTTAGAGCCGGGCATGTCGACCCTGTACTTCTGAAAAGAGAAGAAATGATAGCGATATTGTGAGACAGGTTGCATGAGGAAATTTCCGAGAATTGTTGGATGGCATCCGCTGCTGCTGTGGGTCAACGCATGCAACTCAATTCCATAAGCGTTTTAATTAAAATCTATGAGGCATTTCTCTAACAGCAGACACACACACACCACCACCGCCACCCACCATTATTACAAATTCACACATTTTCCATATTTCAAGCTTATAGTAATGATTTAATCCACATAGGCAAACCACTGTGTATGTAACCCCTGGAGTGGAACAGTGACACATGCAGTGAATCATGTGGGAAAGCCCAAGGTGTCCAGAGCATCTCACTTTACTACAATAAGCATGAGACAAAACACAGCACTGGGAAAGTCTTACACATGTCTAGACTGGCAGAAGGGTGATTATACCTAAAGATGGACTTTTTAGAGGGTAGATACATAAAGGGTCATATGGTGGCAGAGGCATGCTTATGTTGTCCAGAAAAAGAACAGAGGGATTTTAATACAAAATCTCATAGGCAAAATAAACTACTTTAGAAAGGTGATGGAATGTGTGGGAAAATAACTCGAACCTTAACAAATGTATTATTTAAAGTTAAATAATGCATTTGCCTGTAGTTGTGTGTGTGTGTGTGTGTGTGTGTGTGTGTGGGTGTCTGTCTAAAGTCATATTGTCATGCAAGATATTATAAGACAAGCCACTCCACACTTATGTATTTGGAGCCTTTCTTTCAAGTTCCTCCAATTATAATGCATACATATCTACAGTGGACATGCATGTGTGAATGTGTAATAATAATGTCCTGTATGAGAACCGACGTCAGATCAGCATTACTTTATGTCTCTGGAGTCCACAAACAGACGAGCTGCCTGCCTCCTGTGTGCGTAATTTACGCACGTCCCCATCTCCCCGTTATTCCCGACTTTCCGTCGGATATCCCGGCAGTCTATTGGAACTTTGTTTATCTGGTGAGTCATTGTGTATGGGATTTGTTAAGCACATGTGAAACGCGGTCAGTTCCAGTAAAGGGGGAAACAGCCCAGCTGTAACGAGCCAGACAGAATTTTTATTTCTGGCGAACTTGGCTGCTTTAAAATTCTAGTTTACTGAAAGAATGTGAATGCAATGGAGTGCGAATAGCAAACATTGAGTCACATAGGAGCCCCGGTTTAACAGATAAAACTTGGTCTGACAAAATTCTATTGGCCTGCCTTGTTATGTTACGTCTCAATAAACCGAACAAAGAAGTCGTGTTCCAGCCCGCTGTAATGGGAAGCAGACAGCGAGTGTGTGATTACAGGGAAGCAGAGCAATGATAGATACTGGCCAAAAGTCGTTTACCGTCATGTTGCGTGAGCCTGACGACGCTTTTCCACAGAACTGCTGTGTACGCAACACTTGGCTGCGGGTAAACAACATGTCTCTTCCCGGATTTATATCCTTTTATTTGTGAATATATTGGCACGGCTTCTTCCTGGCGGTGTACCGGCACGCCTGGAGTGTATGTGGGGTATGTCCCACTAAAACCTGTGATCAAATCTAGGAGACTTGTGTTTTCAAAAGTCTCTCAGAGCGCCGAGGTTTCTTTTCCCTGTTTTTCTAGTTATTGGCTGTCCTGCGCTCCCGGCCCCGCTCCCGCCTGAGAAAAATCCGACTACAATCTAAACATTAACAGGTCGTTTGTAATGGTTCCATGATAGAAATATCTGCAGCAAATGCAAACTTTAAGTGAAGAAATATATTTTTTAAAATTTCTTTTTCCCCTCTTTTTTTCTTCTTCCAACGGCTCGTGTCTTTGGTGCACTCCAAACAGACTGAACTGGTGCCCAGTAGAAATTAGAAAATCTCCTGACCCGTGTGTTAATGCCCGTATTACGCCGTACATGCCTGTTGCTTCTCCACTGTGTGTTTTATCTCTACTCAGTTCATGCTAGACTGACGTGATGTGTTTATAACGAACGAGGGTGTGTTATAAATGTGTTCCAAAGAATGTATCGTGCTTATAATGCGTGAAATGCGTCTCCAGTACGATGCGAGAGCGCAAATACCCCCAAATATTATATTTTACGCAGATGAGAAATATGAGAGGCTACAAACAAAGTGACATCTGGAATTCATGTATCCCATTTCTGTTTCAGAAAACAGAAAACAAATCACCGTACATCTGAACCTATGGGTTTAGGGATTCTGCTTTAGCATAAGAACCAACTGAAGAATGATGCTTATTTTATATTTATATGATCAAATTCCCCGTGCGTATCAGGCGGTGCGTAAGTAAATGTGATATTCAATTAAAAGTTGTCTGCATCATTCGATGGTGTTTTCATGACCTATGACATAATTCAAATGGTATGAGTCCAGAATACTTGTGCATGGATCGAGTGTTTGCATCTGTTGAGTCACTCGGTGCAATTTGTGTCATTAGGTTCATCGTGTTTTTTACCCAAGCGACATGGAGAATTCCTAAATCCCCGTTAACGATTGGAGCCCGTAACATGGCACAAACAAATAATAATATTAATAATCTATAGGACGAAAAACCTGCAATTCTAAGAGGTTGTGCACATAAAATAGAATCAAGACGGATACGTGTGGGTGCATTATTTACAGATAATGTGGCAGCGGCCGGTGTTTCCTGGTGTTACCTGGTAGCTTGAGGTAGAGATCGGACTTCCGATCGTGCTGCTGCCGCTTGTGAAGGACTCTGGCTGGGCCGGAGAGGTGCTGCTTCCGCGGGACGAGGTGTCGTAGTTCCCGGCGTAGTCCTGGTACATGATCCAGGAAAAAGGAAGATTTCAGTAGACGGTTTGGGCTCTGAACCCCCGTTTTGTTTCTTAAATCCTCGCAATGAAAAGGCACCAACAGGAACAAAAATCCTCTGACTCGAGACGTCGTTAATTTGGGATATCCAGAGAAGAGTTGGCAAAGACAATGCAATTATGCTCCTCTAAACTAACCTAAAACATCTCACAGATATCACCAGTTACAATAAATATTTGTGTTATCCGTGCGTGTAAAGGCTGTTTTTTTAATCGTGCCTTTAATATTGCTGCACCGCAGGTAGACCTACACTACACTATTAAAGATCCTCTCAGGTGCGCAAACTTCACCCTAAAGTCAGCAGCACACCTTCAGCAGTCAAATCCAGTTGAGACCAGTGAACCTGTAGTTAGAGAGTGACTCACGCAGGTTAACGTTCGCTTTAAAACCTATTGCCTGCTTAATCTCAATATTTTCCGTCGCCTTACCCAGTACTCACTCTATCTGAGCTCTCTGCTGTTCACGGAACAGTTCTAACTTTTTTTTCTTTTCCTTTTTACCACACTTCCTAGAGATGACTCACTTCAATGGCACTATGAAGAACTGCAACGGCTTTTCAACACCAACGAAACAGCCTACGTCACGCCAGGGCGTTGCGACTTCATCCAGGGAGGGGTCGTTTCTGGATAAGGCAGTGAGAAAGAAGGATCCGCTGTGACCATGCTTCGCCCAGCGGACAGTGGAGATATAATCGAGAAGCAGCGATTCAGTAGAAGTGTCTCAAATATGCGTGGATGGATTTATTTTTTGATACGGACGTCAGTGCCTGCTGCGGAGTTCACTATTCGTCTGACTTGCTTTGGTCCATTGACGCATGTTTCCTAAAATGGGCAGTTGCGTCAGAGAGCGCGTGTGGGTTTCCTTGGTAAAGGAAGCGTCAGACACTGGAGGGATTCCCTCCCCTCGCGCACTGCACTCCGGACTCGGAGCTCTCAGCGCGCGGGTCCCGGTCCGGTTGCTCATCAGTGCGGGAAAATGAAGATATTAAAGCCTTAGACGAAAAGATAACGAGCATATGAACGCACGCTGGTTTAAAAAATGCGCTCCACACGTGCGCGCTCACAGAAGGAGTGAGTGTAAAGCAGCAAAAGCGTCTCCTGAGAGAGCTCTGGCCCCGAATCTGTTCGATGTCCGCCTAAAGCCCAGAATGCCTGAAATGTACTGACAATGGGGAGAGAGCACGCGCGTGTAATATGTCCGTTATTTCTACTGCCTGAAGACGCGCGTGCTCAGCATCCACCGGCTTTCACACCATCCCTGTTAATAAAGACTACTTTAAATGATTGGACATGCGACTGAGTCTTTGTGTTATTTGGCGGAGACGCATTGTGCGCAATTTAGAGAGGTGGCACAAAACACACCATGATGCATTTGGTCAAATAGACGTGGCCCACTGGTTAGGTCTACACAACAGTGCAGCACTGCTGCTTCAAAGGATTCTCACTGAAATGTGGGCTAATTGTAATTCGGACGCACCTCATAAACAAGGGCACAGCGCCCAGAATGTGACACGTTACACGATATGAAATGGCGTATTAAGTATAATCCAATCCGCCATGGTTCCTATTTTAATCTGCATCACCACAACTGGTTCTGATGAGCTCTCTTAAAGCTGTTTGCCGCGCATATCTTTGCCAGAACGAGTCGCGCCCGTCAAAAAAGTTTCAGCTGCAGTGTTCAGTCGGAGGAAGTTGCGTCGAGGGAAAATGATGTGCAGGGGGTTTTCTGAGGTGACCACTCGCCGCGGAGGGACTGACTTCATGTGCTTGCTCATAATGCAAACACGTCAATTACACTGTAGGTAATCGAGCCCTCCAATATGTCACCCTTTCCAAAGTTACTGGGTGTCATTTTCGCTGCATTACCTTTTGACCTGCACAGTGATCTGTGACTCCCTGTGTGGAGGAGACACATTCACTTCGGTCACGGGAAGTGGCGAGAGAAAGCGCGCAGATGTTCAATAAATCTTTATTTGAATGATATTAATTAATGATTAATGTTTATCATCCGCTCGCGACACCGCTTTTTAACGGTAACGGTGTTGCTAAGCGACACAATTTCTGCTAAATTACTCGAGGAAATCTAATCTGCCATAGTCCTATAATTAATGCAGTAATATCATTTGAGATGCACCCATCGGCGTCAATTTGGGAAACGCAAGGTATGGCACTGTGACAGGTTCTGTTCCTATATGAGTCCAATTTGGATATTTAAGTACATAATGAGATACCATGCAAGAAATTGGAATACACAACAAACAGCGTTATGAGATGCCTGTCAGTCAGACATTATTGCTCCAGTTTGTGATTAGCTTCATGGATGTCGATGCTAATGACAGATTCAGGGACTTTAAAAAGTTGAGTGCCTCAGCACTGCAGCGCAGGAGCACTAGTAGGTCAGGTCAGGACACGGCTAGAGGCCGACGGGGTAGGCGTGCGCACTGAGGCGGCTGATCCGCAGGTCGTGCGCCACTGACGCGTCGGTGTGCCTCCATCACACATCATAAGGAATCAGCTCCATATAGAACATCTCATCAGCCTGCAGTCTACACAGGTATTATGCTCACTGACAGACAATAAGCAAGAGGCTTACCTGGCCGCAGCCGACGTGTTGTAGGTGCTCGTGACGCAAGAGGGTTGATGGCCCTAATGCTGCCTTCAAGTACCCTAAATCCGAAAGGGAGATTGTAAATACATAGCAGTTTGGCCGAGTGATTCAGGTCAAGAGTAACACAAAAACGATTATTAGGTTAAAGTAAATATATCATGTATTACTTTGATAAAAGTGAAATCCACCTGTACTAATAGTACTTGAGTAAAATGTTAAAAGTGACACCAATACTGAATGTACTTAAGTGTCAATAGCAATTTTATCAAGTAAAATCTACTTGAGTATCACAAGTAAAGATGAATTTATGTACATATATACATAACATTGTATACTGTAGACAACAATAATGTGTCAACTTTGGCTCTGTTGCAGCATGTCATCTGCAGAGAAACTAGTAATTAAAGTTACAGCATTTGCCTCCAAAATGTACACAAGTGGAAGTAGAAATGATCATAAAATGCAAATACCTGATGAAAGTATAAGGCAGGGAGCATAAAGTCAAAGAGACAGTGTTTGACTATAACCATGTTCTATTTGAATAATTGCAAGCTCTTTGTCAGGCTTTTTATTTGATACATTTGCTATTCCCAGTGGTGGCATTTACAAGTACAATTTTAAGGGAACTTGTACTTTACTTGAGTATCTCCACTTTATGCTACTTTATAATGTTTCTACATTAAATTGTTATGGTTAATCATATGCTTTACTCCGCTGCTTTTGTTACACAGCTATAATCCTTACATTTGCAGCTTTACTGTATGATGCGTTGATAAAACATAAAGCGACCCCAATCCACCTCTGCCAACCACAGCATTATAATATTGCACACACACATTCAGGCATCAGTATTAATAGATATTAATCCCATAATATAATATAGATTAATATAACCCTTACTGAGGTTACTGTCCTGCATTATGAGTATGAGTAAATTTAATATTTTGTGCATTTTGCCAATGATTCACACATACTTTTCCTGAAATACCTTGCATACAGGCCTTTTACATGTAATGGGGTGTTTTTACATTGAGGTATCGCTTCTTTTACTCAATTGTAGGATCCAAATGCTTTTTTCACAGCTGCCTATTCCCTTATCATCATTGACATAATTGTAAGAATGTGATCTTGGGTGTAAATCTGTCAAAGGCACCTGAGCCTCAGACACCTCTGACATTATGCAGTGTGATTTGTTATCATTCGTCCCTTTTGATTCAATTAAGGCCATTCTCCAACTGAGTTTTTTGTGAAGAATTAAATAGATTCATATGGACTGTAAGCTGAAGCAAAAATCATGACATCACTGAGCTTCTGTATTGCTAAATAATTATCAGGAAAACAGCTCAGCAGCACAGAGAGGAAGAGGCTGTTTCATCTGAATTCCAACTTTTCCTCTAGTCAGCAGAATTCACAGTGATCATTATGATAGGTGTTTCTACAGGCATTTTTTTTGCCCTTGCCTTCCTTTGTTTTCTCCTGTTATAGTGTCACTCAGCTGTCTTGTCATAATACCTTAACCTAGATAATAGCTCAACATGATCAGCATGGCTAATCTCACAGCTCAGGTTCTGCTCACACGCAGACACCAAAGTGCTGACTAGGAGCATAGTGAGTGGGTTACAGAACCATCAGTGTGACTGACAGTGGGATTTATTGGTGTACTAGCAGCTAACACAGTTAATATACTGTTTTGTGATGCAGTGCTGCAAAATAGCACTTCACCACATGATTCAGGAAGCCTGGTAGACCTGCGAGTGAACCACATGGTAAGATTTACAGGTCAGCAAATTTCATAATTAATAGGTAACTTATTTGAACTTTTTTAAAACTACCTCCAGATTATTACAATATTTGCCTCCAAATGTATTGAAAATCACCCCAACATGATCTCATTACACCATTCTGGGATTTTTCCAATAAGGTATCAATAAATAGCTGCTAATTTCTTTCATATAATTACAGGTAACTTCAAACTGGATTCTGCTTAACTTCAGCTTTACTTAAACTGGATGTTATTATTTGTACTGTCTCAAAATATTTTTTTTTTTTTAAAAAGTGACATTTAAACATGCTGCATGCAGTGAAGACATTAATCCTCATTAAGCAAGCACAGGATGAGACTCTTAAAATGGAAAATTGGTTACTGGATTTTTCTTGATTACAAAGTTGTATTTGTCCGCAGTTCTCAATTTCTTTGTGGTTTACAATCAAAAAACTTTGACAATTAGGATATATTTGTTACAAAGTTGTACTGATCTCCTGAAATGACAAAAATTGATGAGAATATAAATGGTTAAAAGCTGTACTTCACTGTACTTCAACTAACAAGAAGTTAGACAGAAACAAGTTGGAAATATAGCTGCAGCAACTCACTTCAGTCTAGTAGACTGCCAAGGTGAAGTTAGATACATTGGTTCTAAGTTCTTCAACACATTTTCAGGTAACTTCCAACTGGTTTTTGTCTATTTTCTATCGAAAAACATCCACGAATATTATGATTAGATAGTGTTGGTGGGGATTTTTTACACGCTCTGAGGTAATTATTGTAGTAATTTGTGGGTCATTTCAAAATAAGACATTTAAAAAGAATGACTTGTGAATTGTTATTTATTCTCCATGAAATTTGCTGACCTGTAAAATGAATTCTTACCAACAACGTTTACCTTTCTGTCTCACACTGCTGACAATGACATGAACCCTATTGAAAAAAATCCTGTGTGACTCAGTTTTTGCTCTGACAATGCAGTGGGAAACATGTGCTCTCTTGTCACAGTGTCTTGTGCCATTTTGACTTTTTATATAGAAATCTAATCAGCAGTTTCATCAGGATGCCCACTGTGCAGGAACATGGCTTTAAAAAGAGGATGGATGCCAGACTGGCAGACAGCTCCTGTGAATTAAAGTAACCATCCTTCAGTGATTTCATTTAGCGGTTGCCTTGGTGACTCATGTAAAGCAGTCAAACACAACAGCACACAGGGATAATTTGATCATTCTTGACCTCTGGAGTGTGGGATTGTGGAGAGAAGAATATGAATTCATTGGCTGCATATCCTCCAATAAGGCCAATCACATTCAGGTATGCACAAAGCACAGCAGCTGCTCCCAGCACCGTTCCTCTTGTTCATAAGCAGTCTATCTTGAATATCTCTAACCAACATGAGGCAATTTATGGCGTGACAAACTTATTTGTTTCATCTGAGATACCAGATCCCATAAAACCAATTAATTTACACTAGCAAATATTCAATGACAGCTTCAACTGTGTGGATGAAATATTAGCAGACTAATAAAAATTGGGGCGGCTGTAGCTCAGGGGGGAGCACAGGTTGTTTAGCAATCAGAGGGTCACTGGCTGGAGTGCTTTGAGCGGTCAGTGGACTGGGAAAGTGCTATAGAAATGCAAGTCCAATAATGTGCCCAAGTTATATACATGGCATCTCGTTGCAGTAAGTAAAGATGCACTCTACCAAGTTTAAACCTGCAAATCAGTTTACCTGTCATGCAAAGTTCTACTGTGAAAATAGCTGCATAATGTCTTCTGTGGGTGATAACCCTCGGGTTCATCTTAGGTTTGTCCTTGGAGTCAATGTGTAAGTGGAACCTTGCATAACAAACTGGGCTTATGGAGTTTAAAGATGTGTGTGGATGGTCAAATAAAACAAACAAGAAAAAGCTACCTAACTGCATAATGGGAATTGTAGGTTTCAGTGCGTTTGATACCTAAAATGTGGCCATTGTCCTCCAAATCTTTCACTCAAAGTTCAACCCACTGTATGTTAGTGCAGTATAAAATGGCAAACTTCTTTGCAATAGTTGCTTATTTGCACAACCGCTGGTTACAACTCCACCAATTCACAAAGGAAATATCTGCTGCCTTAAGTGCTACATGTTCACCAGCTATTAGTGTCTTTCTGCTTTTTGAACTTTTTCACTGAAGCTGCCTCCATAAATATAGCGAAGTTCTCACTCCCAACTTCAAATATTTGGCATGTTTGGCTCCCTTCTAATGACAGTTTTGCACATGAAAGGCAACAAAGTCAAGTTAGCACTACTGTGTAATATAAAACAATGGTTCAACTTTCAAAATAAAGGCTCCGCAGTCAAGTTAGCAACAATAAGTCATGTAAATTCAAAATAAAATAAATGTTTGTGGTTTGGTTAGGTTTAGGCAGAAAAACTACCTGGTTAGCTTCAATGCAAAAAAACTACTTTGTAAGGTTCAGGAAAAGATCATACTTTGGGTTAAAATACCTACATTCAGTCTTTTAATGTAAGTAACACAAGCGATGTAACTGATGTCACATAATGTACGCGATGTCACTCAGGTAACGTGAGTGTGGTCACTCATCTGGGTGTCATGTTTCCATCACTGCTCATCAAAGCTGGAGCTGAAAGATTTCTGATTGCACCTGTTCCTACTGAAGACAAAAGCCAGATGTTAAAGGGATAGGTCAGGTTTTTTGTAGTGGGGTCATATAAAGTACATATCTATAGTCGATCTGTTTCCTACCGTAATCACCGATCAGCGCAGCCTCAGTTTGGAAAAGTAGAGAGCCGCTCCAGCCAGACGCTCCGCTTTGTACTGCAGTGAACAGGGTCCAGAGAAAAAGCGAAATTTAACCACCTAAACAAGGCTCACCTAAAAAAATCTACAACATTTCAAGTGTACGCTGTCTAGAGAAAATTCACACCACTTCACATCGCCATCAGACCGCCCTTTCTGTGTGTTCCTCCGTTCACTGCAGTAGACCCCACTTCAAAAAACCTGAACTGTCCCTTTAATGGTTTTTTGTCCAGTGTGACTATGAGAGCAAGCTGACCAGTAAAGCTGCAGCTAAATAATAATCTGAACTCACTATAAAGCGCTGTAAAGCTGAAGGCAGCTGCAGATTCAGGTGATAATACCCTGTAGGTTTGTCACTTTTCACCCTTTTCACACTGTTATTAACATATTTATTACAGCCGCTTCAACATAAGTTGATATTTTGGGAAATATGCCCACTTTTTGAACGACTTTGGTTCCGCAAGTGAATTTCCTATTAAATTACTACATTGAATCAATTGTTTTTGAAAATCCATCTTTAAAAGGTTTTAAGCCTGGAATCGAACTAATCGACAAAATAAATGAAGAACCTGATTTGGAGCAAAACAATTAATGTGAGAGATAATTATTATTTATTTTTCTACATCTACAGGATCAGGAAGATCATGGCTTCACAATCACATAGCTAGTGATGCTCAAGTCGATCTTGGATTATGGTTATATTATAATGGCTTATAATCAACATTCTTGATTCAGAAAATGAATGGGATTATCACTTCTGGAGCCTCACTGCTGATCTCTTTATCTTGTCTGGACTATAAGCAGCCAAGGGATGTTAGCTTAGCTAGTGTTTGGCCTAGCTTCTGCTTCGTTTTTGCATCGGTTGAACAAATGAGATAAAACATGCTAATAGCAAGCTTTGGGTGCTCGGCTAGCTGTTTCAAAGCTCGATGCAGTCTTTACTGGAAAGATATGACAGTGGGATTGATCTCCTCATATAACTTTGGTAAGAAAGCAAGCGACCATGTCTCCTAACATGATGACCTGCTCCTGTAATCAGACACATACAGATATGCTCCCAAACTGTCCAATCAGAGGGAAGTCTATGTTTTACTATGGTAATTATTACATTTGATGTTACATATCTTATCTTGCGGAATACTAATTATGTTAAGAAGTTCCACAATATAAGTCCATGTATCCATGTAGTCCATGTAGTTATAAATAAAGGATGACATTTGGGAAAACTATGGATTTCCCTGCAGTGCTGATGGTTAAATTGCTGCTAACTGAAACCTGCCTACACAACAACATTGCTAGATGTGGAGCTAAATCACTCCTTACAACAAAAAAGGCATCCTTACCAGGGTTTCTGAGAATGACACCAACAAATCCTTCACTAGAATTGTGTCCTGGACCTCAGATCAAAAGAGGAGCAGCGCTAGATTGGCGTGAAGTGGGAATCAGGAGGTGGGGCTATCTTATTAAATAACATCATGTAGCAACCAAATGTTTCCTCGCTTGTTTGCTGCTGCAGTCGGGAAGCAAAAACCAAGTGATCTCATCTGACTCAACTTCAACGGCAACTTGTTTTCATGTCATTGTGCAGGTCTACTAGCTGACAAAATCTAAAGTATACTTTTACACAGGAGACTGCAGTAAAGCAAGGTGCTTTACTCTGTAATTTACCAGGAAATTCTGCTTAATCAAATGACCACAGGCAGAATGCCAAGTGGAGAGACACATATTTACCTGTACTGAGCATACAGTACCTTCCAATTAACAAACCCAAACACAATCTTGACAGTAACTTCACAAGCATTAAGGTATCAGTTCCTGATACAATGGAAGGAAGTGCGTCACAGACGTGCTGTACCTTGAGACAAAGAAGAACGGAACAGTGCTCAGGCAAAACAGCAGAGAGAGAAGGGGAAACATTGGAGCATGTGGTGGAAGAAGTGAACAAATAATGGGGTCTGAGCGAAGAGAAGAACAAGTGGTCGGGGGACTTCTGAGCAGGCACAGAGCAGTCAACACAGCCACCTGCAGCTCGCGAACAAACAGGACCCCGGTGTTCCTTCCACTTTTACTGGATTGCTTGTTTTTAGTGGAAGAAAACAAACACTCCCCCCACCCTATACTAGAAACTAAGGAAAGGAAAATGCTGGCTGCCTGACAAAAATGGGCTTTTATATCGGCGTATTATTTTGTTTTGGCTGTCCTGCGTGTTGTTTTCCTCGTCGCTGGCCCGAAACAGTCAAATCAAATAGCGTTCTGTGTGACTGTGACGCGTCTCAGTGCAGCCACAGTGCACACACAATGGGCAAGTTTATCTTACTCCGTCAACAAGGTTGTCAGTGTAATTTATGAGTATGCTGGTCTGAGAGCAGGCTGAGGGCTGTGCAGCTTGGAATGTTAATGGGTTTTGGTCAAGGAACTGAGTTGTCCGCCTGCTGTTTGACCTCATCCTCCTTTCTGCACGTGACGACTCGAACCAATCCAGTCTGAAGCTTAAGGAAGGAGCTGCCTTAAAACTTAAAGATGTGATAAGCGAGGTTGGTTCGGTCATTCGTCAGAACATCATCGGTGCTTCATTGCTGTTATTTTCCCAGAAATCACCTTTTTAAACTAAAAGCGTGGGCGGTACAGTTGCATCATCTTATTTTGGATTTTTGGTTGATGATGTTTTAGTTTCAGGACTTTTGATCTCTTCAGCTATTGAAGCAACTACCCATTTGTCCTGGAAGACTGGAAACACAAACACATCACTTCATGTTCATCAAAAGATTTTTCCTAGGAAGTGGTAAAAGTGTTTAGAACAACAAGTCCAAAAGCTTTTGACGAAGTTGAATCACGCTGAATATTACTGTAAATGCAGAGAAGAAGCCCCATTTGGAAAACAAGGACATGGAAGATACAGTTTTATCCTCATTGCTACTGAGTCTCTTAATCAGGCAGGGTTGTACTGGAAAACTTCACTCAGTCCTGTTACAGCTTAGTGAAGATTAGCGCTGTTGGCTTGTCTTTAGATGCAATCTTGCATTTCTTGGTGTTAACATACAGAATTCTTTGTGTTCAGCTTTATGTGCTAATATATCACTCATTTCGTCACATGCTGCTCTGAGGCTTATCCTCACTGTAGAATAATCCACATTGTTTCAGCTCAAATTATCTGGGTCCTCTGTGGAACATCCATTGTACAATCAGACGAGAGAATATGTGTTGTGAGCTTTTAGATTGGCCCCACTGCTGCCTCTCTGGTATCTTACTAGTCTACTTATCATATGCCTTGTATCTTAATTGAAATATTAAGTAAATAGTCATATAGAAATATGTCTAAATAAGTTTTTAGATTCTAATTCCATCAAGAAGGCTGGATCCAGTTTTCCATACTTATAAAAATATAAATAATATTTTTAAATATTTAAATATACAACCAAATCAGCAGACACATATATTCAATACTAATGTTATGTCAATGGAGTGGCATATGAATGCCACTGTTGCCACTGTTGATGACATTTAGCATTTAGCAACACATTTAGACATAATGCGTTGTGAGCACAGAATGGCTTAAGACATTGACCTGTTATTTCTATGCCATTTAGTGATACCAGACTCTCAACACAAAAGCAAAATCCAACTAAATTTAACAACAGTTAACAGTACACGCAATATTTATTTTCTTGAAAGCATGATAACATTTGCTATACATAAAGTAAAGCTGAACCTGATGGTAATGTCATTTTTGACACGATAGCATTAATCGTAAAGTTAATTGATCAGCAGAGTTATTGTTTTATTTGCGACCCATACTGCTGTAACAAAATAATTTCCCTGTCTGGGATAATTAAAGTAATTCTATCCATCTATCTATTGTCCATCTAATATTTGTTGATATATTTCGGTCTAATTGATTGTCAATTTGGTTTAAAATAGATCAACTTCATCATGTCTCAAGATAAAGCAAGAGAATGACCTAAAATGTTCCCATGTGGAGTGAAATTTCAAGTTCTTAAAACAAAGTTTTTACAATTGAATGGCAGAAATCAATTCTTGTAAGATAGTACTGTGTAACAAGACTTACAAGAGATGTATGTACTAAGCTGTGTCTGTTGTTTAGCCTACTGAACAAGTGCCGGTTCAGACCTCTATATGTTCCTGGACAATATCTTGGACATGACAACATTTCTGACTCTTTGGACAACACTGTATTGTGATCAATGTTTTGCAGAGGAACATGGACAGAGTCTGTGACATTACCCATGGGTTTCTTAAGGGACGTGTGGAAGCATGCAGTCATGTCGTCAGTTCTTTGGAGGGAAAAAAAGCTGGAGATGGACGAGTAGACTGCAGTCACTTCTGACTGTGATACATAGAGACACCTGTCAATCAAGAAAGACACACCTCTCTTTAAGTCTTAATATCTTCTTAAATGATCAACAACGATCACACAAAAAAATAAAAATAAGAATAAATGAAGGTATCAACCAAGACGCTAACGTTCATACATTCATTGATCAAACAGAAACATGGAACTGCACGGAATTATGGGAAGGGGGAGGGAGTGGTAGTTGATCTTCTTCCTGGGGTCGACTCCTCTGGTGCGTCCATTCCTTCCGGCTCAATGGAGCCTCAATGTGAGTGTGGAAAAGTGGAAAATTTAATTAGGCTGCCAAGGGGGGTTTGTGTCACTTGGCATGAGCCATCCCCCACCCTCCTACCCCAACCCACTACCACCATCAGCCCCTCCTCCCACCCTCACTCACCCTTTGCTCTTATCTAATTTGCTGCAACCACCCGGTTGTTTACGCTTCTTTTTGTATTTTTAACCAAAGTCCTTTGGGACATGACCTACTGGGCCAAGGAACAGATAGAAGTCAACAGTTTACAGCTGCACAGAGGTTTTGAAGCGGGTGAGACCTGATGTGGCGGAGCTGCCACTGAGCACGGATGTGTGGATACGCTGAAGCAGTGTGGCTGCTGCATGGAGAGAGGGGCAAACACACTGACTGCCATTTCTATCTCACTGCTTGTGCGACAATATAATAAGGGGCTACCACCACACTAATGACAGTCTGCCTAAATTTAGATTATTGGTCATAGGTAGGCTTTTGCATAACTATTGATATCTAATCACGGTGGTGAACCCACATGTGAAAATCACATGATGTGACAGCAGTGTCAAAATGATCTGCTATTCCTTCACTTGTCTGAAGCACATGTGTGTGTGGCTTCAATATTTACTGAACTTGCTTTTTTTAAAAATTTTGCATAATATGACAAGCATACACACACATAACACATACATTACAAACACACTTTAGGAGATGCCATTACAGTTTCAGTTCTAACCTATAATCATGCCCTCACATCTTATCTTCAAATATTTCTTCCTTCTTAAAAGGAGGTAGCATGAGCAACATATATCCATGAGTACATACCTTTACAGTCAATTATACTGCAATAAGTGTATAAATACAAGATGGAGGATTAAAAAAAAAAAAGAAGAAGAAAAAAAAAGAAAAAAGAGGTGACTAAAGTTCTGACATTGTCTGTATTACTGGTAACCATCTTTGATCAAACCTGTCTGATTTGAGCTGTAACCTTGCTGTGATTTTCTCCATGATGAACACATTTTTTACTCTTTCTCTCCATTCCATTATACTGGGGGGTTGCAGTTTCAACCAGGAAGTTGTAATTGTTTTCTTCGCTATTAAAAGTAAGATTTTCAGTAATGAAGTCAAGTTCCCATCTATGACATTATCCGGAATACACCCAATATGTACAATGCTAAATCCAGAGCAAAGTCAATACCCAAAACATGTTTTATTTCCTTTCGGGTATTCTTCCGATGAATTCCTTCTTCGATGAGGTTTTACAAATATTCTCCCACTCTTTATGTGTTTTAAGGTAATGTCTTAGCTGGAAGCACTTGTAAAAATCATGGGCTGGTAAATTAAATTCTTGTTCTAACTGTTAAAATGACTTCAAAGTTTGTCCCCTGAAGATTTGTGCAATATATTTTAACCCCTGATGTGTCCATCTATTATATCCTGCATCCATCATGGATGGCAAAAAATTAGGGTTTGTCGAAATTCTGGTAGCTCTACATATGGAGTTTGACAATTTTAATTTCTTACGTACCATTGACCATACTTTCATTGTACCCCTGATCCAGACATTGCCCACCTTCAACCTCTTTAGTGTTACTTCACTCATAAATGGAAGCGACTCTATAGGTATATTTTTGCAAGAGTTTTGTTCCATTCCCACCCACAATGCATCTGCATCTTTTGTAATCCACATAATTATAGCCCTGAGTTGAGCAGCCCAGTAGTAGTTTTTTAAATTAGGTAAATTCAATATTCCCTTCTCTTTTGGGCAAAGAAGTGTCCTATACTTAATTCTAGCCTTCTTTTTTTTTCCAAACAAATTTGGATATAATCTAGTCTAACATTTTAAAGATAGAATTAGAGATCACAATAGGCAATGCCTGAAACAAAAACAACAACCTTGGTAATACATCCCCTGAATTTCTAAGTTGGACAATTTGCTTCATTCTCATTGTTATGCCTTATTTGCCAGCTCAGTCAGATTAAATTTACTAATGTCTTAGGCATGGCCAGATTTTTTCCGAGGCCCAGAAACAACAATACAAATTGACACTGAAATGTGTGGCACTGTGTCGCACAGCACGAACATTGTACAATGTCCTACATAACATGACAACAATTCACTAAATGAAAGTGGCAACACTGAATTGACTAGTTGACTAACTGCACACATCCCTAGTAAATAATAATAATAAAAAAGCAATACTTACATGTACAAGTGTGGCTGTTGAGATGCAATTTGTAAGAATTGATTTCATACTCCAAACAAATAAGGGGTGGCATATCACATAGTAACCGCTAACATGTGATAACTGTAGCCTTCATTAGCTAGTTAGCTCAGCAAGCCATGCATCTACAGTAGCGGTCTGGACTGGGAGCTCTGCATTCTATTGATCATTGTAGTTAACTTTTGTGCTAATAACATTTCAAACTAAAATGAAGGCTAATATATTTGGCCATCTAAAATAGTTACATGTAGAATTTCTTGCAGCTTGTGATGCCACATTCACATCTAGGTTACACAGATGATTGCTTTTGTTTGGATGGCACTGTGTAACACATTACTTAAGTCGTTGTTGACAAGGAAAGTTTGAGTATCGCAACTATTTAGACCTGTGGCACAGTCGCTCAGCCTTGCTTCCAGTTTTGCTGGGTGGCCTCTTGAGGTATTGCAGTGAAAAGCATTTTCCCCATAGAGCAGCATTGTAAATTAAATGTCTGTAAAATTGTTGAAAGGACACCACCAACTCCAAATAAGGTCAAAGAATGACTCTTTTATTATCAATTTGTGAAATATGGAGGTTTCATATTTGTACAACTTTCCTCGACCTGAGTAATTTATATAGTTATATGGGACGAGTGTGAACCCACATAAGCTAATATTAGTTTTGTTGGTTAGGCATGCAACAGCTACACGGGAAATACCCAAACACTATCATGCTGTTGTAGTTCATGTCAGTAAGGTATGAATGGACAAATTTGATACAGTTTGCTGCTCATTTCCTTTCATGCCAATTTAAAACAAAATTGACACCTGGCATTTAAATGTGACTTCAGAAACTATTGGCTGCAGTCTGAAGTCTCAATATTGTGGAAACTGGTGGACCAAAAACGTTTAAGTCCTTGCAGTGATGCCCGAGCCGTACCTCATCACGTGGCTGCGTCACATCCACTCAGGCTCAAAAGAAAAGTTTTCCTTCAACTCGTCAGGAGCTGTGCTCACCCCTTGCGCACTCTTTCAACTTCCAACACATGGATATTTATTTTTCGGAAGTGGGGAGGGGGGTTGAGGGGAAGCGGGAAGCTGGTGGTGTTGGAGGGATGAAGGAGTCTTGTCACATTACATGTACCTGTCTGTGTGCGTCTTCACTTGCGGCTGTCATCTCACCTGACAGGTCTATCAGTGTCCACGGCTGATCAGAACACGTCCCTCAGCCTGACAGGCTGAACCGACAGCGCCGCAATCCAGACTGACAGCTCCTCAGGTAGCTGGTGGAGGGAAGGAGGACGGGAGGGAGGAATCTGTGGGCGAGAGGCAAGACAAAGGCTGCTGAGGAGTAAAAGAACACACACACAACAAGAGGAGTAAATTAAAGTTAGTAAACAAACTGAAATAATCAACCGGGCATGACAGAACTGACAATAAAGTGATTCTGAGATAACCGCTTTGTGACTGAGCGATTGTTGCCAAACATTACCTTTAAAACCCCCCAAATCCATTTTCTGCTGGGGAAACACGGGGTGCCAGTTTGAGTATTTTTGAGTAAATTGAGTCTCACTTTTTACGACAATCAAGCAAATTGAACCAAGGCCAAACTGCGTGCTTAATGCAGGGGAACCGACGGCTGTATTCCAGAGAAAGAACACCTGCGGGATGTGCTTTGGTTAACCCATGAAAGCTTTAAATCAAGTGTCTATGATCACACCTAAGGGAAAATGAGGAGGGAGCCCCCCCTGCTCTTTCTCCTTTCCCACAAAAATCTCTCTTTATCTTGTCAAAAGCCATCGAAAACAAGCCCATCCAGAACGCCTCAACAACATGAAGATGAGACAAAACGGGAAAACCTACAAGCTCCAGAGCGAAGACTCATTTGATCAGCTTAGCTAGGCTCTCCTGGCTTCTCATGTACGACGAGTAATTAGCAATTAACAATCAGGGTTTAACTAGATCCAGTTATTATCTGTAAGCAAGAGGGGGGAGAAAAATATCTGCAGCTTTGACTTGGAAGTGCATTAGAAATTCCTGTACTACTCGAGTTCGATAAAAAAGAAGAGTGAGGGACCCAAGCAGTAATTCTCTCATTTTCAGACATCTCTGGGCCATTTTTTTTTTTTCAAATTCCCAGATCAAACAGGCTGTAACAAAAGGCCCCAAATCCCCCCTCCGCTCTCCTCCTCCTGCTCTCTCTTTCCAAAATTAGTTAAGCCTCTCAGCTCCATCATCCTCAACATGGCTCGCATCAACAACCCTACGCTGCACTGCAAATGCTGCATAGCCTCTGAAATCCACCCCTCCTCACACATGCTCCTCTTCAACCCCCCTCCCTCAAAAATGAGGCGGGGGGAGACAACTCCCCATATGTCACTCTGAATTTGTACTTACAGGCAAAACACAAAGTACCCCACAGTCTGGAGTTTGTGATGTCACCCCCTCCTCCCTCTTTCACTTGGCTAACTGTTTGTCTTTTGTCTTTTCTTGGGTAATGTGTGAAGTCAAAAAACTGCTGTTCAAAAAAAAGATGATGAAAAAGAAAAAAAAAAACAGAATCAGGCGAGGCTGACAGATGGGTGATTCGGACATGATGACTGGGGAGAAAAGCAAACAGTCTCGAATAAGGCTGTCCGCCTTTACTGCTCTGACATATTCAGGCCTTTTTGAAGCTCCTTGTTTCCTTCTGATTACCTCATCCTTGCTTCTGCCACAGCTGTTTACCATCTCTCTTCTCAAGGTGATGATTCAGGATTTTCAATCACTTTTTACACATTCTCTCCTTTTCTGTTATCATCTTTCCATATACACTTCCAGCGTCTGTGTCACACTGCACCTTTGTCCATCTTCCACAGATTTTCTGCTCTTCAAAAGTTTCCGGCAACTAGCCCGACTTCTGAGGTGAAGTGGGGTGAGTGATGCCAAGAGCTAACTCTGGTTTATTGCCCAGGAAGGTGCTCTTTGCTGAGCTTTAAGTGATCCTGTTTCACACAGTTGTCAGTTCTCTGGGCTGGCAGGTCCTCGCTGCCTCTGAGCTAGCTGCTTATAGGGTTGTCACCAAAGCAGTTCCTGTTAATCTAATGCTAATATTCATGTTTTCCAGCTACCTTTCAGCTATAACTACACCTGCTTCTGGAGCAGACAGGCCTTCCTTAGCATCCACCTCATAAGCTTTGGTCAGGAAAGCTGTCCCGCCACCTGCAAGGCCAGGTTGGAGATGAACTTCTTAAAAATGATGAAAACATCACTCGCTTGTTCTTTCATCCTCTGAGGGAAACTGACCATTGCATCTTCAATCATACCTGGCATGGAGTCCCAGTCCAGCAAAGCGTAAACTCAGTCGGACCACAAAAAAACCCACTCTCATCAATTTAATCATCCCCCGTCCACAGATTCCAAGCTAATTATTCCAGCCTTTAATTATTCCATCCGACTGCTGTTGAGATCTCTTAAAGACGGCTGGATTAGTGGATTTGGAGTATTAGCTCGGAGGGTTGGCAGACCTCTGCACTGTGATTCAGGGGGCTGAGAAACACATCTTCAAAAGGTACCTTGAGCAGCACCTTCACAGGATCATTACACTGGATAAATCCATCTTAAGTTGCTTAAAGGCGTGTAAAAGTGAGCCATGTTTAGGTGTAGACACTTTAGAGGGAGGAGGCTAACTAAATGTGAGTTTAAGCCACTTTGGAAGGAATTGTTTACGAGTTACTTTAAGGGTTTATGTCAACTTGGGTCACCATGAAGGACTGAAGAAAACTTGGAGGAACAGGAGGGGATACTTTTTTCCAGATTGACAATCTACACTTCACACATTTCAGTGTCATGGTCTGTATCCAAAGAATATTTTAAGCTTTTTCTTTTGAATATTAGTATTCAAGGAGTCTTGGTATTTCAACTAATGTAAACCCTCTATTCAGATTTGGCATGCTTGGGTTCACACAGAGGGCCAAATCCACATGGAAATTCACCACTATTGAAAATCAATTGCTACCTTTTCAGTGCAAAGTCACAATGTCTCCGGTTGACTGTCAAGTTAAAGCACTGTTTGCTCATGTTGATGAAGATGCTAGCCATCAGCCTGCTACTCCTCCCTCGAACTCCCTCCCTCTCAAAAACAACATCCCCCCAGATCTCCGAAATGAGAGCAGCCCGTCCTGCGGCTGACAGCAGAGATGTTTTGAGAGCAGGTCGGGAAAGGTTAGGGCAAAAAAACATGGAGCAGGGCAGTGAAAAAGACAATAAAATAATTAAAATACAAGATTTTTTTTAAGAGCCTCGATGCTATTAAATGCCCCAGATACATTCACCCTATAGTTCTCAATTAGACTTGACAGTTGCTGCATTACCAACAATAAATATAGCAAAGGGCTGAGCCCTAGGCCAGGAAGGACCCCTAACTATGACCCTCATATTTAATGATGAAAACAAGCAGGCGCACACTCTGTGCCACTCAGGCGCATGCACGTGCACGTCCATGCATTCTCATACACACATCCTCTGTGTGTTTTGGCTCCTTGCTACACAAGCACATCGGGGCCTGGTAAAAAAAACATCTCTTAAATTCATCAATGCATTACACCCAAAGAACACTTTGCCCATTTGGAAGACAGGGGGTCATTTTAAACTTTAAGAGTACAACAGCATTAAAATAATAAAGGACAGAAAACTGTTTCCCTTAATGCTTTTTATTTAAGTCAGCCAGTACTTTATTTAGGAAAATATATTCAGTTTCTGTTCTTGACCACACTAGTAGCAGTGTGGCTTATGGGATGGCAGTGTTGCTTGGCCAGTACACCATTTTGATGGCTGCCATTGCACAGGTGTTAAACGCCCCCAGAGGATGAAACCTAATGAATTTGGTAACAGACATTTATGTTCCGAACATGAAAAATGATTGGTGAATCCCACAGTAATCTAGTGCCACTGACTCTCCACTACTATGGTAGTACTATCAGCCACAGCTGTACTTTAAATTTATGTTAATAACGTGCTGCAGGGATGACTCCAAGAACCTGGAAATAAGTTTAAATTTTTTCACTTCTCATCTCAAAGTCAAAGGGCTTTTTTGAGTGGGTGTTACAAAATGAAATATGTCACTAAATTCCCTACATTTTAATTATAACCTCTGTAAGTATCTGAAAATAAGCGGTTGCTAAAAAGTGACATTAAACATCATCACCCCAAAACTCTCAACTTCTCACTAGTCTGTCTTTACAGGCAGAGTTTAGTTGCAAGCTATATTTACCTTAACTTTACAACATTGATGATCAATACATAGTGTATCGTACTGTGTTGTAGGAGATAGTGTTGGTGACTAATGTTCGCTTTTTACTTCTTGGTCGATGTAATTTCCAGGCGAGACTACAAAAATCATCATTCCTGCAGCACTCTATTTATTAGAAAATGTTAACATGCTAACATTTTTCACTAAGATAGTGAAATATTATCTGCTAAACAAAACATTGCATTGTAATATTGATTCGAAAAGCCCTCCACTGACTTGAGTCAGTACAAAATAATTTAAATGTTATCATACAGAATGGCCCAAATTGTAGTCAAACCATCAGTCATCTTACAGGGTTGTGACACTCAAGAAAAATGTGTCCAGCATTTTGCAGCTGCTTCTTTCAAAATTGAAGTTTATGGGAAATGGTCTTTTTGGGTCTATGTGTGTCACATGATGTTGTAATTACAGGTAATTACAAAGTGGGTTAAAAGCCCAGCACTGTTCCTGGGGTCTTGTTATTATAGCACAGCCTTTTTTCTTGTAATCATACTAAAGTCTTGATGTTGTGACCACTCTCAAGTCTTTCCCACCATCATTTTGTAACCAGTGATACCAAGGATAATTTCCAATACAACACAGTGCAGATCAAAGATAAAACAATGAAACATTTTGACAAAACATGTTTTTACTTACAGTACTGTCAACATGTCTTCACAGGGCTCGAAATAGTCACATAGAAAATACAATTTAAAGGCAAAACTAGTTGTAGGTCATTTTGACATTGACAGTGGAGGCAAAAGAGAAAATTGTGTGAGTGACAAAGACAAACAAACAGTAGACCAAGGTGTTTTACATCATTCCTGCAGCTCTTTGTGATTTTAATAGTGTACATGTTGTTTACATATCAACAAATACCTGTTCACAGCATGGCACCTCTGGATGAATGGTTTGACTGATTGAAGCTAAGTGTCATTGGCACAACACAATTAAACAACACTAATTATTGTTAGATCCGACAGTCAAATTATTCAGGTTCTTGCAACACGTTCCTGTCAAAGTTTCTCTGCAAAATAAAGCCCCTCACTGTTAGCTGGCAACAAGCAAGAAACAATCATCAATTTAGCCTTCTCCAACAAAGTTGTGTGACATGAGCACAATGTGCACATCATCCTTTAGTCATCACATCAACTGCTTGTGTTTACAGCATACGTTTGTGCTAATTTGAAATATTTTACAAGTAATGTTGTGTAAGGTTTTAGCTACAGCATATTGCAGAGTCTGGACGAGAAGTGGCTTCTCACTGAAACTAAGATAACAAGTGGATGTACAAAGCCGCAACCAATCCAAGGTCAAACTGTGGAATTCACAGAGTCAGTGTCCAATAAGAACAGTATCATTCATTTCACATTTCTCAGATGTCAGTCTGTGCATATTAATATACAGGTACACAACAGGATGCACAAACACACACATTCAGATACAAACTCCCACAGGCAGCTCTCCAGGCATGTCATTAAGCTAGTGGATACTAGAGTTTCCCATTGGCAAAGGCTCCCTCTTGGAACTGAGGGATAAAGCTCTTGAAGTATGCCCTGGGTGAGAGACAGAGAGAGGAGAGGACAGGGAAGGAAGAGAGAGAGGAGAGGACAGGGAAGGAAGAAAGAGAGAGAGAGAGAGAGAGAGAGAGAGAGAGAGAGAGAGAGAGAGAGAGAGAGAGAGAGGGAGAGAGGGAGAGAACAGCAAATGCAACATCAAAATATGACAATAATTGTGTTCAACTGCTTCAAAGCATCTAACAAATTCACTGGGTCGGTCCCAGCCGCAGCATGTATCAAAGTACAGATGAAAGGCAGACTGTGTTTACGCATTACAATTACATCTGTACATGAGATATGTACTCTGCATGTGCTAACACAGGAGACATAACTCAGCTGCAAGTGAGAAATAAAACAGGGGAAAAAAAACCCCCAGCAGCCCACAAGGTATTTAACCACATATTCAGGTGGTGTGTTCAGGTGTATGTGTATATGTTTTATTTGAACATTTGGGTAAATAAGCGTATTCACTTTCTTACAGAGAGTTGGATGGGAAGATTGTTACCGCTTTCATTTCTGTTGGTTCAATATGTCGTTTAGTTAGCTTAACTTAGCATAGCATAGCTTCAAGGCTAGAAGGAGCCTAAAGGCTCTCTGACCACTCTGTTGCCTCTCGTCTGACCTGTTCGGCACAAAAGTTGCACTGAAACACACCACTTCGACGTGCTGCCAGCTCCACAGCAGCGTGTATGTTCTGCGCTTGCGCGAGATGCAATAAGCAGCTGGCGCTCGTGTTGTGAGTTGTAAACGAGAGGTTTATGCGCCCAACTCTCTTTACTTTAGATCAAAAGGAAACTTAACTTTCAAATAAAAACAGCTGCAAACTAAACCTGCAGTGAGGCATTCAAACGAACACAAATGAATTCGTCCTGAACAGACATAATAACAGCCAGTCTCGTGCCAGAACTGCAAAGCATGAAAACGAGGAATGACGGAACGGAGTCCATAGAAAAACAAAGCGCACACAGTATTCCACCCTCCCACACACCGCGCTGATTCGCTAGCACACCACCAATCAGAACGGCCATTCAGCTGGCACACAACCAATCAGAGAATCCAATGGCTCAGACGTCGGACAGCCCTCCTCCTCAAGGCCCCCACGCACCAGCCCAACCGTTGGACGTCTGAAGCGTTTGGAGAGACTCGGATGAGGTCGGGAACATTTCTGTTCGGTGTGTTCAGCTGCGTCTGAAGCTTTCGGAGCCGTTCGGACGTTGTCTGCTCCGATTGAGCATGCGAAGTCTGGACCGGGAGTAAGCCAGCGGTTCGGCCAACCCAAACGGCCCACCTCCCGAGACGACGGACCGGACCCACTGGCATGTCCAAAACCGGACTTAGGGTAAATAATGTCCGCCACGCTTTTTCGCGAACATTGCCGTCACGTTTGCTTTGTGTCCGGGGCAGACGAAATGGTAAAAACGGGCTTTTGTCACGAAAGTAACAGCAAGTTTGGTTGTAGAGGAACAGGAAGTTGTGGGAGGGACGTCGGCGGATGAGTGACAGGCAACGACGGTCGGTGTAGAGACAGCGATATTGAGAGTTGAGAGATTTGTGACATTTAGCGTGTTTGGAGTGTATAGTTAGTGTGTTATGTAGTGTTCAGTTTAGTGTGTTTAGTGTGTAGTGGAGTCGGTTTTTTGTTTAATGAGTCAAAACAGGAGAAGCTGAATGTGGAGCAGGCAGTGCAGCTCTTCATTCAGCTAGAAGGAGCTCAGGCAGACCTGAGCATTGCCTGCATTTAAATGTAAATAGTTACACATAACTTTGTAAATTTTTAAAATGTATGCACATATTCAGCAAACAACAATTTATATTTGCATTATAAGTAATAAAAATGGTTTGTTAAACATATTTGTGGTTTTCACAGTAAAAAAAAATCTAACTTTTTCTGCTCGGATTTTGTTTTTTTTTTTTTTTTGTGATTTTAGGTCCATTGTGTTAATACAGTATGTCAAAATGAAAAAATAACTGTACAGTCACACATGTGAGGTTGTGCTGAAAATAATGACACCAAGTAAATAGTTTTTAAGCTGAAATATAATGGCAAAATCAAAAATAGTACAATACAAAAACGGCCAAATATACCCTGGAATATCGGATTTCACAGCAAACCTAAATATCCCTGAGTTCCACCTTCAAACAGCCTCATTTGGCCATCAATGAAAAAGCTTCTTAACCTCCCACTTTTCTATAGGAACATATATTTTCTTACAGGCACTGCACTAGTTTATCTTAATGACTGTACAAAAAATTCTACAGACCTATTTTGATTCTGGTCTGGTAGCTCCTGGATTTGGTTGTTAAAAAGCTTTAGCTTAGCAAAGATTGTTAAAAGGAAAATTACAGTATTTTTCAACCTGACTGTTCTGACTGTGCAACTCACCAAAGGAAAAGCCCTTTAAATAAAACATTATGCAAGTCCAAAAAAAGAGCCTCCAGGAACAGCCTTTTTTTGCTACCCATGTAGAGATTTACTTACAGGGCAGTAAGGTGGCTAACCAAACTACCTGTTTGGTTAACCAGCTAGCAAACTCTCTATTAATTTGCATTAATAAGAAACTGATATAGTTACACTTACATACAAACAATGATTCCTCTATAACAGTGGTAAAAAGTTATTATATGATGCTAAAATAGTTTTATTGCTTTTGATTATAACTGTTTCTTACAGTATGGAGAGCTGAACATTTGGTCCAGTTGGCCTCAGACTTTTCTTCAATTGATTTTTGGGAAGGTGAAACAGTGTCTCTTCATCAGTTCATCAGTTATCAGAGTTGTGCATTTTTTGGTATTGACACAACTGGGATCATGTCTAGAGTCCCTCAAGATCCAGTGAGTAGGATTTGGGGACATCTCACAGTGAGGTTGCAGATTGCAACAAACTGAATACTGTTGCCTCTCTCTCCCTGTCCTGTGTAGGAGAGCCGAGCCTATGATGGCTGTTAAAAACCTGAAAGGCCCTCTCTAGAGCTACTGTTGGTTTGTCTGCTCTGGGCTACTGTAGAGACATGGTGGTGCAACATATTGGACTATGAAGAAAGACCTACTCTCTATGTAGATATTAAAAGTTCATTCTAAGGTCATGAAAATAAAGTGATTCTGAGATATATACACAAATGATGTTTGTGCCTTAAAGGCAGCAACACACCGGCCCAACCGTTGGACGTCTGAAGCATTTGGAGAGACTCGGACGAGGTCGGGAACATTTCTTTTCGGTGTGTTCAGCTGCGTCTGAAGCTTTCGGAGCCGTTCGGACGTTGTCTGCTCCGACTGAGCATGCGAAGTCTGAAGGCCCCCACACACCGCCCAGACGTCCAACTGCCTTATCCGACCACTCTCCGACCACTCCGTTGCCTCTCGTCTGACCCGTTCGGCAGAAAAGTTGCACTGAAACACACCGCTTCGACGTGCTGCCAGCTCCACAGCAGCGTGTACGTTCTGCGCTTGCGCGAGATGCAATAAGCAGCTGGCGCTTGTGTTGTGAGTTGTAAACGAGAGGCTTATGCATGCAACTCTCTTTACTTTCGCTCAAAACGAAACTTAACTATTTCAGATAAAAACAGTTGCATACTAAACATGCAGCGAGGCATTACCAAACGAACACAGATGAATTCGTCCTGAACAAAGGCTATCTAACTCCCGGTCCAGCTCGCGTTGCTGCAGGTATAATGCCAACCATTATGTTGCTTCTAATTTTTGGGTTGTTCTATATTTCATTCAGACTGTCATGTGCAAAATGCTTTAAAGTGTAAACAAATAAAATAGCACCAAAATGCAGAGGTTCTAATGAGTCAACATCTACATACTTGGCCCTCTTTGCCATCTCATTGCCATCCCAGCGAGGGCTGTAGGGATACGACTTCTGCACCTGAGAGTAGAGCTGACCACTGTTGGTGAAGTGGTATACAGACTGGAAGGTGAGGGTGGGCTGGTCTCTGGGGAAGTACAGCGGGAGATCCACTATGAGGAAGAGAGGGACAGAGACAGGGAGGTGTATATATAAGGAGAAAGAGGAGCATAGGGTTACTGTACAGTCTCAGATGTGATCTATGTGTGTGTTTTGTAACTTTCCTACCATGTACTAGGAAGCAAAAGTCTTTCCATATGAGGAGAAGAGTGAGTTTTGTGAATCCCTCCGCATCATACTCCACCATGCCCCTGCAATAACCACAGATTAATTTCTGCAAAGTCTCCAGGTATCATTTGACGCCCACAGGATGTCCTTGTAAAAGCACAGGGACATTGACAAAAAGAAAAGACTGCTGAACACATGTTGGGATCACTTAAGTGGAGGATGATTTGGATGATTTATCCTATTTGGTTGACTCACGTTCCAAAGTGGCTAAGGAAGGCAGCGATGTACTCTCTCCTTTTGTGATAGCCTTGAATGACATACTGCACCTAGAGAGAACAAAGTTAAAGGTTTAGTACACAATAGAAATAGGCAGAATCCATGGCAAAAGCAAAACAGCATTTGAACCATCAAAACAAAACACAAACAGGACATGAAAATCAGAATTTTAAAGATTTTTTTGCTGATTAAGACTTAAGTTAACACAGGAATATCTGTTCAAACTCTTAACTTTTTCCTGATGGGAAAAAAAGCTCTTTATGATCTATAAAGCTGAAACAAAGCAGTAGTTTTAGTTTGTGATGTCCAAATAGGTCCAAATAAGTTGCCCAAAAGCAAAATAATTGTTAAAGGCCTGCAGAGTTATCATACTTCAGGCCAAACTCTAATATATTCAAATCATGGCATTCAGAGCTGAGTGTTTATTATGATTTATGTTAATTATACCCTTGGCTGTACAAAAACAACACATCTGGGTGGATATGAACATTGTACATCCTTTTTCAGGCACAATGCCATGACCTGTGTTAAAATTAAGGTTGCTGGATTGGTAGTACTTCTAAATCTGTCTCTGTTGAAGCAGCAGTAGAACAGTTAGTGTCTGAAAGATGGACTGAAGTAAAGGAATTGAAAAAGTAACCAACAATGACCGTCACTATCCTCCAGGCAGTGCTATGCTTGAGATGTGTCACTCCCTAACTACTTTTATCACCAACTCCAGAAAAGTGTTTAATGTCTTCTGGATGTAATCTGAAGAAGTATATGATCTGCTGCTTTCTACTGTAGCCTTATTTTCAGCGTGTATGCCGTGTTGAAAAGCAACACACAACAAAAAAACAAAAAACAAAGCGACAAAGTCGTCTCCTAGCAATGAGAAAGGAGTCAATCATTTATTTCAAGCATTTTTTACTGCATTAATAAAAGTGTTCTCAAACTGTCATGTACAAAAATCATGTGGATCATATTTGATGATGATGTTGTCATCACAGCAGTGAGAGATTTCTAAGGATTTTGACATTATTTTTTAAATGATCTAATATGTGACAGTAGGAAGTGTCAGAAAACATGGGAGAGGAGCAGAGGGGAAGCTGACATATGAACTGGAGACATCATGATTACATGATTATAGGTCTTTGACCTCTGGCTTAGAAGAATACCCTTGCAGAAACAGCATTTCCTGTTTAATGAACAAGAATATTGTGTTTATTGTTTTCAACCTCATCAACTGCATTCCCTTTTTCATTCCCCTCAGCAACTGTCCTTTCCACAGGATTTCCGGGTCTTTCTTTCCCTAAATTGGCTCCTTATGGGCAGCGCCGACTCTCAGTCTGTGTACAGCCTGAGAGGAAATGCTGGCAGTGCTGTACATGCTAGCAGAGAGGCTTTCTGAGTGAACCTACCCAGAATGTAAACAATACATTGGCCTTCAGAGAGATTAAGCAAGGTGAACTTTTTAATGGCTGCTTTCACTTGAAAACCAGACAGCTCAGAGCACAAAAGCAGTATTACATGCAATCTTTGTACTGGTGAATTTAAATGTCACACAGGCACAAAGTCTTTAGCTTACCACTTGACAGCCAAATAAGCTGGTGTTAAAAGCTCTACCAAAAAGTCTGTCAAATGGAACTCGACAAGACTGTCTGCTAAAGGTACCCAATTATTCTTAACATAATTTCTCCATTTGAGTCAGTGTTTTTCCACGGAGCCATAACATTATTTTATTAAAATATTGATAAATTACAGTGTAAAACAACCCATGTTACTTGCAGAAGACCACAACCGTACAGCAGCTTATTTAAACCATATATTTACATTAATATGCTACATCATAGAGTCTATGGTTTGTAAAACTATGTGTTGTAATTTTCTGTTGGCGGTGATGAGCACTTTACAATTTACCAAAAGGACATATGTCTCAACTCTGAAACGCAGCATGCATTCACAGGTCTGAAGACCATAAAAAGTGTCCAAAAACTTGAATGAATGAATACAAAAGAATGTCACAAATATTTTTATACACTGTTTATGTACAGGAAGCTTTATGAAAGCGAAAAATTATTTGAGGGAGTGAGAGGAAACTACGGAGCCCCCCTGGTGACATTGAATAAAAGAAAAATAACGCGTGGCCACGAGATAGTTAATGCGTGGCCACGACTTATTATCTCGTGGCCACGAGCCCCCCTGGTGACATTGAATAAAAAAAAAAAAATGCGTGGACACACATTACTATCTCGTGGCCGCGCGTTATTATCTCGTGGCCACAAGATAGTTAATGTGTGGCCACGAGATTATTATCTCGTGGCCACCGTAGGAAACATTCATAAAAATAATAACAACCATCAATTAACCCACATGAACTTTCCAACACAGACAGACACACACACACACACACACACACACACACACACACACACACACACACACACACACACACACACACACACACACACACACACACACACACACACACACACACACGCACACACACAAAGAGGTTGTCCTCTTGTGAGCACACAACCAACATGTGTTTAGCAGTGGTTGACAGGTGTGATTAACTGCTATCTTTAAGTCCAAAGAGGAGAAGGCTCTGGGCTCGCTTGACTGTTAAGCATCCTGGGCAGGTGAGAAAGCCTGAAGTCACTCAGCGAGCCATGAAGGTGACCTGCTCCATTCACCTAGCAAGACTAAGCCTTAGCAGGATGGTCTTATATCACTGCACCTGGCCCATGCTCGCGAAGCTCAGATTATGGAACAACAAAGAAAAAGCTGCAGCAGAATACTTGGTTTAAAAAAAATACACGTCCAAACTATTTAATCAAAAAGACATGAAAATAATTTAACAATGTGAAATTGGTTTGTCCAGTGGGTATTACTTATCATCTGAGGCAAATTAGAACATTTTTAAATTCATTTATTTTATTGTCAGTTAGACAAAAAAAAAAACAAAAACAAAGGATTATAATAACCAAAAAATGGTTCTGATCATCTGATCTGATAACTGGCCAGACAGTTTTGACTCATATGCTGACACCGAAAAAATATCTGTAAAAGGCCAATATTGACAAATATATTGGTGAGGCTCTTATCTGCAATATGGAATAAACTGAACCTCTGCTGCAGCGATGCAAGAATAATGTGAGAATTAAATGAGATATTGATGTCAGTGCATTTACAGTACATAATCAGAATCTATATGACAGTTATTGATTATTTGTCTGAGCCCTAAGCACCAACCAGCTTCACAAGTGTGAGGTTCGTTCGAGGACAGGATATGCCATGCATAAAACTGGAGACAGTACTGCCTTACGCACTGCTACTGCATGGTAGTGATTACTCATCGACCACGTATGAATGACGGCGCTTTTATGAAAGAGGAAAGTTGTAATCTCTGATACACACAGCCGTTTGTGTGACGGGCCTCATCTCTGCAAGGGCTCTTAAACACAGACACACACAGTGACTCAGATTCCTGTTCTATTACGTTTCCATGGGACAGTGGAGGCGGCCATTTAGCTTTCTCAAAAGCTGCAAGGCCACATACTCAATAAGCTGTTTTTCTAGTTACTCTGTGTGTATGTGTGTGCCTTTTTCAAGGGAACTGCGGATCATTGAACTTTCCCACCCATACTGTGAAAGGATTTCCCGCCTCCACCGTCACTGTGACTTACAGCCAAGTCTTTCAATTGGCTGCCTGAAGGTTTGAGTGATGCAAGACAGGTGATCTTGCTCTGCAGGTATTCAAACCTGCCTGCACCCATGACTACCTCGCCCTCCCATCCATTTATTGGGTTTGTGCATGTGTCTGTGGGGAGTGTGATGCAATAACGCCGGAAGTGCTTCCTGCCGTGTGATTGAGAAATCTCTTCTCTCTCTGTCACATACGCATTCACACCACCCCCGGCTTTCATATTTTAGAGAGTGACTGATCTGATATCCGACTACAAATTCATTTTCACAAATAAATGTATCTTGCTTATCTGATAAGATAAGAATACTTTTGAAAACATTTACTGGAAAAAGGGAGAAATTCACCGAAAGAAAATCACTTGAAAGAACTAGGTACACAGATCTCACCTCACTGACTACTTGGCATGTAGTAATTAAAGAAAATTGCATACTAATTGTGACAACATGTTAATAAAAGGAGTAAGCATGCATTATATACTTCTAACTGACTCCATAAGTGCAAATGTTACATAAATTGCAGTTTGCACAGCCTCTTCATATTTGTAAGAAAGTGAATTCCACAAGAAAGTGTGGTCCATAGTTTAGAAAGACGATGACTCAGTGTTAGGTGTGTGGTATACTCAGCTTCTCAGAAATCAGCTCACACAACTTATTGCTCTTTTCTTTATGTACACCGAAGAAGTCACTATAGATTAGTTTGCCTGATGATTCATGTGCTGTGCTCTCTAGCAGTGCAGTCAATTTCTTTGGTAGAGTTGAACTGAACAACGATAGTAAAAGCAAAAATATTTAGGCAAATAGTAATTGGAAATGATGGACAGACGGGTATGTAAATATGGGAGTAATTCTCAAAAATATATATATATATATATATATATATATATATATATATAATTATAAACTTGCAGGTAATGCCAGCCTGGATTTAACATGCATGTTTGTTATACATATATATATATATATATATGCATATATACATATATATGCATATACATACATATATATGTATATATATATATGTATATATATATATATATATATATATATATATATATATATATATATATATATATACATACATACATATATATACATATATATATACATATATATACATATATATATATATATAATATATATATATATATATATATATATATATATATATATATATATATATATATATACATAAAATGTTTTGTTTTGTTCGAGAGACCCCTTGCAGCAGGAACTGCATATTGTGTATTCAATAAAAATCTAATATGTGATATTGTAAATGTAGAATTACAGCTAGGAAACATTAAACAGAAAAAATGCATTTAGTGAAAATATGTTGGGCTGTCTATTCAAACCGGACTAACTACTGTAAAGCTTTTAACTTTAATTTAAAAATCATGCAAGATCTTTGTAGTAAAATGGGCATTAACCACACTTGATCAAAGAGTGAGACCTTTAATTCAAGACTGAAATCCAGTTTCAGTTGCTACAGTTTAATCATTTAACCCTGAAACACCTGTTTTCTCTTTTTGTTATTTTGTTTGCATGGGTTACAAGCCATTCATTTGTGATGTGTGTACTCACTGTATTGAGACACTATTTTTACGCCATGCTTTTTCTTACTAATAACAGTTTTATTACGCTGGAATATAAGTGAGATTTTCTTCCCCCAATGTTAACAGTTGTTGCTGTATATAGGACCAGGCAATGACTAGGGTTGTTTTTGTTGACAGTCTTTTTCCTTTAACTGTCAACTTTACACATGAAAATGCAATGAGAATGCCATCAATGAGAACACATACTGTATTGTAGCAGCTATAACTTTAAATGTGACTGGATTGATAATTATTTTTAACATCCTATCTGGATAGAGGTTCCAGTTAAACACCAGGTTGTGATTTGGTCTCTTATAAGAATACTAGCGCTCTAGTAGGAGACTGCGATGACCTAGAACACACACAATAGAGAGACCTGCAAAATGGTCGAGGAAGTTGAAGCAGACGGTTAACACATTAATTAAACTTATTTTGGAGATTAATGACTGTCAGCTATCTTCTCGTAAGCCAGTTTCTGACCTGACAGTCACTATCATGTAAACAATTGGGTGATTTTATTGTAATAGTTCGAAATCAAATAATCTTTTGATTTGTGTGAGTTTAACACTAACTGTATGTACACAGGCGTTGCGTAATTGAAAACCTCTCAGGGCTCAGTGGCTTCTGAGGCTGAGTTATCTCTCTTTAATGATACAGATGCTTGTTGCTGGCATCAATAAGCACAGTCACAGCTGAGGTATGTGGCAATATCTTTGTGTCAATACAATCACAGCATCTGTAATAAGTGGGTGGATATAATTGATGGTGTTAAAAGAACAAAACGACTGCACAGTCTGTCCTTGCAAAGATTATAAATCTTTTTCAAGGATGTTACAAATTATGTCTTTTCTTTCTTTGGCCTCAGTAGATTAATCTTACAAACAATAAAAGATAAACAGAAGTTGATATATTATTCTGTGTTTATGCTTACCCTTTCAGCTTTCGTCTTTATTATCTGATGAGACTACACTCTCAAACAACAGGGGAGTAAATAGGGGATATTACTTTACACCCTGTCACTCTACACCTTCCAATATCATTGTCTAGATTAAGATATTTAGACATTGGTGAAGCCCAATCAAAACTGCTTTAGCCAATTAGCCAACCTGTCAAACAAGCTTAACTAGCATTAGCCAGTACTCCTCTGTGGTGTTGCGTTCAAGACCTCCTATTTACTACCTGTCCACATGTATGATTTGTTCAGCCATTTGAAGTGAAACAAAACATCAGTTAAGGCTATAAACAAGAGACTTCTAACTTTCAGGTGCCTTTGTGTCATAATAATCAATTCACAGCTTGCATGTAACTGGGACTTAAATCAATCTTCAGACTGACGGCACTCAACAAACTCGAATTTCAAATTGAAGGATAATGTCTACCAAAAAAAGAAAATTCAGTTTTGTATCTGTGTATCTAATCTACACTGACGTAGATGGGGACTTGTTTTAAAACACGTAAAAAAAACATTACCAAAAGAAAAAAATTGATCCATACAGATCGTTCAGTGTAATCCAAGTCTGTAAGAGCCCCAAGATTCCGAATCAATTTGAAAAGAATTTATTTACATCCTTGACCTACAGTCGAGGAGTCGAGTTGCTTATCAGCAACAGTGAAGATTTTGGCTTAAAAAAGGGTGTAAATAATGTCTTTTCAAATCAGTTTGGGATCTCAGGGGTTACAGAGTCTTTTAAAAAAGGCTGTATGAGCATTTACGTTTTAAAACTTACAACCAGCTGCATTTCTCCATGCCTTTCTAAACACAGGCTGTGGCCTCCTTGACTCTTTCAGGGAGGTGGAGGGAGAGTTTCTGACACTGTTGTCTTAAACAACCACAGACATGGAGGTCAGCCAGGGACATGAGTGTTCCAAATATCCTTAGTATGATGGACAGAGTCCAGGTGAATAGGAAGATTGCGGGGGATGGGCATTTTACCCGAGGGAAACAGCATTACACTGTGTCTACACAGCATATCTACCTGTCAGCCTGCAGTGACCAGGGAGTGCTCAGACAACCTATGGAGGTTGGCCAGTACGCCCACGTCGTCAGATGCTAGACACACGTGCATGAATGCACATAAACACATTAACACACATACAAACACAAGGCTTCCTCAGTGAACACATGCTTTGCTGCACCAGAGCTTACAACTCTATTCATATACCTGTGACACACATACATGCCCACCAAGAGTAAGGAATCTTGCCATGTTTTAAATAGACGGACATTAAGGGTAACAAATAATTGACACAAAGCACATCTGATCACATTGTGTAAAGTAAAATGAGTTACACCAAGCATGTTTACCTTGTTGGTGAGTAACTGGCACACTTGAGGGACATAGTCAATTAGGCATCCTCCACTGGGGAATGCTGGGATATGAAGTGCCGAGGAGCCTCCCAAAGCACTAATTGAAAAAAAAGACAACAGTTAGCCTGTAATAAACACATATATAGAGTACAAAGAACATCGCGTTTTCTCTGCCGTCAACACAATTCAAGACTTTGTTTGACTCGCCTTGTGGAAATGACTGGAAACTACTGAGCAAAAACATAAACCATCACGGAGCACATTGGTTGGCTGCCATCTACTGAAGTTGTGGAATTAAAAAATAAAGGGCTATCTCATGCCTGTGGCATCCTCCTCATTCTCCTTCACTTGTTCATTTATTCTTTTGACATCCTCCTGATTCAATCCTGCAGCACAGCTCTATTAGTGATTAGTGCATGCTTGTTTAATCAGGGAATCTGCTGCTGCAGCTCCCCAATGACTAACCAAGCGAAGCAGTCACTCCCTCATTTTTTCTGATCTGGGGCAAAAACAGAGGAAATACCCTGAGGATGGGTTAAAGGTCTTAAGGAACCGCTTATTGCCTTTTAATGCTCATTTTGAGACACATAGAGGAGGAGCTTTCTATTTCTATTTGATTCTTCATTATAGCGGGACAGTCACAGGGCATTTACAAATGTCGTTATGTCATTTTAAAAGCAATGCCGAAGTGGATGACTGCTGTTTACCAGGTTATGCATGCACAATACATGGAAATAGCCTACATCGTTGAACATAATGTTAAAGGTCACACATGTTGACATAAAGCCCCAAGGGCTTGTTCTTCAGTTGATCAGTAAGTTCATGATGTGAAAATGGTAATAATTTATCTAAAGGTAAAACACAACAACAGTGAGTCACAGACCATGACCATGATCTGACCATTTCCATCACATCATCCCAGAGCTGTTGTTAAGTTTTTAGAGGGCAAGTCCAAGACACGTCTCCAGTTTTTGGAGGGCAAGGGCAAGTCAAGTCTCGCATTTTTAGGAGAAAAGTCTGAATCAAACCTCAAAAGCATTTTTATTCTGGTCTATCAATGTTTAGACTGAAAATCACAAAAGCATAATGGCCAACATCAAGCCAAATACTTATTTTTGACTGGAAATAGGGTGTTTTATGCCTAGTTGCAAGTAATTGTGAGACCATTTTTTTTATGTTGTGGCAAATAATTGATCAATAACTCAATAACAATAATCAATAACAAATTGAAAGGTGAAATCTGCAAATCATGATGAGTTTCTGCCTGTCTGGAACATAGTACTGATTTTATACTTAAAACACAGATGTGTGCAGATCAAACTCTGGAGCAGTGGTCACATCAAAATCAGGGTCAGCACTGATCCTGGATGTGACTGACAATTCAGTAAAATAAATTAAAATTAGGTAATGTAGTGCATGAAGGATCAAACCTGAAAACCATGTTCACTAGCTGCTCTTATCAATACAAGGAAACAGTTGACTGAACTTAATCTTACGTTTTTTTTTTTGTTGAGTTGGCTCACTAACATTATAACTAATGAAGAAATTGTTCAATTCACAATTTTACAATTTATTAATATTTTTACAGTGTGCTGTATAGAACTGTCTGTGAAAACAGCAGTTCTGACTGCGAACACTGAATCAAAACCCAACGCATGGTTTTGACATTAAACGTTAAATTACAGTATGGTGTCATGATCGGCAAAGAACGCTAACACTAATATGTAAACCCAATATCCTGACAAGCATATCGGATTGGTTGAGTGCACACACGGGCATATTGTAGTGTACCAGACAAGGCATAAGTTTTGGTTGATCAGACTCTCAGGAAAATGAAGGACAGTGTTCTAGCAGTATTTACAAGACCTGTGAACTGCAGACATTGGTGAGAGGTAGGTTACAATAATTTTAACCACCTTTCAGCAATTAAGATCATTATCATTAATAAGGTTTTGGAGGATTTATATAAAAAAACAGCAACTTTTTTGTGTATTTTTAACATAAATTCAATACTCAGCAGGCAGCTGCCTAACAAATACTAAAATGGCACATATCTCATATAATTTTCAAATTTTAGGGAGACAAATTACAGCTGCACTATGTATTCAATCCACACTGGAATGCGCCACAATGTGCCATCAGGTGTGCACGTCAGCCTGATCGTTGTTACTATACTGTATAAACAAATTTAAGATGCAGTTGTTCAGGAATTATCAACAGGTCAGATAATATGATTGTGCATTACCCACATGTGTGGGTTTTTTCACCTTAATGACAGGATGCCAGTATCTGAGTGCCTTAAAGATGAAATGAAAAATATCTGTATGTTATTCAGACATACATCCTGGTTATGATATTAATTATTCTTGACAGTTTGGTACAGCTCCAAAAGACACAACTTCATACTGTAGAGCATTTTCTAATATTTATTTATCACCAAGTCAAAGTTCCCAAGCTTGTCTTCAAGTCTCAATTGCAGTTTTATAGCAGACAAGTTTGACTCAAGTCCAAGGCATTAGTCTAAAGCTCTGCATCATCCACCCACAGCCACAAAGAAAGAAATAGCTTTCTTTCCCATGGTGTATGAAAATATTTTCCATATAACATAGAAGTCAGGAGAATTGCACAATTTAAAAAATTCCAAAGAAAGGTTGTGGGAGTAATGAGGAGGAAGGTGGAGTACCATGCGCCCTTACTGTTAACCAAAACCCCCATGTTTTTGGGAAAATGATGTCCCAACATGGTTCATGAAAAGGTCAGGGTAGATGTAGACTGACTGATGAAGGAGTTGCCATGCTCTGTGTAAAGAACAACTGTTCTGTCATCAGCTGCTCATCTGCCATACACAGGCTTTTACTGATCTGTCTAAATTCTCTGAAATTAGCTAAAGATAAGAATCATGTCCATCCACAATGATTCAAATACATTAACAGCTTTTACTCCAGATCACTAGCTTTAATTTAGTCTTTTCTTCAGCTGAATATTAATATGTTCTTATTCTCAGAAAAGCCATGTAAATTGTGATGAAGCCATTTTCATTGTCAGAGTCTTTTCTCCAGAACTCCAAAGCCACCATTTAGAGTAGGCTTTGTGCACATAATTAGCATTAGCCTGTGCATCTATCTGTGCACCAACAAATGGTTGATTGAAAATGACTTGCAGCAACTCGGAGAAAAGGCTTTGAAAATGAATTGAGTGATGCCCATCTATCTTCCCATAGATCTAAGAATAGCTCCATATCATTCAGATGTAAATGTGGACAGTGGCACAAAACAGATGGTGGTGTGTTTGTCACTCATTTGTGTCAATGGCAGGCATGTGAACAAATGTGATGCATTTTGGGTGTCGATGGCTTTGCCTCTGGAACTTGACTATTTGAGGACATCGAAAACAGTGGTTCCCGAATGGTAAAATCTTAGGGGACACATTTCCCCTAGGACATCATGGGCCCCATCTTTGAAAATGTTTGTAGCTTTAGACTTGAAGGATCCTTTCCAGCGGTGTATTTACGTTCGATTCATAAAAGATGCACAGCATAAAATATGGACATATATGGGTCCCAAAATGCAAAAAATGCATAAATCAGATCAAAACTGATCATAGGACTATTTAATAAAATGAGGCCCTTGGTCACATACCACATGACTAACTTAAAAAACATTAATTCAATTTCCATCTATTCATTCTGTCAGTTTCACCGTACCCAAGCAGTGCTTTTATTTCACAGAATAAAATAACAAAAACACTTTTGTAGGCTACAGTTGGGGGTTGAAGAAACATTGCAGCAATAGATTGCAATTAGGGTTTAAAACCAAGGATTTAAAAACATTAAATACAAAGCCGCATAAAAAACAACATGGCAATGAACTAAAACAACAAGAAAACTGCTTAAAATATTGTCTTCTTTTTTGTGTTTAGTTCAAGTAAAACATAGTTTAATAAAATATTTTTCCTAATTACCGGTCTTATGGGTTAGGGTTAGGGTCTTCCTCAAGGCAGATAAGAATC
The DNA here is from genome assembly GCA_963678695.2 of Diplodus puntazzo. NCBI lineage: Eukaryota > Metazoa > Chordata > Actinopteri > Spariformes > Sparidae > Diplodus > Diplodus puntazzo. The sequence continues at coordinate 25,565,790 of OZ023175.1, read as the reverse complement.
TGGAAAGACCAATACAATCAAAAGAGGTTGCATGTTCTAGTGCCTGCAAGTATAAAATTGTACTTCAAAATAAAATTGCTTGTTTGGAAATGTTCTGTTACTATAACTTTTTCCAACTCAGTTTATTCACTCCTGACCCTCTCTGACTGGATCTGACCGACCACGTTTCCAGCCTCTGCCTTGAACAGACCCAATACCCTCAGCTGAAAAATGCTGACTGTAGAGAATATTGCCTGAAAATAAGCCATATTTTACTGTGAATGGCTGGATAAATCACGCTTAGGAGTAAGGAGTAACACCTTAATTCAAGGTCAGGCTAAGGGGGAGAATTTAATGAGGCAGCAAGCTCACCTATGCAAAAAAACTAAACTCCATATTTGAGCAGATATAACAAACCATAAAGACCAGACTGGATTGTAACAATGAACAATGTGTGTAAATATCAAAGGTGCAATAGGCACTTCTGGTGATAGATAGTTGACTGTTGAGTCTTATTCCCAGTTTGTCATATGGTAGCCCTTTTTACACAGCATCTTCGCATTATCTCCGGAGCGGTGGTTCGCCAATTCTCCGCCGATGGTGATTCACACAGAGCGAAGCATCTCCCCCATTCCGCCTGTAATTCACACAGAAAGCCGGCGCTGCGGCTCCTAAACAGGCGTGACGGTGCATGTCATGTTGATGACGTCGGTGTTTCCCAGGTGTTCCCCTGTCAATCTAAGCCCGCGGACAGTTTACAATCATATGGATGCTGTTACAATGTGTTGTGATTGAAATCCTGACCCACCAAACATCCTGGAAAGTGACAAAGTTTTTCGCGCTAAATTACATAATTACATAATCACCATCAGTAAACAGGTCGCTATCCGACTCCCTCACTCGCGGGGACGGAGGCCGTTTTCTGTGGGAAAGTTCCCTGAAGTCTCGAGCGGAAGGGCTGATGGTCGCGGTGATTTACTTTCATCACAAACACTCGATGAGTGTTGTTTGCCATAAGTTGTTTGCCAGTGACGCTGTATTTCGGGCAGAAATGTGACGAAGAGTTGGTAGGACGGACGCTTCTCCACGTATATCTGCGGCATTTTTTTCCTCATATAAGTTGCCAACGACAGTTACAGTTACTACATAACTTTTGTTTGGTCCTGTAACGTTGCTTTTCGGGACATTTCTCTGTATTTAGTTGAGTGAAGGACCTGTGCAGTTATCAGACTGTACGACCGACACGCCCTCGCTCCGCGCCTGCAGCTTCTCCGTTCACACTGGGGCGGCTCACCAATAATGCGGCCCTGATACTACCTCCAGAGGCGGATCAGCGCCGGATTGAAATTTCCCCCCTCTCCGCATCTGAAACTTTCACACAGAGGAGGGTGCGGAGAATTGCCACAGGATCCCCGCATGCTAACGGCAGTGTGAATGGGGCTACTGACGCTTTGGGTTGGCTTGGTGTGGTATTTGTACTACACCATAACCAACCATTGTGTTCACCCATGATTGGTGTTCAAAGAACTTGTTAGTATTTGAAGACCTGCAAATGAACCTACATAACCTAAATACAATTGGTTGAGATCATTGAACACTATTAACCAATTGTTGAGTTTCCACATTAACAAATGGCTCGTTTTCAGGAATTATACCCCTGCAGTCAGCATTTTCATTTGAGGTTGATGGTGTTTAGATGAAACCAACCCAAAGCATCACAAATTTGACAACCTGAGAATGACACTCAACAACTGGCTGTTAGAGAACAGCAAACAATTACTGAGTGTCATTCTCAGGTCATTATATACTGATGCTCAACATTTGCTGGTTGTTGTTGTTGAACACAATTGGTATACAACCAGTTAGCTAACCCTAACCCTAACCCTAACCTAAAACATCTGTATTTGATGACCTGAAAATGAGACTCATTGATCAACAATCAACAAAGGGCCATCGACACCTTTAAAGGGATACCCCAGTGATTTGGTAATGCACCAGCATTAGGTTGTGGGACTCAGATAAGACAGATTACAAGAAGAATTATCAAGAATTACCAAATACTTGCAGCTAAGGGCAAGATATCCTTACTTTTAGTCCCCATCAAGGGAAAGGCTTACTCCTACATTCCAATTGCACATTTTTGCTAGACACTCCCTGCCTGGTAAGTGCTTCCTTTCTAACTCCATACTTTCTGTTTGTAACACAGGTTTTCTGTTCGCAATTTCTTGTCCACACCCAAGCAGACAAAACCCTTGAAAAATCATCATAGTTATCCTCTGAGTAGTACTTCTCAAGACGCGACAGCCCAAAGTGATGCTGTAGGTGCAGGTGTTAAAAACACACAAAAAAAAGAAAACAACAGGTAGACTATTGGTGTGGTATCTTTTTTTTCAAATGTCAGTGTCGTCAGACCTTCAGTATGAGCTTTAAATTGAGTTTTCTGTGGGTGGGCTCTGAATCTAGACATAATGATCTTTTACTTTCCAAGTGGCACCCTGAAGAGTCCCCGCTTCTGTCTCTACTGGTGACACCGCTCTCAACACTACCCACACAAACTGGAGTCATCACACAGACATGCTGCCTAACACAAACCCTCTAAGCAATACAACCTACTGTATGACATATTTACAGTAGACACTGGTACATGCATGCATATAAACAACACACACAGACTCATGGAGTACAGTTACAGGGCTGCCTGTGACTTCATCAACCAGAGATTATACTGTGTGACTCAGGTGTATGGTGACGAAGCTCAGTTTGTTTATTTGTGTGTCGTTTTTGTGTGTGTGTGTGTGTGTGTGTGTGTGTGTGTGTGCGTGCACACATGTGTGTGTATGTGAGAGAGAGTGTGTATGACAGTGCAGTGGCAGTGTGAGACCAGATAAAGGCTCAGTTGGAAAGAGGGCAGAAATGATTCATTACTAAAGTGAAAGATAAGGCCAAGAAGAACTGTTTGGAGATTCAAATGTAGTTTCAAAGCAGCAACATTTCAATTTTGATTGCCTTCTTCATTTCCTAAAGCCCGAGGGTTCCTCAGAGGCCCATACAGTATATGACTCTGCTTGCTGACTGCTGTAACATCCTTTTCTTCATCTGTGACTAGACAAAGCGCCTTCAGCCTAAGGCAATAGGAGTCAGTAACCTTACTGTTATGAGGTGACGATCATGGCAAAACAACGCACAATTTTACTCGGAATTACTGTTCATTGACTCAAAACTAAATTAATAAGAGCCTCAGGCTGCAGGCATTACAAATTCTAACTGGTATTTGATAAGGATAGGGAACAGGGTAACAGTTTCTAATTGGTAACTATCACTTCGCAAACCTAAGGTACTTGATTTATGTGGCAGCAGGGTAATGGACTTGAAAAAGGCACAATTGAATAATGTGAATGGATAGTGGTTTGTGAGGTGGTTTATGCAGTTTGACACACTGTGAAGGTCTGACTAAGCCCATTTTAAACTTATAAACTTGTAGATTTATAAATTGTGTTTTCAGAGGTTAAGAATAAAACAAAATGTATTGCATATTATGAGAGAAACTCTAAACCTTGGAACTCATGGTCCCCTTGCTAATTCCTGTTCGAAAGCATTGAAAGAAAACTACTATAAAGATTTCAACCAAACTTGGGATGGGTCAGCATTCATAATTGGTGGGATGGGTATCTGCCTAGAATAAATCACGTTAACTTTTGGTGCGGATACAAACAAAAGGGACAGGTCTAGGGTCTCACTTTCCTTAACATTGCAAGATAGAGCGTTAGAGGGTTGCTTAATCATAGAAAATATCTTTGTAATGGTCAAAAAAGGTTCAATTTAGCTTGTTTGATTGATAGCTCTACCATTACAGTTTTGCAGTGTTGAACGACTGGTCAAGATTTTTTTCACACTGAGAGCAGAAAATGTAGGTATAAGTTCTGTACTGCACAGTAATGTTTATGTTTAATGCATGTTATCTTGCTGCCCCCCTGATGGTCCACATATTGAGGAGAACCTCCATGCAACAGCAAAAGAGCATTACAAAACTCCCTTCACACAGATGTATAGAAAAACATATAATGCAGATGTGTTCAAGGAGACAGGGAGGAGGAAAAAGTAGCAGAGTGCTTTGAGCTGCCGAGAGTGAGAGAAGTGTCTGCGCTGACATCTCAGACTGTTGAGTGGGTTTGCCGGGTTAGTGGTGAATTTATTTTATCAGACTGACAATTTCTGACTGTGACAAGATGCTCACAAAACCTTGAAAAATATCTGATCGAAATGCAAAGATTTTCAAAGGCTATAAAACACCTCTACAGACCCTGGAGAAGGGACACACACAAACTGTACACCCACACAGGCACATGAACACACACATCAGCGTGCAGGCAGGCATGTACACACACACACACACACACACACACACACACACACACACACACACACACATATACACACACACATACATACACACACACACACACACACACACACACACACACACACACACACACACACACACACACACACACACACAGGCACCTAAAGGCAAATGCAGATACACAAACATAAGTGCACTGCAGCCTAAAACTGTCTCTCTGTGTTGATTTTTCTGGGCTCCTAAATCTGGTTTGGGGGCAGAGACGGTGCCCACTCGATTCTTTTATGCAATGCAGCAGGTTTTCTGGGGGAAGGAGAGATGTATCCAACTCATCTCATGGGCACAGTACAATCAGGTAAACGAGAAGTGAAAGTGAAAATGAAAAGAGCGGAGTCTGGTTTACAAAAATGGTCGGAGGAGACACAAAAGCAATCAGGTAAAAAACAAAATGATTCTGTGGATGTGTGATTGCAGATGGATGCAGAGCCACATTAAACACTGAAGTTCTCTGAAACTGATGCAAGCTGCACTGAAACAGATCTCACTCAAATCATTCACCATTACAGATAAGAACTCAATAAGCTGTACAAATGAGCATTTTATTGCTGCAGCATTAACAAAAGCAAAAGGAGTGGCATAACTGATCTGGGCATATTTGAATGGATTTGGTCCACCTCAGCCTGCTCTCCTTAATGACAGCTGGGTTCTACACTGCAACATTTCACTGCATATGAGAGTGACAACTAGAGTGTGCAAATGTGAAAAATTATTTGATTGCACCAATGATTGACTCTGCTGTGACACCAGGGTTGGCAACATTAGCTGAGCCCTGACAGTACCGGATCCGTCGTCTCTCCTCACTCCTTCACATTTGCAAAGAACAGTGTAAAAAACATTTAGCTTGCTGCTTCTTATCAGCTTGTCACTTTCACCAGTTTCAATGAGAAATGTTTCCAATGGCAGGTCATATCAGCTGTCGCTAATTAACATTAATTTCATGAGTAACTTGATGGCAAGCCAACATTTGTTTTGTCTCTTGTTGATTTGGGAGCTCTCACAGGTGTCTACCAAACTTTGTTTATGAGGTAAAGGAATCAAGACTTTGTAACACCATTGTAACACTGGGTATACTTGTAATTTTAAACTGGGTATACTTGTAATTATACTTGTAATAATATGTGATATTTCTCCAGCTGATGGTTTCATGTCAGGAGTTGCATTGTCCAGTCAAACTTTCAAAATATTATATCATTCATTTAAACTCACCAATTTAATGGTTTCTCAGTATTTGGCTTGTATGTCTAATTTCATATGCTTGAGTGACAACAGAATTGATCAGGAAGCCCATAAAAACAAAGTAAAGGTAGCACAGTGGTAAAGCATTACTTGTAAACCACAAGTTCATCAGCATCAGTTACACTATAAATATAACTAAAATCAACCAATTTGCACATATTTTGGTGTTTGATTAGTCGTTTTTAAGCCATCTTTAAAAGCAAAAATACAAAAGTTTCTTGGCTCCATCACCCAGATATAAAGGCACACTGGTGCACAGAGTTTTCTAAGCCTTTGCTGACAATACTGACGAGAATGCAAAGGTTTTTGCCAAAACTAATATTACATTTATCAGCAACTTTTTCAAGTTTTGATGCACTTATGTTAAGCACACCATGTTACATGTGGCACTCAAGTTTGGAGGCAACAGTGGAAAGACAAATTGACAAATCATAAAAGGTCAAGATAATCAACGAATTGCCGTTATTTGTGGGGCAAACAAATGTGTGTTTGAAATGAAAGCTAGTTTAGTTTAGCTTATCTTAACTAACAGGAGTATATGGGTGAAAACACTTATATGTGGTATGTAAGCTGGACATGCCACTTACAGCCTTTGCCACCTTACTCTTAAAACACCCAGGTAAAAACCTGATGTGTTATATAAAGCGTCTATAATCAATTATTTTTAGAATGACAATAGATCACATAAATACTTGTATCTGAAAAGGGTTTTTAGTAGTGACAAACCTACAGAGAATGATAAACTCACTGTGCAGTTCCCCACTGATCTACCAAGTGTTTTAGTGTCTTCCAGCTGATTGTTTTGGCTTTTTAGATTACAAGTTTACTGCTCTGATTCAGACTTCCTAGTCTCATCAGTGACATTTTCAGCCACAGAAGGAAACTTACAGAAAGGGAGCTCTAAAAAAATTAACTAAACTCTACCGGTGCAGCACCAAACAGAAGACAGACACAGTTAGCGACTAGCTGGTGAATATAGTGGAGCATTTAACAGCTATTGAGGCTGTAGCATGTGGAGAAAAAAAACAGAGCTAAAGGTAGGGTGGACACTGGACTTGAATACATCAGGTAGATGCATAAATGATTGTAAATGAATGCTAATGTTGCTCAGCATCTACTGGAGGTGTGCATACTTGTAAGCAACTTCTTTCTGATATGTGTGCCATATTAAGATAAAGGGTGATAATATGTCATTGTTGTGTTCAGAGCTTGTTTTTGATGCCCACGCCTGTCCTAAAAAGTCAGTTAGAGGTTTAAACACCAATTATATTGCCATCTAGAGAAGTCTGATTTTTATGTACTGCTACATACAGCTCAGTGACATGATAAAAAAATGAAGTAATGACAGTGTTGCCTAAAGCCACAGAAGGATACTATCTATGTTGGTTCAGGAGAAACTGTTTGATGCCTTGTGTGAGACGGATGTTTAAATATTCCACAGGGACAGATACGTTTGATCTGTATCTTCTGAAAATCTCTGCCAAAGCCAATAGTTATTCATATCTTTAATTGGACTTTTTTCTTTGGTATATAAATCCAAGGCAACACACTCCCAACCCGCTTTATACTTGTGACCCTACTGCTGTCCTGTCTCATCACTCATTGCTGGGATACCCGCATCCCGCATTTTTGGGTTTGATCATAGCGCGACCTCTGCTGCGACACTAGCTTTTCAAGAAATCATTTGGCTTGAAAACAAATTCTACCCAGAGATACCTCCAGCATTTTTCACATTCTCTAAATGTCTACATCTATTTAACACTTAACAGCTACTTTAAATGAGTGAGGAGAGAAAAATCATAGGAGTCACACAGCGTAACACCATGCCTTTCACAGTATATTTTCTTCCAGCCGGCCCGTGAAACATTATATAACAAATGAACACTGATTTCTAAGCAGGTGAATCTATAAGCCTAAAGAATAACAGTGATTTGACTTCTCATAATCAATGATTTCTACAGAAAAAGAAGCAAATACGCTTGTACAGTCTCATCAAAGAGCGGAGCTGATGTACGGTCTACGTACACTGTACATTATTGGTAAAAATGTGGGTGTCTGTCAGGATATTTCAACACCTTTTTTTCCCCTTGCCGCTCTGAAAGGCAGAAACCATTACAGTGATCATCTGTTTGAAGACAGGGGAAGATAAAGTAACAGAAAGAGTAAGAAAGAGAGAGGAAGAGGGAATAGAAATAGAGGTACAACACTGTAGCTCAGGGGGCTTACGAGTTTGCGTTCAGAGCTCTTAGATACGAGCCCCTGCTGAAGGAGAGTAAAAGTGAGATATCAAACAACTCAGGAGTGATGAAAGAGAAGACTAGAGAGGTGGAGGAAAGAGAAAAGGAGAGAGAGGGAAAAGCTCTCTTCTCCCGTGTGTTGTTTTTTTCTCCTCGCTGCGTTTCAGTCGAGCGAGGGACGACCTTGCTGGGTAGAGCGCAGCTCTTCTCTCTCTTTTAAGTCCCACTCACTCTCTCGCTTCCCTTTGAGGATCAGCCAGAGGGATCAGCAGAGGAGAGAGAGTGATAGAAAAACGGAGAAAGATGGAGAGAAAAGAGACAGGCGGCAGACATGTGAAAAACAGGAGGGAAGGGGGGGAGAGATACGACCGAGGACACAAGAGTTATAAACTGGAAAAGTGAATTAAAACAAAGTGAGATAGACAAGAAAGCTGTCAACGATAAGGGAGCAAGGGATGGAAGGATGGAGGAATGAACGGACAAACAACAGAACAATAGACAAAATGATCGGATGATTGATAAAATGATATGACCGAAAGAACAGAACAGCAGTTGTTGATGTGACAGTATCAGTATCTGTACCAACAGAGAAATCCAGTAGTAAATGTCTGTCCACAACTGCTACACTCACTGCTTCTTAAAATTAGGATTGATTTAAACAATTTTCAAAGTTGATAATCATTTTCATGAAATCAAATCCTTTTCAGATACAATCTATAGCATTGTCCTTAGCATTAGCTAATAAATGTACTTGCATTTGGCAATTATGTCTCTATACAATAGTTATATTGGTCGTGGCAGTAACAATATACTCTAACAGATAAATAAGCTGCCTTCTTTCTGTATTTCTGAAGCGGCCGAATGTTTGCTTTTTCATTTTTTTTTCTCTAGCACACATGAAGTGGGCCACAAATTAGCAAAATGCAGAAGACAGAAGCTGTAATGATTCTAAAATGTGTCAGACAGTAACGACTGTGAACATTTTATTAATTTATTTGTACATAGTACAACATTAGACAAGTTTTGTTCAAAACAAATCAAATTACATTGCCACTTCACACCTGAGTTTCATTAAGGCCCGAACAACAAGGCAAAGATTCTGAATACTGCGTGAAGGTTTTCTTTTTTTAATGGCGAAATGACTAATGGAAATGTATTCACGTACTGTTTGTGTCACGGCAAAGTCAACAAGTGGGGGGCAGCCTCAATGTTCATTTGCACATGCTGTTACCAATGTGTTTGTTTGTTCTTTGTGTCACCAAAACAACCACAAACATTAAGGATAGAAGAGTAAAAATAGATGTGGAAGAATAGATGTGTGGACTGATGGACAGACAACGGAAAAATGAAAAAAGAAAAAGATAAAAGATAGGATGGTTGATTAGAAGCTGGACAGACAGAAAGATTGCATACATAAAGAACAATTTGACACTGAATAGATGTAGTTGATATGACAGCCTGTACCAACACTGAAATTCAGCGGCGCAAAAACCAAAGCTGAGCCAATTTCTGGAGCTATCCACAGCAGCTGCACTATTTCATTAAATTAGAACTGATTTAAACAATTTCCAAAGCAGTTTTTGATGTGAATTTCATTTTGGCATTTTGTGATATTGTGAACATTTGTGCTCGCTTGGGTTAATGCAGAAGCTCCTGGATGTCGCTGTCTATCAAATGCTTGCTAGAAAAACAGAGAAAATGTGCAGGAACGCTGCAACAAATGAGCTTTCCTCTTCACTGGAGCCGATGCAGAGAGCTACACAAGACCAAAGACTAACAAGGGTCAGTATGGACATGGAGGAAAACTAACAGGCTAACAGATATGCATGAACACGTACAGCAAAAGGCTTATACACATCCGCATGCTAAATTAAGTAGCATCCACAATGAATACAACACAAATGCGCTCATGCATGAACTCGCACACACATGCAATCGTTTGTCTTCAAACAACGGTGCAAAAGACATACATTTTTGCCCTGGGTCATGAATTAACACACTCCCACACAGCTGACAAAAAGGTGCACAAAAGCATGTAGCGGAGCATATTCATACACGGCCTTGATATGCATATGTGCAAATATCTCAAGACAAAGAAGCAACATTGAGCAGGAGAAGAAGGGTGGTAAATGAGAGCTTGGCTCAATGTGCCACTGTTCAGCCTCTGCATTTTGAGATGTTTCTTAGAGGGTTTAGATGAGGAGGATTTGTTTTATAGCTTCTCCTTTATCTACCCCCCTTCCCCACTGCTTCTCCTCCAGCAACCACCCCTCACTATCCCCTGCGCCGTAGCTTCCCCACTTCCTGCTCTCCATTCTACTGCCTTTAGCCTCCTTCTGTCTGTTCTCCTCACGCAACTGACAGAGAAGGAGAGCCTCTAACACCACTGCAACAGCTTCAGTCTGGAGCCCCAGTGAGGTCAGTCTCCCTCACAAACACACAGAGATCCATCATTAAACAGGCAAACATGTGTAAAGAACATGCATATGTTAACCCTGAGGTATTCTGAAATATTACAACACTGGAACATCCTTCTTGGTAATGTGGTTTATCTGTGTGGAAAGGTGTTCATCAAAACATCAGCATGTCATATTTAACAGGACCATTTAGTAGGACTAGTGCTGCATTATATGGTTATAAAAAACATTGTTAATATTATTAGATATCATAACTGTGATAGGATTCACAATATGTGGGAATAATCATATTTCATACAAAAATCTATTAAAATCCTGATGATATGAAAAACAAACAAGTTTTGTAGGCCAGGGCATATAATATTTTTAATTGTGCAGACCAAAAACGCACAGCGGATACAAGTCAAAGACAGCAAAAATATGAATTTTGAATCAAAGCTTCTAACTTTGTATTCAGTGCTTAATATTACAGTAAAAACATAAATGGAACATATTGATGTGGTGCTCCATCAAGGTTGGCAGAATTGTGTTTTTTAAAAGGAGATATAGCAATCTCTCTCATATTATTGCTTAGATATGCTCTTACACATGCACAGCACGGAAAAAAAGGATTATGCAGGACAAGCAGTTGGTAGGTGACCTTTCTTTCATGTGGTGTAATTAGGGTATTCTGTTGCAGTTGCTGCACGGGTATAGGGTCCTGTCACAGTTAATCTTTACATATTGGAGAGGAGGAGCGTCAGTGTGTGTGTGCATGTATGTGCTCTAGTGATTGTGTTGAGGAATGAGTGATGAGTGGATACACACGGTAAATGACAGAGAGAGAATGTGACAAAAACTTATGAAAATGGCAGGAGACAGAAGATAGGAGGAAGGATTTGATTATTGTAACAAAAAGAAACAACTGGGGAGAACCAGAGGAGCCACAGGGAAGCATGGACGATGGGGATGTAAAAATGAGAGTGAGACAGACAGAGCGAGAGAGAGAGAGAGAGAGAGAGAGAGAGAGAGAGAGAGAGAGAGAGAGAGAGAGAGAGAGAGAGAGAGAGAGAGAGAGAGTGGTGGTAGTTGGGGGGGAGCAGAGGTCTCCTAACCTGGTGCGACGGGGCGTGTGCTTGTAAATAAACATCAGCCTGAGATTATTCCGAGCACGAAAGCCCAGACCGAGGGGCCCTGAGGTCAGAGTGGGCCCATACCTGGCTCTCCCTCACACTCTCTCTCTCTCTCTCACACACACACACACACACACACACACACACACACACACACACACACACACACACACACACACACACACACACACACACACACACACACACACACACGTGAAAACAGACTGATACATTTGGGATATAACACACACACACACAAACACACACACACAAATGTAACCTGACAAATGAACACAAACACATACATACACACCTAATCCAGCAAGACAAAAAATGGATTTGAACAAAGAGAAAACACACGCTGCTGAAATACCCACTCACACACTGCCCAGAGACTCACAGAAAACACATACACACACACACACACACACACACACAGATGTCTGTAGACATCCAGTCATCCCGAGCTCAGACAGTGTGTGTCATCCATCTAATTTTTTGTTCTTCCCTTGTTGTTTTTGAGGAACCGACTGATGAGTCCAGACACTGGGATGTGGGATTATTCACAATGACATAATATGGCGCTAGATTCACAGCAGCCTCACGCTAATCTGTCAACTACATCCTGCATCCTCAAATTCAGAAGCAGAGAGAGTGGGCCCACATCACCTTTGGCTGACCCCACCTATGCTGCTCGCCAGTGACTCTAAAAGGTGTCTTGTCTAAACAAAAAAATCCATGGAACAAACTTGATGAACATTCTCCCTTCATAGTGCAGGAATGTGTCTGATTAATAAGGGTGATTTAAACAACATTTAGAATAAAAAGAGAAAGAGAAAGAGAGAAAAAGAATTTTGCATTTTTGCTGTGGCACTACAGTATTTCACTGCAATAATGTTTTGTCACACATTTTACCATCAAACAAAAAATTGCAGCTTCTTCGATTTGAACATTGCCCTTGGCAATATTTAGATATTATTTGGATTGATTATGCAGTGCTAAAACAACCTACATGTCCATAATAGCAACCTTGTGTCTGTTGTTAATGGATAGAACAAAATTATAATTTCATTCATATGAGAAAAATATAGGATGAAGGATAAATCTAGTTGATTCTCATTCATTGTCTAACTTTGAAGTTCTTTGGGCCTCACAATAAATTTGCTGTCCTGTCATTCCATGTGGTGGCAAAGACTGCATACACAGATTACAAAATTAAAGTTGGGCATAATCTGATTTAATACTTATATCAGGTGCCAATACTGGCGTTATTCACTTAAGGATATCAGACTGACGTCACCGCTCCACATACCAATCCAGATTCAATTGATTAATTGTCCACAGTTTATTGCACTCCTTGAAATTCTAATTACTTTTGAACTCAAAAGTATCAAAATATACTTATTAGTTAACAATGCATTGCTGAGTTCACGTTTTTCATGGCTTGTAAGGAGCTGCCATTGCAATTTGCTCTCCTACACCTGTTTGTATGTCATGCAAAAAAAACCTGCATTGGAATACATTTAAATTATTATACTTTTGCAGAGTTTTTTCTTACAAGAAGTGCTGTGTAGTTTACTACAGCCTTGTGTAACCTTGCACACAATACCAACAATAACAACAATAATAATAATGATAATATTCAGAAAAAAGAGGTTTGGTATCATATCAATATTGGCAGGTATTAAAATGTAGGTATTGCAATTGGATTGGAAGTGAAAGAAAGTGGATCAGTGCATATCTGTACATTTAACTAAATAAACTGATCAAAGGCATCAATACAAAACGTATAGATGTGATATGCTTACTGTTCAATGCTGGGGGAAAGGTAGAGTTTAGGGAAGACTTGTGTAGCCTCAGCATCCTCAAAGCTCACTGAGAGAAGGGCCACATCCTCCCCAGGATCCAGCGCTGTATCCTGAGAAAGACAAAGTCAGGTTGGTAATGCTATTTAGTAAGAGCAATATTGAAAGACCATTGAGATGAAGCTGGGACTCATTTACATTGCTGCAGCCTGGAAATGAATTACTTTGCAGGTTGTCTGCAAGGTTAAAGGTCAGTTTCTTTGGACCTCAGTCACTTGCCTGTCTCGTGGAGCAGACAAACTTCTATTGGACCATAAAGCAAGGATCTCTGTCTGTCTGTCTGTCTGTCTGTTATTTGCATATCTCGAGAAGTGTTCATCCAATCTACTTTGCACTAGGCAGGTTTGCTGCATTTTGAATAAACAGCAAACACCACTCTGTGTAGCAGCTCTGCACTCCGACTTCAGGGCTCTGGGAAGTAGATGTACACAAAATGTAGATTACTGTGGTGCAACAACTTGATGTAGTAATGCGCTGCAGTGAGAAAAAAAGAAAGCGGAAGGTTAGATTAGTCTGGACCCCTTTCTGTTTGGTTCCAAGTTTTCAGGTAGTCACCAATCCATCAAATTAGCAACTCTTCAGAACTTCGCGGATCATACACTGTGCGTGCACAACAAGTGTGCAAGTTCCAAAATACTGAAGGAAATGGAAAGGAGAAGAGGAAAGACACCAGAAGAAACATCTGTTTTGTTTCATGCCACATTAGCTTCAAGAGCTGCACTGTGAGGCTGAGCTGATGACTGGAAGCACCAATCAAATCATGTGTGAGATGGAAGGAGAGGCCACCCGGAGCTGCTTGCTACAAACCTCGTCTGTCTCTTCAAGGCTCTAATTTCTCATTCTGTGATGTTTTTCCTAGAGCATGGCTACTTCTCAGGCACTGTCATTAGTGCAATTCCACATCAAGTACCATTCTGGGCTCTCTCTCCCGACAGAGGCTCGGCAATGTTAATCAAATTTCTTACAGATGGTTTGAACTCATCCATTTGTTATAATCGCTGCCCGCTGTGGTGAGAGGAAATAAACCACCATACATGATGGACAGAGGCACAGTGCAACCAGTTTGCAGCAACACAGCCTCAGAAAGATCTCGGGCTTATTAACTAATTACACATGCGTTGGTCTGCTGATCCCAAAACCAAAGTGACTATTAGTTTAAGAAACACACGGCTGAGTGGGTGGATAAAGGAGGAAAATTCCTTCACTGAACATTTTCTCTCTAAGTGGAGTGGAACTAATATTTGCATATGCAATCTAATTATTGACCACTGCATTTGTTTAAAGAAAAAAATAACCAAAATCAATAAAATCACTCAAAATTTGAGTTGGTTTGCAGGATCAGGTGAATGAAAAACATCACAGTGGCGCGTAAAGCAGCTCATACATTAAGTTTGGCATTATGTAAATAACAGTGCAAATAAATAGAGTCATAAATTAGCAGTTCTTTAAACTACAGTACATTTATATCGCACCACATGTATATATAAATAGTCACAACAATGGCTGCAGCTCTGCTGACTATCATGCGTCTTGTCGTGGCAGATGCATTAGGGGGCAAAGACATAAGGAGTGGAAGGGAGGCAGTGAGAGACAGTGGGGTGTGTGGCATCCAAAAGTGTTGCCTGATGGAATCAGCTCACATCAATATAGTGTGCATCAGTAAACAAGAACTGCTCTCTGTCTCACAGCACAGCTAGCGGCCTCTGCCGCTGACGATATGGGACAGATAGGAACAGGCATGGAGATGTGGGGCTGGGGTGGGCGTGGGGCATTTGGAAAAGATTGTTTTGCTCCAGTTTGTAGCTGTCAAGTCCCGTTCTCATCTTTAAAGGTGATTTAATGGATGCTTCCTTTGGACTGGGACAGAGTAAACAGACAGATGAGAACCAACAGGAAGGTGAGAGTGCCAGAAGAAGAACATAGGGCAGCTCTGTCTGGGCTGCACTGGACCATCCCTCGATTCGGTCAGACCAAGGGCGCTGTTAAAGGGACAGCCTTTTTGTGGAATGATTCAGACTCATCTCGTCCGAGCAGACAGCGAAGAGCTGTCACAAGTCATATTGCATCAGTGGAACGAACAAACAAAATCTAAAGTCAGACCCTTTAACTTTAGCTATTGCCATTTTTAATTAATGTGCTGTGCAAGGGAGCTGAAACTATGCAGATAAAAATGGTTCTTTGGTTTAACTATACATCAAACTATACTATCTTAGTGTAGCTTGTTAGTGTACTAATGTTTGTTAATTAGCACTAAACACAAAGTATAGCTGGGGCTGAGGGGAATACTGTTTGTTCAGTTATTTCATCCCAAATCTTTGGCCAAAAGGAAAAGTTTCCAATGTTAATTCATCTTCAGTGGACATGAATGGACCATATTCACGATGACCACGTTCTTCCGACATCATGCTGAGGTCGGGAAGCTTATCAGCTGGGGTAAAGTTAACTGTCTTGTTATCTCTTCACCCTTTCACTTCCAGGCTTACATGAATGTCTCCAAGATGTGTGTTGATATTTCAGAATGAATTTATGCCTTTCCTACAGTATTGTTTAACACCATCAATGGCAATGTGAGCAAGAATGTAGTTGATTGCTAACCTTGGCGGTTGCTACAGAGTTGTTATCAAAACTGTTTTATCATGAAATATGGGGCAGTGTTCCTCTTGATTTGAATATCTATTGTCCTTTTAGTTGCTGATCAACTGGGAGCAGTGAAATGATAACGAATTGTCAGATTCTCTACGTTTATACCACTTGCAAACTGTAACACAGCAGTACGACATAATCCATTTTTCTTACCAGCATTTGAGCTTGAGCGTTCGCAACAAAGAGATTTATATTTTTAATATAGTGTACATGTATGTTTTACACTGTGAGCAAATGCAAACTTGACTGCCATTTGTGACCTTTAGAACTGTCTAATTGCTGCGATCGGACAAAGCAATGCAGCTGTCCGATATGACTGACAGAAAGATTAGAAACAGTTTACATCCAGTGTAGTAAAAGTAAAAATCTTCATCTTCAGAACCACTAAAGCTTCACTAAAGCTTCATGACAGCATATAACTCAAGCTTCTGATTTCTGAAGAATAGAGAAATATAACTTGCTTTTAAGATAGCAAAACACTGCTCAAATTTCATGATTGCCATTTTCTGGGGGAAGAGTTTTCATGCCCGGGCTCTTATAAGTAAATTTAAGTATAGAGGGGCAGTACACACGATTTACTTGGCTGCTGGTTTTGGCTATGGAATAACATTTGAAAACTCTCATGGTTTTTTTTTCCCCAAAACTTTGCAAATCTATGCAGGAAGTTTTGAGAAGACAGCATATTGAGAACAAAAGTTAACCTTTTAACCCGGCTGCCTTGAAACCATTACTTAAACTGAAACAGAGGAGCTCTTTCCTCTGTAATGAAATAAAATCCCCCAAATGGCCATTACAGTTTCTGTGCACACATATACACATCTTAAGCCCTTTTAACCAAATACACTTGAGGGCAACTGCTGCTTGCTTATGTAAAGAGTTATTCGAGAAGGAACATTAAAAAAAGCCTTTGCTCCACAGGCCACAGGCAGGACCCTTAATGAAGAGACTTCTTCATTGGTAAGTAATGAGCAGTGAAATGGCCTCTGTCAGAGGACTGCAAGACAAGGAGGGCGTCCTGCAGGGATGTTGGTTGGATGTTAAAGCAGTATTTACTACATGCCCCTGGGGGGTGTGACTCAACTGCTCAAGGACTAGATTTAAGAAAGCGGGAGAAGACTGTATATGCGTGTGTGCGTGTGTGTGTCTGTGGTCATGAAGGTTAGAGGGTGCCTCGGAGTAAGACCCTTTCACGTGGCCACCACCCCGTATCTTCCATCCCCCTTACTCTTTCAGATGCATGGGTTCATGAGCACACACAAATGCACAGACACTTTTCCTTGTGTCCGTCCTTGTGTCTCCTGATGCCCCGGCCTCTGGCATCTCCTCTGTGTCGCATGTGACAGGTTGGAGATGTGACAGCTGTCCTTATGCCAGACTAAGTCTGGCCAAAGTCACAACACACACAAACACACTCATCCGCAAACACTACACAGGGGCTCTACTGCAGGGCTAGTACGGAGGAGGTAAGGGCACTTTGTCCGCCTTCTTCGCCCAACTTTAAATGTCATGCCCAACTTAATGGGGTGGCTTGACTGACAGCAGGGTTGTTGTGCAAGGACATGTCCAGCTTCTAGGCGAGCAGCTCTGAGTGCCCCTGTACATATGCTGGACACAGTGTTGCTTCCCATTCTGAAATGTACAATAAGTACAAGGCAGTGGCTGCAATTCACGTAGGACGTTATGAAAAAAACTCAGATTCTCCACTTGATTATCAAGGCTAACTCGGGAGGCTTTTTACATCTACACTTTTTGGTTCCATTTAAATAAATCCTGGTGCATTTGGTTGGTTAATATGGCTCATTTTCACTGATATAAAAGCTGTCAACTGAAACCTGATGCGGGAGCCAAATTGTGTTGATATGTTTCAGTTAAATAAATAAGTGCAGTTTGTATTTTGTTTAAAAGTTCACGTTAATGGAAATAAATAATTGATTTAATTGAATAATAAGTTAATTATACGCAAAAGGTCAGCTAAATTCATTTGATTCAATTCATGTTTAGGTAAGAATGATGAACGTATTTTAAGTTTTCCGTTAGGTCATCTTATGTTACTGTCACTTTAAGAGAGTAGGTCTCTTGAGCACACAGAGGTGTTTGGTGCAGTTGAGGCTCAATAGAGGACCGAGCCACACAGTTTTGTTACCGTAGTACTTTTTTCTGATTAGGAAAGCTTAATTTCTCCTGTAATAATACACTGCAAAACCTTGGAATAAATACATTTTGTTTTCTCCTTTAACATCAGTGTCCTGTGGAAGTTAACATGATTGAGGAGTTTCAACTCCCACATCTGATTTGAACCAAACAACTAGACAGAGATGTCAAAACTGTGTAAATGATGATTTTCCTGTTAGCCTGAATAACTTCATGGTTACAGTCCTTTCTTTGTTATTAAAAAGTCAGTGAACACAAACCGGATCAGAACTAAAAGGAAACAAACAATGTATCAATTTTTTTGCTCTAGACCAAATTATCTTGATGGACATCTTTCTGTGAGAATTTACAGTGCTAATGAAACAACAATTGGCTTGATTAACCTGGAGAAATTCTTCCAAAGAAGGACGATGTAGTAGAAAAAGGAAGTTACACATTTTGGTCATTGCATATCTTCTGCCCTGTAGGAACATCTTCCACCTATGTAGCCTGACAGAGCTCAGGCTTTGGTGCCTAATATTTAAAGAAGGTATTATTGAAAACATTAAAATATCTGTTAAGGTTGGTAAACAAATGAATGTGAAGAAGCATATTTCCATTGATGATTGAGGTGGAGATGTAGTCCAAGACCATACATGTAAAGCAGAATCGATTCAGTATACTACACTGGGTGTCTGAATAGATTAATGTGTTTAAGAACAGTGTCTGGCCCACTCCAACTGATTCATAAAAATACAGCCCTTGGATTTAGTTGTCTGATGTTCAAGTGGCTGAAAAAGCTTAATGTTATGCCCATTTCCTACATTTTTACAAAGGGGAAGGGTTAAGCTGCTGTACGGCCACAAGTTGCAATGCATTTTTATGCTAATATGACCTTTTTTCTGCGATTGGACCATTGATAATGACATCTCTCTATAAAAGCAAGGAAGCTCTGACCGTCTGTGTGTGTGTGTGTGTGTGTGTGTGTGTGTGTGTGTGTGTGTGTGTGTGTGTGTGTGTGTGTGTGTGTGTGTTCCTCAAATATCTCCGCGGATCAGGATCAGACTGACCTGAGAGTCTCAACATGGCTGCTGCTTGGTTCAAGGGTGTGCAACGTTGGATTTGTTTGGACTGCAATGATACCGTTAATAAATAATTTCATAAATGCTTTACAAATTCCGCGAGCATTGTTCACCGGAGCCACCACAGTCAATTGCGCACCAGAGCCAATCACTGCACACCATAGCCACGTGCGCACCAGAGCCAATCACTACAGAGCTCAAACCCATGACACACATTAAGAAACAAGCGGATTTACACCCGCAGCGGTGCGAGCTGGACCGGGATTTTGCCAGCGGTTCGGTCCCGTTCTGTTCTGTGCATCTAAACTGACTGTTGTGGATTAATGAGAGTAAACGAGTCAGGACCGAGTCTGTTTCGGGTCTAAGGAGATCCGGATACGCGCAGACAACAAAGTGGAATCACGGCACGTCCAAAACCGGACTTAGGGTAAATAACGTCTGCCACGCTTTTTCGCAAACATTGCCGTCACGTTTGCTTTGTGTCTGGTGCAGAAGAAACGGTAAAAACAGGCTTTTGTCACGAAAGTGTCCAAGCAGCAAGTTTGGTTGTTGAGGAACGGGGGAAGTTGTGGGAGGGACGGAGGCGGATGAATGACAGGTAACGACGGTCGGTGTAGAGACAGCGATATTGAGAGTTGAGAGATTTGTGACATTTAGCGTGTTTGGAGTGTATAGTTAGTGTGTTATGCAGTGTTTGTAGGGCTGTAACGATACACCAAACTCACGATTCGGTTTGTATCACTATTTTTGACTCACGGTTAGATACAAAATTTGATTTTTTTTTTTTTTTTTAAATCAAACATTTTATTTTTGTAGGCTATATGATACTTGTCTGATAGTATCAGAGGTGCAGTATTGTGGAGGGCGTGTCTATCTGATGGTCTGTTAACTGCACAGGTACCTCACTCAACTTAATACAGAGAAACGTCCCACAAAGCAACGTTACAGAACCAAACAAAGGTAACACAGTAACTGTAACTGTCTTTGGCAACAAGGAAAAATACCGCAGCTGTACGTGGAGAAGCGTCCTTCCTCCCGCCCATCCTACTGACTCCTCATCACATTTTTGCCCAATAAACCGGCAAAAAAACTTTAACTCACCGAGTGTTTATGATGAAAAAAAATCTCTGCGACGGTCAGCCCTCCGGACCGAGACTTCAGTGAACTTTACCCCGGAAGACAGCCGGGTTTTGACAGAGGAGACATCGGGGAAACCCCTTGAAAACACACACACGTCATCATCATGACATGTACCGTCACGTCTCTTTAGGAGCCGCAGCGCCGGCTTTCTGGGTGTTAATGTGGTGTTACTTACAGCTCATAGGGCTGATCTGGACTGGAAGTTGTGTCGGGATTCTGCCTTCTCACAGCGCGAGACAGGTTCTCGGATCTGAGTGTCGTGATTTCGGCTTTGATAAGTGTATCATTACAGCCCTAAGTGTTTGGTGTAGTGTGTTTAGTGTGTAGTGGAGTCGGTTTTTTGTTTAATGAATCAAAACAATGAGGAGAAGCTGAATGTGGAGCAGGCAGTGCAGCTCTTCATTCAGCTGGAAGGAGCTCAGGCAGACCTGAGCATTGCCTGCATTTAAATGTAAATAGTTACATACAACTTTGTAAATTTTTAAACTTTATGCACATATTTAGCAAACAACAATTTATATTTGCGTTATAAGTAATAAAAAATGGTTTGTTAAACATATTTGTGGTTTTCACATTAAAAAAATCTAACTTTTTCTACTCGGATTTTATGTTTTTTTGTGATTTTAGGTCCATTGTGTTAATACAGTATGTCAAAATAAAAAAATAACTGTACAGTCACACATGTGAGGTTGTGCTGAAAATAATGACACCAAGTAAATAGTTTTTAAGGTGAAATATAATGGCAAAATCAAAAATAGTCAAAAACGGCCAATTATACCCTGGAATATCAAATTTCACAACAAACCTAAATATCCCTGACGTCCCACCTTCAAACAGCCTCATTTGGCCATCCATGAAAAAGCTTCTTAACCTCCCACTTTTCTATAGGAACACATATTTCCTACGGGCACTGTACTAGCTTTATAATGATGGCTGGTTATCCTCTATGGAAAACCCGATTTTAATTGTATAGTATCTAATGCAAAGAGCATATACTATGATGATTTCTTTTCATATTTTATAAGGTGACATAGTGGAAGTTTTCTTTTAAGCAATTTATCTTTGTACGTACCAGCTATTCGGGTTTGCTGTATGTAAAAAGTCAATACTCGTATAATTTCGTATTCAATGTCAAGAGCCTTGAACAGAACAGAAACAAAAAGCATTGACCAGTGCAATTGGTCAAATAAAAGTTTGAGACCACTAACAGAATATAGTAAATTCATGTTTGACATAGTGAGTTATGCGTTTGTGTCAGCCTTTTTGTAGGTTGACAGAGACTTACGCCATCCCACCCTGAGGGCGACAGCACAAGGTCAAGGTGGCAGCTGCCAAAATGTCTCATTGCATGACTTGCAATGTTCTGATTCAGAAAGAGAGTTGAGGATATTGTTCCTAATGATGTGGTGCTGCCACTGCTGCTTGTGGGGAGGGGATGAGCAGAGATGTAATGTACTCTAGGGGCCGTGGTGATCCCACTTCCTCCACCTCAAAATACTGAACATTGCAAGCAAGCGCAAGTCACCACATCCCAACTGGCAAGCATGTCCAGCAGGACTTGATGCCCTCTTCCACGTCTGTCCATCTCTATCTGGAACTCTCTTTTCCAACACACACTCAGCTCATGCGCTAACTCAGGCTGATGTAAGATGGAATAGTAGATGATTAACCAGGCGACACTGTGTCACCACATAGTTGTACCCAATGCCAAGTCTCAATTTTGACATGAGCACAATAGGTGAGAGATTACAGAGCACACATGCTCCACCTGGACCCATGTTGGTAGAACAGCACCCAAACACACCTAAACACTGCCCTGTTGCCACAGTCACAAAGGATTTGTGCGTGGGGAGTGTTTGCAAACTTAATAAAATGAATATACTTGTATGTGTGTGTGTGTGTGTGTGTGTGTGTGTGTGTGTGTGTGTGTGTGTGTGTGTGTGTGCTCGCGCGTGTGTGTGCTCCCGCGTGTGTGTGGGGCATGCATGTAGGCATGTGTGCGTGCGTGTGTGTGTGTGTGTGTGTGTTTGTGGAGCATACACGTCTTTTAGTATAATGGGTGTGGCGACAAAAGGCAATCTCCAGAAAATTAGTTAGTGAAGGCAGCCATACTATATTCTTTAACATACTTTTCCTAATTCACGCGTAGACTTTGGGCAATTAAGTGTTGAGTGGGGCACTTTGTGAGATATGGCCAAAGTAAAAAAAATATGGGAAAAGATGACATCCTGCTGCAAAATTACCAAATTACTCTATAGGTCTGAAAACACCAAAGTGGATCCAAAACTTTGCTTCACTCCTTCTCAGGAGCTTGGCCACAAAGCAAAATCCTTACATTCATTGCCACAATAACTGGCTGATGACCAACAGATGTGCCACTGAGATAAGCAAGCCGATCAGTATTTCACTGAAACACGAGTCATATGTGTGACTGTGGCCAAGTGTCACTGATAGTGTGTCGTTGATAGTATGTCACTGCAATGATCTGGACTTCACTGTACTATGTGTGATGCTAGGGCTTTAAGCCACAAGGGTGACTCAAGCATGTGTGTTTGCATGTGGAGAACTGCACGTCTGTGTGTTTCAAGAAATGAATGAATGCATGTAGTATGATCACACAGATGACACAACAAAGAGTGACATAGAAGTCAAGTGCCAGCTGACTTACAGACCACATGATGACAGTATTATATGTATACGTCTTTAGATGTTAAATCTCAATCTACAAGAGAGCTAAATTACACTATGAACACATTGGAATCTTTTAACTCCATATGTTATCTGACTTTGGAGAACTGATATAAAAATAATGCTAACACTCAATGCAAAATTGAGCAGAGGGCTCAACACACTGGCTTGGCTATTATGGCATTTTCTGGGGGTGATAATTGTAATTGCATTAATATTGCTTGAGTGACAAGTGTTGCAGGGCGTTTTTGTCCTACTGCACTGTTAATGAGACTATTTCGGTCATTTGAACCACTGGAGCCTCTTGTCCCTATTTGGGACCGACAAGATGTTGGGCCTAAATAACTGTGGACATTTACTGAAATTCCAAGTCATTTGGATTGTGAGAAATGACATTTTTCATAAGCATTTGTATCGGTACTAAGGAAAAAAACATGCAATATATAGGGCTACTACCATATATCTGATATGCATTTCAGCAAACACACACTCTGCTTACTGGTCCATACTGGTCCAACTACATCAGATATTTCAAACTTTTCAGAGCTGTCGTTGAACAAAGCAGTCACAGGCAACAGTAACACCAGTTCAATATACTTATTCTAAACATCAGTTTGTATATATGTATTACTATGGACCTTATTATACAGTGGTTCGCCTGAGAAGGCTTCTTGAATATGTTCATCTTACTAATAAATGTACTGAATTATTTGATATATCATTCTAAATTATGGATTTCCTTAATATTATCAGATGTAGGGCTCTTGGCTCAAAGTAAACATATTTTAAGTGCACATTCAAAAACTTAGGGACACAGTCGTTTTTAAGAAGCAACATCAGTTCATATATTTTTCTTTTTTTTTATATGTAAAAGGGCAAACTGACTTAACTCAGGGATTTCTGAAGAATGTTTAAACATAAGATGTTCTCTGGACAAGGAAGCATTCCGTGTCACTTATGTAGACCTTCTCAAACTGCACCAAGCCTGCTAATTTCCCTTAGCATTGAACTTGGGGTTGGGTTTTAAAATTTAAAAGATTCAGTTGAAGCCTTCTGTCTGAGAAAACAAAAAAAGTTTTGAGTTGCAGCTTTCTCCATACTCATAATATGCAGCTACATTCCGAAAAATGAGATAGATCTAAATGAAACAGATACATATACATATATATATATATATATATATATATATATATATATATATATGTATATATATATATATATATATATATATATATATATATATATATATATATATATATATATATGTATGCGTTGCGTTAATAACGCGTTAACGCAACGTCCTCTTAACATCGTTAATTTTTTTAACGCACGATTACCGCTCAGTATATAAAAAAAAAAAAAAAAAGCGCATTGTATGATTTACGACCGTCGGCGGCACCCGTAGTCTTGATACAGAGGGTGGCAGAAGAATAAGAAAGGAAATCAGAAGAAGAAGAAGCAGGGCTGGCGGTTCGTTAAAAACACGGCAGACTGAAAAGCAGCACTCGCTGCAAACTCCTCATCTCTGCTGTCACTCACGGTGGCGGACATTTGTTTCGCCATCGCCCTGATAATTTTGCGGGACACTCTCTCATGGCGTGCCCGTTTGCTGATAACTCATCCCCGCATGTTTATCTCAGGCTCCTCGCTAGCCTTCTTCCTCCCTCCAGCAGGCAGCCTGGCCCTGCTGCTGTCCTCCTCGGACAGACGCTGAAGCTCAGTTTCTCTCACTCTCTTGGGGTCGACAGAGAAACGTCTAGCGGCTGCTTCTCCCGAGTTTTCCTCTGAATATATCACGACAGAAAGTTTAAATTTCAAGTCGTACTATTTATTGTTTTGCTGCACCGGAGCCATGGCGATCATCAGTGTGATACTGACTGACAGAAAGTAGCACACTGCGTGAAAAAGGCGAAGAAGAAAAACGTGCAGTGTCAGTGGACACCACTTGCAAGCCAAACAGACGGCAGATGCAGAGAGCCCGTAGCCCCCCCTCGCCAAAAGCAGACAACCCTGGTTTTATTTTCCTGCATGATTTGAAGTGTTGAATAAACATTTTCATAATGCAAGCATATTTGACCTTTCTTATGTTGTTAAAAGTATTAAGAACATGGAAAAAATACATTAAGGTACATTTAGAACAGAAAAAAATGTGCCAAAAAAAATTGCGATTAATTTGCGATTAATCGCGAGTTAACTATGGACAAAATGCGATTAATTGCCATTAAAAAAATTGATTGTTTGACAGCCCTAATATATGTATATATATATATATACATATACATATATATATATATATATATATATATATATATATATATATATGTATATGTATATAGCGTGCCAAAAGTTGGGTGAGACTCAGAGAACATTTCTCTTCCATAGTATAGTTCAGTGGTGTTACACAATGATGTTTCTTTTACTTCTTCATATTCACATACAAGAAGCTGATATCTGAAAATGTTCTACATTGATCTCATTGATAAGAAAAAGCAAAGATAAAGGTTTAAAAAACAGATGTGTTGGCATCAGAGCTGAGAATCTGTGTATTTTCACTTGGAGTCAGAACTCAACATTACTCGCACCACTACTCTATTTGAGAATACAGTTAATCTGGTTCACTTGTTCTCAGATTCAGCTCCTTCGAGCCCAGAGAAGGCTTGCGCAGAAAGACAATGTGAAGAGCTAAATGAAAACTGAATAACATCAGGGTTGAGGTGACAAAAACAAAGGACAAAGAAGAGGAACGTTTGGAATTGTTGCAGGAAAGAACATATAGATAATGTACAACTTGATATAGAGCGAGGGTGGAAAGTAGGCCAGATAGAAGTAATTCCATGGAGGCGTGGAGAGGTGTGGGGGGACGGAGGAAGAATAGGAGGAGGAGGGGGAGGTTCTCCTGAGACTGCAAAGCTGGAAACCTATGATGCTCAGCTGGGGGTACAAGCAGGTGGGTGGGAATCTTCATTTGGAGACTCAGTGTGGGTGGTTATGAGGGTGGGGGGATGGGGTGTGTGATTGCGGATCACAGATTCGCCGAGGGAGACAGGAGGCGGGCACGACCTTTGGTACTAGGGAGTCATATTGGGGTCACTGGAGCATTAGAGAGTGGATTGGAGCTCTGTGCTCTCTAAACATCCCTCCTAAGGCTGTGATTTCTCTGTAATTCTTCTGCTCTGTAGAGAATGCTAAGGTGCTCTCTGTCATCTCTTTAAATAATCTTCTGCCATTTACTTCCTGACATCAAAAGGAGGTGAAGGAAGTTTCCCATGTTACATGTCTTCGGAAAGGCACGTGACATTTCATCATTTCCTAATATAGGATCTGTAAAAAAACATCTGTAAAAGGGGATGGGCTTTTTTTCAAACCGTGTCGTCTAAATAGGGAAAGAAATCCTACACTGAATGTATGTACTGCACTGTATTCAGCACATACATAAGATAACAAAAAACAACAACATGAAAAACAGAACAAATTAAAAAAGGTCTTCAAATTAAAAGAAATGGCCTTGAGTGTCATCATCACTGAGATGAGACATACTGAGCTACAGTGTGGAATATGTTGTTTATCATGTGCAAACAATTATCAATTCACCAGCGTCAGAGGCATTCAGCGGTATTAGTCACTGCATGTGGTCCCACACCTAGTTATGATATGATACAGCAAGACTTAATAGGCCAAATGTGCGTCATCATCAATGGGATGTGAGTGCACTAAGGTGTCTCTGATGAATTCTCACCACTGATGAGTATTACTAGCTTAGTATGACATTGCTGTATAAAAGACAAATGACCTGGGAAATGGAATAACATGGAGGAGGAAAGAAAAAGCAGGCGAGGAGACAGGAGCTGTCATAAAGCAAAGAGAAAGTTAAAGGAATAAAAAGGTCAAGGATCTCATGTTTTCTGTTGTTGTTAACCAACTCATCATACAGCGAGGCTCTGGTGCCACTAGTCATGTGTCACAACAAGGAATGACGGAGAATGCCTGACTCCTTCACCTCGGGACACGACCTTTCTGACAACCCGTCTGTCAATGCAGCAGCAAGGTTGTTGCTGCAAGTGATGGGTCAGTGGATGGAAGTGCACTGACAGAGGTGAGAACGTGCAAGCAAAGAAATAACCTAACCCTTGACCTTGTACCATTTACACATGTGGATTTATTACATGTCTTGAATGCAAACTGGAAATTTCAATGACATTGGTTGAATCAACATGACTCATGATTTATGTAAATAAAAAGTCTGCAGAAATCTTCACACGTTTTCAGCTAATTGGGAAATCGCAAATATTAGTGACACGAACCATTCTCTTCCATTGAAGCATGCAGGAACGCAAAATTCAAGAATGTCATTTTAGTTTTATGAGCACTCACCTATTATAACAGAGGTTAGGGTCAAAAGTCACCTTTGCTGGAGTTTGACCTGCAACACCAAGCTTCTCCAACATCTAATCAAAGTCATGACAGACACTCTTACCCCTTTTTCACTGGACAAAAAACCACTAACATCTGGCTTTTGTCTTCAATGTGAAAGGGTATAATTGCCATTTATTCCCACGTCAAATGACTCTGCAGTAGGTTTTATTTTGCCTCAGCCCTGATTGGCAGTGATGGGAACATGACAGTCAAGTGAGCATGCTAATTTTCAGCCCTTATATGGACCAATGCTATGACGGACATTGAAGCAAGAGACGTTGGCACATAAATAGTTTTCCATTCATCTCTGTTCAAATAGTGCTAGAACATTGTTTAGTCTGCACTAGAGTTGGGGCGTGATGATGTCATATGCCAATTTAATGGAACATCGTGATGGACGATGACATTGTTGTTTATGAATTTGAGCCAGCGTGTACCCTCAGTATTGTCGTAAGGCAGCAGTTGTATCAGCTCACAACTGTAGTCGCCACTGTTTCCCACATGAGTCTCCAACTGTCTCACCATGCAGAGGAAACTATCTCCCGTTACCACCAACATACATGCCTGTGCTATATTTAAAACCAACACAACTTATTTCTACACCACACGTACATATCTTAGCTTTGCTCAGCCTCACGTGTATAAAACAACGTTGGCTGACTAGCCAAGAATGGCTAAGCTAAGAAAACAGTTTATAAAAACGGCACAAATGAGAGAAACAGCTACCCGCGGGAAAAAACCCAAGTGTCTTGGGTTTGCCTAAATAAAATAAACAGGTCAAGGTGACTTAATGTTAGTACATTGAGCAGCAACATTCTTCTTTTCATTTCTTCTCCCCAGATATCACAACCAACATCAACTCTGAGGGGACATGTCACTAAATTGTGCTCTCTAGTGGGGAGCCTTCGAAATAACGATGTTGCGATGGCAGTCGATGGCTGTCAGCCATTGACTACTGATGATGCCGTAGACTACTGATGATGCCTTCGTCCAATAGCCAAACACTAGTCTGCACCGAGTACAAAAGAAAGACGGAGGAAAAACCAAATCCAACATAACCTTGTCATTGGCCCCATATCAGTGCCTTGGTACTGTGCATGTGCATCTCTCAACAGAGATTACAAGTACACAAAAAGGCACACTGATTAGCTACTTCCATCATCAGCTCCAGACGAATGAGTATATTTCAGACCATTGATTAAGAATTTTTATAACAAGATTTAACGTCTTCTGGATGCACATTTGTGATGTTGAACATGACACACCTGGGAGTAATGTGGTTTATATAGTTAGCATATAGCACCTGTGTTTGAAAAGTCAAAATGTCTGTGGTGGCCTTCAGGAAATATTGAACATCATTAGAGCTCTTCACACTGGATATTGACACCCACTGGCTATCCTTAGCCAGGGGCTAAGAAGGTGAAAGGTGAAAAGCTAATTTGTTTCAAGAACTTCATGGTTTACAAAATAAGCAGTAGAATAGGAGGGGTGCTGTGTGGCCAAGGTCAATCCAGTATATTGATAATGGCTAACTATGAAGATGCAAATATATTTAAGTTTAATGAAAAGGTAGTTGCATTTCTGGTGGTGGAATGCTATTGTTAGCCTGCTAGCCAATATATCCATGGCAGGTTATGCTTGTAACACTGCTGCATTTTCAAGTCCCACCTGATTTTGCTGTCTATGCTGCCCTGCCCTGGTACGTGTGACAAAACAGGACAGTGTGGAAGATGTGTATCAAGCACAGCCTTCACATGCCCACATATTTTTCACACTTCTTGTTGATATGGAATAAGTGATATACTGCTGTATTTTAATTTCATGTACCCTGTCCAGCTTGTCGTGTAATCTAATGTATTATAGATATGTTTTACCAAGTTTACCTACCAAATGGGTACAAATGTAATATAACTTTACGTCAACGGTAGTTAAGTACATGGAATGGCAACATTATGTTTAATATTGCATTTAATTCAAAATAGAGAGAAGAAAAAATCTGGGTTGGGTTGCCTTTCGATTATACCACAGCCACCTTCTCAACAACACAAAACAAGATGAGCCAGCAGCTGTGTGCTACTGAAGTTTAACAGTAATGGTTATGTCATAAAGTTCAAATATTTACATTTGGCTCTCAGGGTGTTTCAGGGTGTGGGCATCACTAACCACAAATTGATATTTACAAGGACATGGATAAAGTACTTTCAGGTTTCCATGGGCTTTCTACTTTAGGATTCAGATGAACATTTTATATATATACATATTTATATATTTACATATATATTCAGCTGTCTACATGCCTAGTCATACCTATTCCAGGCGATTCGATTGAGTCATACTTCGCAGTAATTTAAAATGACCTCACCCTCCGTGACTTCTCAACACAATACCATTTACTGAAGATCAGTCTGATTTTTTAATGCAGTTGAGGTTATCTGCATGCTATTGCTCCCCAACAACTCCTTATTCAGACTTTTATCTGAACCTTACTAGAAACCATTTTACAACATAACCAGGAAATTTGCAGAGGCGTGGAACTTCCAGGGAACCACACTCTTTGCTCATGTTTTCTTGGGTCCAGTCCCAATGTCCTCCCTACACATAATGAACCTTGACACACAGTGCAGGGAGTTCCAACTGTTGGAAATATTTTAGGGGGGACTGTGGCAGCACTTTGTTAAGTTACATTACCTGCTTTTTCAGTCATGTTTGCTGTACAGTAGTACAATTGCAGCTGCATTTTAAATCAAATACTTCCATTACAACACGTGCTTTTCAGGGAGGCCTCAGAGAGATCATTCGCATGCACTCACGATTAAAAACATCATACCATCTGTGCATCCATGACAGTTACCCCCGAACATTATTTGTTTACACGCTAGCATGCAGTTGTTCTTTGATTTCAGTACTATGCCCACCGTATGACTGTGCTGTTCTTTCTTTGGGACCGTCTGAAATGAGTGGGTTAAAAGCATGTTTTATTAACAGGAGCAAGTTCATCTGGACTCCCTTCAACTTTCTCATTGTGTGCCATCTTCTCAGAGTGCTGACAGCTGTGAAGGAGCAGATGTCAAACCACCTGGCAGTAATCACAGCAGGGATCTCAAATCCATAGAGCTTGTGAACAAGACGAATTGGATACAGAGTTCTGGAGCTCCAACAAGGTTACTCAATAACTGACGATTACAGTCTTCAATCGATAAACCACAGGTACATTCACACTGCCCAATGTTGCGAGTCATGGCTTACACACATTGTGGGTACTATATGGTGAACTTGTTCATGCCAACTTTTATAGAACTGAACAAATCAGCAAATAGAAATATCTCGGTGTCCTTGTAGAGAAACCCTTGACGTTTTGAAAAAAACAAAAAACATTTAGTTTTGTGCCAAAATATGGTGACAATTGTATGTTGTATGTAACAACTAGCTACCTGGATCTTGCATGGGAATGGTGGAATCTGCCACTTAAAATGAAGACTTTTACACACAGAGGTGATTACAGGATGTAAATATATTGAATATGATGGTCCAGAAAATACTGATTTTATTCAATGAAAATCTCAATGACTTCAACAATGAATTCACAATGGATGGATAATGTAGTCATAATCTATTAGCTATTTTAAGAGACAATATATTCATCTAAATATGTATGCATGACAAACTATATACCTAAACTAAACAGTACAGCCAACATTCAAATTAATTAATATTTAATAGTAATTATACATTTATTTTTATTTGCCTAAATCAAAGAGGCCGCTGGTCTTCCCATCCTGAAGTGACTGCAAGGATGGATGTAACGTTAGCGATAATAACCGACAACCCACTGACCCACTGTATCGCCCTCTTTTGCAACTGCATTCAATCTCTTGCAACAGAGGAGTTTCAGTTTTACTGTGTCAGCAAATTCAGGAGAGGGGTGTGCATTTCCTGCCATTAGTTTGGACTCAAAGCCATTGAGGAGCCGATATTACTCATATCTGGTATCATTTGAAAATATAACTGATTGGAAATGAGGCATTAGAATTGATCAACTAATGACACAATCAGTAACCATAATTTTGTTACAGTTATAAAGATTCAAAGATAAAATATTATATTGAGAATCAAAATTATATATTAACACTCCCTCTTATTTCTGTTTTAGAGCTGTTACGCCTGACATTCAAATTCATCTTCAAGAGCATACCAAGCTATAACACATCACCCATTTAAAAGCCACATAATTGTTTATCTGCGTGGAAGCAGTGGCTGGCCTTTCAGATTTCAGTGGTACACTGCATTAGTGAAGCCTAAACTGGCAATTACTTGACGATGTCTTTTGGGCAACTTGTTTCCCTATTAAATGCCATGTCTCCGTGCTATACAGATATGCCATCACTCAGCAACAGGACTTTAAAAAGGCACTGTGAACACAAAATTAATACATCTTGATATGCTTTGGTTTACCCTGAATGAACATAGCTGAAGATTGGCTTTGCATTTTCAGTAACGGAAGTAATAAATGCAAATTTCAAATGAGATATTAAAATACACAGTATGCTCATGTTAAAGAAATTGCAGATTCCATACTGTCTCTGCCAAAAGTGGTCTTTGCTTCACACTCCACTACAAGTATATTTTACTGTTCCACATTCATCTGGAAGGGATTTCGCACACATTTATATTTTCAAATCAAAATGAAAAATGTTTTATTAATTTCTATTAATCCTGAATTACTAAACATAATGATGAGTTTAAGTTGTTCACAGAATAAAAAAACGGTGACCTAAACCGCAATAGCAGATCGGTAAATATTTGCTAAACCTTTATGACACATCAGGGACAAAATAATTGTTTTCTACGTAATTAGGTAACTACCAAAATGAGCAAACAGAACAGATGCAGCAGAAAAAGCATTACTTGTCTGCATAGCAGCAGTTGAGGCTGTGCAAAAAAAAAAGAAAAAAAAAAGGGATGAGACCGAAGAGGCAGCGCTGAGGCACGGAGCAGAACACTGGCCATTATGGGAGTAACCTGCAATTATTTTATAGCTCTTAAGATTCCTGAGCTCTTAGTCAGTGTTTACTGTGCAAGGGCACGGCAAGGCCACAAATTACAACCACTTGCTTTGGCACCAAATGCTCAACAGTCACGCACAGGCCTACGCTTTCTCTCCAAGTGGCAGAAGGGCCGAGAATAGAAAGACAAAAAGGTAATGGGTGGAAGGTGGCCATCAGGTAATTGTTTTGTTTTTCCTTTTGTCATATGATCAGCAGAATAGGTAACACCACAGTCTTTTTTAGACTGCATAACCCATTAACAGCTAATTCTATTCCCTCAACAGAGTGACAATAACTCTTTTGACCTGATCTGTAACCATGTGCTAAAAACCACAACCAGAAGGTCAAACCAACAGAAGAATAATGCAGTCAAAGTGCACAGCAGACATACATTCCATGCCCTCATCATAACACAGCAAATGACACAATGGAGAGT
Source organism: Diplodus puntazzo (assembly GCA_963678695.2). Lineage (NCBI taxonomy): Eukaryota > Metazoa > Chordata > Actinopteri > Spariformes > Sparidae > Diplodus > Diplodus puntazzo. Next base: position 25,532,947 of record OZ023175.1, on the reverse strand, counting down.
ATAGACACCACGGCCAGCTGTAATGGCAAACTGAGGGCCATTTTAATCATGGATCTTCAGTGATCGGTGTTGTTGTGTCTTCATGCATGTATCTGTGCACGTAGTGGCCAAAGTGTTGATTTGCAGGTCTGTGCAGAGAATTGTGAAAGACTCATCATGTGACGCAGCGGGCTATGTTCAGCCACGACTTCTCCAAAAGCTTAACTGCCATGCGGAGGAGGACGTAAGCTGGACAGCAAACTGCGGCAACGAAAGCCTCATGAGTGGTTGAGAAAGGAGCAATGATTATGTGGCAACCGGAATAAGGTAACCGCAGCTGCTGCAAACCGATGAGGTCTGTTGGCTTATCTCTTGGAAACCGTAGTAGCCATCATGTCCTCACTAAAAAAGACAAACACACAAACAAGCATGAACGCCAGCCTGGAATACCCAAAAGGTGTTCCATCGCCAGTGGTGATTCAGCGGTGTAGGCCGTCACATAAGTGGCTTTGTGTCATTCTCCAGCTCCCTTAATCTGGGCTTTGTGAAGAGGAGGTGTTGAGTTAAAGTGTGTTTAAAGGAGTTGTCAGGTGCTCAGATTGATAAGACTGGAATTCACTGCACAATAAATGCTGTTCTGAAGGTTTCTAAGTTTTGTTTTGCTTGAGGTTTAATGTAATATGAGCAAAATCTGTAGTCAAGTTCTTGTTCTAGTAACTCTGTGGTTGAAATTTATTTGAAAACTTTATATAAGTTACAGCTACTTCAGGCTAATATGGAGGAATGTCACATATAAAAGTCAGAGTAAGGTTATAGGTTAGGGGAATTTGCTCTCTGCAAAAAGATTTGTTCAAAAGCATGAAAACGTGGAATTACTGGAGATAAATGAATTTTCTCGTAGACCACGAGCTCTAAATGTCAATGCATTGATACCCAAAAGATTAATTTACATCCATGAATGCATTTAAAGAACTGGATACTGCATTCCATTGTGTTAATTTGTTTAAGACTGTTGTTTGATTTGTTTTCTGAAGCTGGAGAGGCATTAAGTTAATGTTTATCTGTTGTCTATCTATCAGTGTTTTTTATGTTGGAAAATGACAAAATGAAACTAAACTAAGCATTGTACAAACCACAACCGTAGTTATCATTAGTTGTAGCCATACTAGGTGTACATTGGAGTCATTAAATATATATGACTCAAACCAAAAAAACACAAAGATCATTTTGATTATAATGATGATGCTCATTATTTTTCTTTTCAAGTTCGTATAGCTGCTTATTTTTTAAAGGATAATTCTGGAGCCAACCATCATGTGAACCGCAATTTTAACTGTGGTCACCACACCAATACCACTACATAGCCCAACATTTCTCTGGGTGTCTGGGAACTTAATGTATGACACAAATAACCAACTGAGAATACCAACAATACCTATACATTTATATACTATGTTTACATTACAATAATCAAGTGAGATTACGTTCATTCCTTAGGTTTTCTGACTAAATCTGAATGAAGGCAATGTGTGCTCTGCATTAACAACATAATGGAATATATGGATTTTGAGGAATTCATAGGAAATTAAATGGCTCTATAACTGAGTAAGTGGTGCTTCGTTAGCTACTATTCTTTGATAGTAATGCAGTGGGAAAAGAATGTTTACAGCAGCTCCTTTGACCACTACACAAGACAAGTGCATCATCAGTTAATGACACACCTTCATGCATGAAACCTTGTTGGAATCAAACATCTGCTGTGCGTGGCTAAAGTCCACCCGAGTCAAGCCAAATTCAGCTTATTGTCATAAAAGGGAAAATAAACTAGAAAATATTTACATTTAAGAAGCTGAAATCAGACTCTTAAAAATGACTCAAACCACTCAATCAATTATCAAATCAATTGTTGATTCATTTATTAGTTGACAACTGATGGATAATTGACAAATCATTGCAGCTCTAAACTAACACGTTATGCTGATAAATGTAAGGTTAGCTGGGGATTTTTTTCTTTCAAGAAGTATGACTTACTGCCTTTAAAACAAAAAAAGAAAACTGGGAGGACCTCAACAACATGCAACTGTTTATTTTATCTCATGCGATCATAAGAGACAAGATCAAGATCCCTTTTGTGGTTACGCTTGCACACAAATAGGACAGGACAGAGCACAAATTCAGGATTGTATCGTAAATGTATACAATAAAAATATCAATTTAAGTTACAATCACAGAATTTATCAGAAAATTGAGAAAAGATGTTTTACTAGAAGCACTAAATTCTAGGTACAACACTGATAGTGTCACCAGAATATTTTCCTCACATTCAGTCTACTGTTAAAGCATTTTGAAATGCAGCACTCAATTAAAGCCCCAGGTGTAACCACATATAAATTATAACGAACAAGAAAACAGTCTGCTTGTCGTCATGTGCCATGTCAAGACTCCACTGCAGACACAGTGCAACTGCGATGTGCTCACCCCGCACTGTGCTGCCAACCCCAGCAGTACCCTCAATCTGTCCTCAGCTCCTCCACTGTGCTCCTGGGGGGGAACAATGCTGCACTCTCACCCTCCTGCTGCTGAGGTGGAAGACAGTGCCATTGTTAAACACAGCCCTGAGGAGCGCCAGCAACACGTTTTAAGAGGATCATTAGGAAGACATTTTCATGTTTTGTCCCCCTTTGTGATGTGTTTACTGAAGCTGATTCGTAGCTCTTTAAATAAAAATATTATTAAAATGCTCAAGACCTAGATGGCCTCCACTTGAATGATATCTTATTATAATCAAGAGCTTAACTTGGACAGCCAGCCTAAAATTGAATTGATTCTAATTTCACTACAATTTGTGTATTCTTTTTTTAATTTCAAATTTCTTAATTATCAAAAAAAAATGTTTTTAAATACTGATTTTGCTCAGGGCTAATTCAAGAGTTGATATTAGGATGAAAGGATAAAAAAACAAGACAGGTAGTGAAAAGGAAGTACAGAAATAATCGAGTCAGTGACGCTGGCACCACAAACGAAAAGACAGAACGACAGCCCAAGGCTCTGCTTCACCCTGACCCTCCCCTGTCAGTTGCTGCCTGTGGACCTCTGAAGGTTAAAGTGTGTGTGTGTGTGTGTGTGTGTGTGTGTGTGTGTGTGTGTGTGTGTGTGTGTGTATATGTGTGTGTGTGTGTGTGTGTGGTGGGGGGGAGGGGGCGAGGATGCAGGACCAAAAATAATTAGAGTAAAAATAATTAGATGTAAGTGCTCTTGTTGAAGCATGCACAGCTTGTACAGACAAAACGAGGATACACGAATGCCCAGGGCTCAATGCAACCCGCCCTCAGGTCAGTTTTGCAGGAAGCAAAATTGACCTTGGGGAGTGGGAGGCCAGTCGCTTGGCAGTGGAGAGGCTTGGTATAAAAAAGGTTCAAAATTCTTTACAAATATAGCCTTAAAGCAACTAGTGCATTGCCCGTAGGAAGTATGTATTCCTATACAGAAGTGGGAGGTTAAGCAGCTTTTTCATTGATGGCCAAATGAGGCTGTGTTTGAAGGTGGGACATCAGGGTTATTTAGGTTTGTTGTGAAATTCAATATTCCAGGGTATAATCGCCGTTTTTTACTATTTTTGATTCTGCCATTATATTTCACCTTCAACTATTTACCTTGCCTTGCATGATGTCATTATTTTCAGCACAACCTCACATGTGTGACTGTACAGTTATTTTTTCATTTTGACATACTGTATTAACACAATGGACCTAAAATCACAAAAAACATAAATCCGAGTAGGAAAAAGTTAGATGTTTTTACTGTGAAAACCACAAATATGTTTCACGAACCATTTTTATTACTTAAAATGCAAATATAAATTGTTGTTTGATAAATGTGTGCATAAGTGTTTGAAATTTACAAAGTTACATGTAACTATTTACATTTAAATGCAGGCAATGCCTCAGGCTCAGGTCTCCCTCAGCTCCTTCCTGCCTGCTCCACATTCAGCAGTCTCATTGTTTTGACGACTCCACTACACACTAAACCAAATACCACAAAACACACTAACACTAACTATATACTCCAAACACGCTAAATGTCACAAATGTCACAAATCTCTCAACTCAAAACTCGCTATCACTATCGTTGTCTCGATCACCGTCACTGTCACTCTTTCGCCGCCGTCCCTCTGTTCCTCTGCAACCAAATCACGTGGTTTGCCATATAATTTTGTGATTGGTTGGTGTGGTGCCTTTTTCCACCAATAGGAAAGGGAGTAGCACAGGTTTTTTTTGCTTGCAAACACTTCCTGCTGGTGGACACTTTTGTGAGAGAAGCCCATTTTGACCGTTTCTTCCTGCACCAAACGCGCAGCAAATGTGACGGCAGTGTTCGTGAAAAAGCGTGGCGGAGATTATTTATCATAAGTCCGGTTTTACTTGGCCTATCAACATGATTTAAAAACTGGTATATAGTTTGAAGGCCGCACCAACACATAGGTCGGAACCGAGACTCACGGAGGCTGTGTCTGGCTGCTACGTCATCTTAAACTGGTAATGTGATTTGGACGCACAGGCACATCTGTCGACACAGGAGGTGGGGAGTGATTGGCTCTGGTGGACAATGCTAGCGAAATTCGTAAAGCATTTATTAAATAATTTATAAAAGGTATCTTTGTAGTCCAAACAAATCTGAGGTTACACACCCTTCAACCACGCAGCAGCCATGTTGAAAATCTCAGGTCAGTCTGATCCTAATCTGCAGAGATATTTGAGGCACACACACACTGACAGACAGACAGACAGACAGACAGACAGACAGACAGACAGACATACAGACAGACAGACAGACAGACAGACAGACAGACAGAGATTTCTTGTTTTTAAAGAGAGATAGTTCAGCATTTTGGAAAATATGCCTCTATGCTTTCTGGCACAGAGCTACATGAAAAGATCAATGCCATTCTCATATATGTTAAAAATTAGGTCACAAACAGTAGATTGGACGGGAAAACTGGAAGTAATGGCTAGCCAGGCTCTGTCCAAAAGTAACAAAAATGGCCTACCAAAATATACCTCAATCTTACTTATTAAAATGTTATATTTCTTATGTCTTATTTGTACAGTGTAATAACTAATCAAAAGTTTAATAATGACAGTTCATCTAAATGATGAACTGTCATTATTAAACGTTTGATTTGTACAGGGGTTTTTCTTGGCTGGGAGAACTGCTGTAAATTCTTGGGAGTCTCTGCTGGAAGTCTGACAACTGCTCCAAACTTTTTCACCCAGTTTTTAGTCTGTGCTAAGCTAAGCTAATTATCTGATAGCTGTAGACTTATATTTAACAAACAAGCAAACATGAGACTGGTGTCAATATGTCCATGTAACTCACAAACAATTGTGCTTTTTACAGCTGGAGAAGACACAGCACTGACAGTAAACATTTCACATGGGGTTTATATGGATATTTATTTCTTGACAATCTTTGACCTCATATGAAATTGTTTCATGTAGTCATCACACACACACACACACACACACACACACACACACACACACACACACACACACACACACACACACACACACACACACACACACACACACACACACACACACACACACCAAGTACAGAACCAAGCAGATACCTTTTAGTTCGCAAGACTTGGGTCACCCAAAACATCTTGTTGGATCAATGACAGCTGAGGCTACCTTGGAGACAAACACAAACGCACGCACGCATGCATGCACGCACACACGCACGCACGCGCACTATAGAGCTGGTGACATGGGTCAGTGCTTGTGGGGGACACAAAGCTCAAGTGAAGCGAGAGCAGAGGGCCCAGTCACGAATGTGGCGTCACTCCATGCAGATCAGTGAGGACATTAAGAGGCAAGCCGCCGCTGCATATACATACTCTACTGAGCAAGGATGGATAGAGAGAAAAGACAGCATGATGAAAGAGGAACACATTTAACGAAAACTCTAAGTGCTATACTGTCTGAAAGTGCAGTTGCCTGAGATATAGCACATAGAATTGCCATGACCTGGATGACTGACAACCTTAATCAACATTTATGTCTTAAAGGTCACAGCTGTAATTGGAAAATTAATTTGCTGTTCCCTGTGTTTTTGACGAATCATGGAGGAGCATGAAGCATGAAAAGAAATGTCTGGTTAGTGTGAGGCAACTTTACAGCATAAAAATGTAAGCAGACCATAACAAATTAGACTCATTATACTCTAACCATAGACCTTTCTCAACGACCTGACCGATATGAACAAATAGGCCAAGCAGTGGAGGTCAAAGGCCAATGCTAAATGAGAGGATATGAGTAAATGCAACTTCAAACAGGTGACAACCTACAGGTCAAGGTACGATCAAAGGATGAGACACTAAAACAATGCCCAAGAGGAACACATGCCCTTTAAAAGGGAAGAAAACTGCCAACATCCATCTGTGTCCATTTCACTATCTTCCCTTCATCTCCGCTCTGTGTCCTTCCAACTCTTTCATTTTGACTATGATGGGCTGCCCCCCTTTAAAAAATAAATAAGTAAATAAACTTGCATCCCTCCCCCCTCCCTGAGGCTGGGCAGTCCATGCAGGAAGGTAAACATGTCCACTGTGGTGAGCTCAGACCACGCGGATGCTTCGCTCCAGGTAACAGTCGTCCTCCACAGCTCTGCGCCCACCAGCAACATCTCGGCATTCACTAGCAGTGCAGAGTAGCCTACGTCTGAACAGATTTCCGCTTCAGTGCCAAACTGTCCTTCCTCAAGGAAGGACATCCATGGATTTGATGAGGAGTTTGATTCAAATCAGGGTCAACAGTCTGACCTCTACCTACAGCACCTGGCTGATGGCTTATATTCTGTCTGAACAGCATTGCCTTTTTTGATTTTCAAAGTAGTTCTCGCCAAGAAAGACCAGCTTTTGAAAAGGTTGTAGGTTGAAGTCATTTTGAAGGCTTGGTGGACGTCAGACCAAAAACAGCCCTGCGTTAAAATAATGGATTTTTTCAGTTTAAGTAACAGATCCACCAGATTTTCATTTGCGTTGATAACCAGAAATTTGACTGGCCACCACAGTGCTTGCCTGATTACATTAAATTAAATTATGGCAAAAAGATGAGCCAGGTTCCGACTTAACAGGACAACTCTGTACATTGCACCTACACTGCATCAACACTGACTCCATTAATATCTAAAGTGAATGATGCCGTTGTCTGTCTGTGTTGTTCTTTTGTACATTGCATACCAAAATTTGGCAAATTCTGCTCATCATTTAAAAAAATTGCCAAATTTACTGAGTAAAGCTGTGAATGTGTGCTTGAGTTTCTTTGAGCTTTGAGCCACAAGCTGCATGTATTCAGCACCTGATTTGCTGAGGCAGCAGTTAATTTAAGAGTCATGATTCGACTGAAACTGGCGCTGCCCTCCCAATGTATTCTGTGAGTCAAGTAGAGCTCAGTAAGACCAGTTGAATACTGGGATTTCATTGAGATAACTAACGTAAAGAAAAATAAAAAAATAAAAATGATGACACAATTCTTACTTTGACCACAGTACAGCTCCACCTGGGTATTTGTAAAGCTATTCCTCAAAGTAGAATTACCACCGCGTGGCTGTATGCCTCCACACACCAGAGGGTGTGGGTTGCAGTTTACAACCACATCTGCCTATGGAGTGTAGACTTTGAAAGACTTTAATACATGGCACTAAATGTAGTTATTAGTAAATTAGTGAAGCAATCACTATATCATCACGTATGACTCCAGTGAATAATTTCCAGAAGAAAAATGCCTTTGAGACTATTACAGAGACTACAGAGCAGTACAGATGACTAATAAGAGAGCTTGTAGATCCACCTAAAGATCAATATCAGCAAAAACAAATAAGCCTATGGTGGACTCCTGCTGTATGTCTTTATTGAGAAAAAAATAAAAATAGACAAATTCCTTGAATGTGTTCACGTTTTAGCCAATGAAGCACCAGAATTTCCGCATCAAAGTTGTGTGACCGTGTTAGATATTGTATCATTTCATAAATATTTATACTTGAAATATGAATAAAGAAGCATCTTGTGGAAATTGACTGAGACTCCATCCTGATGCATTGGTTACAATACATGTGCTTGAATGCATAACATTTACTATTGAAAACAGGTGCAAAAGCTGCTGTAAATCTGGCCCTGTGTGTCACAACTTCACAATCTTGCAGTTGCAATGTTCCTTTACAGAGGACAAACAATATAGGGTATATCTGTCTGCTCAGGCACGATGTACTGCAGGAGTGGATTAATTGCATTTTAACTGCTTCACACCAGTATGGAATTACTTGGAACACAGAAATGTGCAATGCAAGAAAAGACTTGACTCCAGATGGCGTTCACACTGACAGAGCTAATTGCATGACGACTGTCAAACAGAAAATTCAGGTCATCGGTTTGGCGTACAGTACATTTGTGTCCTAGAGTCCAGTCTATAGGCTTCATAATCCCGTTCCTCTGTAATGCGTAGGTGGACAAGGTGTGGGCTGATGTTCACTACTTTCCTCTCTGCAAGTCAATACTCTTCCTTAGTCTTCCAGGGCTCCCATGGTGATACTATGTATACCCCTAGCTGCCAAATACAGCATAATACTGTGAGATTGTGCATGTATATGCACATGTAAAGCAAAGAAAATGATAAGGGTGATAGGAATGTACATCCAAAATTTCGTCTCTAATAACATCCCTAAATGTTACACACAGTTCTCCTTTGACAACATTATGTCAATGGCTACACTGCTACCACCACCCACTGGTTAAAGGTGTCAGTGTGTTTGCTTTTTTTGCATAGAAACCTCCACCAAATGACAGCATGTGTGAGTGTACAAACTTTCCTGTCTCGAGACACACAGGTAAAAAAAATAATAACAACTCAAAATTCTACCATGACCAGCAGTGTGGCTGTGAAATATGACTTTGGTTGACTCTTGTGAAAGCCTGCAGAGAGATACGAGTCTCAGTGCTCCAGGTCTTGGAGACTTGGGAATAAGGGCTGATGTGAGGCTGATGGGGATTGCTGTTTCCCTTATGTTTACCATCATTTCCCTTCACAAACAGAGGGCAGACTGGAAAAAGCCAGAGAGCCAGGGCCTCCAGCATGCAGGCAGTCTAAGAGGTGGGGGTGGCGGGTGAAGAGAGAACAAGAGATAAGGGAGAGAAAGAGAGAGAATGGTAAATGAACAGATAAGAGAAAGAGAGACAGAGGGGAGAGAGAGAGTAAGAAAGTGAGAGACATCGAGAAAAAGACACAAAGATAAATAGAGATAAATATAGAGAGATAGATAGATAGATAGAGAGAGAGAGAGAGAGAGAGAGAACGAGAGAACGAGAGAATGAGAGAGAGTGAGAGAGAGAAAGAGAAAGAGAGAAGGAGAGAGTGTTTGGGCTAAGCTGCCTCCAGCCACAACACGGCTCAAAGCAGATCGAGAGTGACGGCTTGCTGATTAGTCAACTCACAGCCCCCAAGACCAGAGTGAACATACACACATATTCACACATATACACGCACACACACACATACACACACAGATGTATTGTAGATCATTTGAATAAACCCTTCTGTTTATTGCACATATAAAAAACATGTGGGCACAAATACTTGTAAACAAGAAAAGACTAATAATGTCTCATTGTTTCTAAGGGAAGCTCATGGCATGACAAAATCTATTTTGACTTTAACATGTCTGCTGCATTGTCTGCAGGTCTCATGGGTGTGTTCGCATGAATGCAAACTTTTGTTATGAGTCGAAATGTGTGTGGTGTCTGGTGAATTACCTTCAGAAGATAGACGGGGATGTTACTGAAGTCCACAGGGAGTTTGAGAAGGAAACGGGCTGAAAACTCTCCTGTCTAGAGAACAAGAAAGGGAAATTAAAGACTTAACAAGGTTTACAACGTAAAGTTCATAAGGGACATGATGACTCATATGACATGATGACTTATACAAATTGATCTTATGAAAGATCGGAGTCTACACATTTTCTGATTACAAAACAACAAGTTAGATGCTTGACACTTTTTTTTAATAGACCTCAGAGGGTCAGGATAAATAGTGTTGTCTAAGCAGCATTTGCCCTCCTCAGGTGCCCCACAGGGCTGTGTCCTGTCCAGACTACTTTTGGTTCTCCACACCAGCTACTGTAGGAGTTAGAACAAGGTCAGGCATATTCCTAAATCTGCATATGACACAGCTGTTGTCACTCAGCCTCATGGAAGTGAGTCAATATACAGGGTCAATGATCTTGTACAGTTGTGTGATGAGTACTTTTCTAGGACGTATCAGTTCTAAACCAAATAACAAGGTTATGGATTTAATCAAAAAATCCCTTCCACCTTCTGAGAGCCAAATGACAAAAAGAGCTCCAAGTACCTTGGTATTTGGTAAGAAAAAGGGCTTTGATGAGAAAAGTTGGCTAAATGTTTCAATGTTGACTTAAATCTGATGGTGCTCTTATAAAGATCAATTATAGAATCAGTGCCAATTGTCTCATTCATTTATTGATACAAAAGGTCACAACAGAGCAACATTGTCAAGTTCACAATGTCAGGCAGAATCTAGAAACTTTCTCCCTATAAGTATTTTGTCATCTCACGCTCTGATCAGATATACAGTTTTCCAAAAAATTAGGTGCAACAGATTTATGTTTTCATTGATCCCATGTGCTCATAATGTAATACGCCATAAAGTGCTTCTTGGTTCAATATTTGCATGTTTTTATTGCAGCTGTTTTTATTTAATTCATCACATGGAACTTTTATTGCATTCTGTACTGCTTGTAGAGTACCAGCACTACTCATTTCTTCAATAGACTTACTTTGTTTTTATTGTGTAACCTTGCTCAAAACAACTTTCAACCTTTAAAAATTATGATATCATCAAGTATTGATATTCTTAACTGAACGCTAACCAAGCCTTAGGAATAACGTGAGGAGTGTTTGCAAGGTGAAGTATTTATTTGACAGATTTTGTAATACCATCTCATGGCTCTTGGTTTTGTAAATGTATGAGCAAGGTCATTAAACAATTGCCTACCCAGCTGTTCTTGCGTCCGGCATAAATCTCCATGTTGCGGCTGTAGTTGGGATCCTCCAGCAAGCTATCATACTCAAAGAGCAGTCGAGAGCTCTCTCGCAGACGCTGGTACTGGTAGTGGTGGTACTGCTGGATAAGCTCCTTCACCAGCTGGAGCAAACATTCTGGGTTGCCAGCATCCCACTGGGCCAAGTGCTGAGGTAGACATCAAGGAAGAGGCATAAGGACAGACATAAGACATGTCATTAATCCTTTTTGTTTCATGTTAACCACATGTTAGCATGAAAAATCAATAAACCATCATTATAATTACAGACAGCAAATCAACTGAGAGGATTTGCAGCTTTATTTGGCATGTACTCAAAGAGATTTCAATATGGCATTAACAACAAATTCTGAATTCACTTGCATACATGTGCAGGGTCTGACTGGGTGAGAAATCAATTTGGCCAAAGTCAATTTTTACTTGTACATTGGTTTGAAAATGTATCTGCCGATATCAAATAGAAACCAAAAATAATGATAATTGCCATATCTAATCTTATCAGCCTTTATCTCAACTTGCGACAAAGAATACTTGTAGTGTCCCCTACATCCTTGAATGTCACCCAGCTAAACTCCTGTTTTACTAAATGAAGTGAAGTGAGTTTCACAATTTAATTTGTGCTTTTTCTATACCCGCTGCCATTTTCTCTGTGTGCCAGATTGGTAGAGTGGATGTGCAACTCAAAAAAGAGATGAGGAGAAAGTCAGATGGTTTACCACTTCACAACTTCCACTTCAGCTCTGAAAAAAAGGATTTGCTTAATTGTTGTTTACCACTTGCCCAATCGAGCAAGTAAGTTCTTACATTTACAAGCCCTATGTGCCATTTTACTTTCCCAGGGCAATTGGGCAATCCTTGTCGATGACCCCTTATGTGGTTGTATGACAACTTCCAAGGAGCTGATCAATTTGTACAACCATTAAGATTCTGATTGACACTTGAGACTACATTGGGAAAAGTGGAAAATGAATAAACAGTAGAAATGTGCTGTTGTAGCAACAGGGATAGTTGGGAAGACCACTACAGAAAAAGGAAGAAAGACAATGACAAAGACCGTAATAGCCTATTCCTGACAAATGGTACTTCCCATTACCAGATCAAAAGGAAAGGGGTGTGCTGAAGGATGTTCTGTTGCCAGAGAGAGTTTTAGATTGATATGGAAAAGTACTGAGCCTGACCTCTTTCATCTGCAACTTATTTGATCTTTGTTGCCACACCTACTGATAGTTATAGATTGTTGATTACAGTATAGTTTATAGCATGCATGATATATATCACACTCAAGTCAATTAAAGGTCCCATATTGTGTTCTTTTTCATGTTCTTAATTTTATTTTGGGTGTTTACCAGAAGATGCTTACATGCTTTAATGTTCACACTTATACTGTTCATCACTGCAGAACCTCTATTCATTCTCTCTTTGAATGCTCTGTTTTAGTGTCTCTTCAAGCACCTGCCCCCTCCTGAAAAGACTTGTCTGCTATGATTGGTCCGCTCTCACAGGCCTGAGCAGGTGCTAATACAGAGGTATTTATATTTGAGCTTAGTGTTTAGTCTATCTTGCATGTCATAACAAACAGCACTCGATCGATGACTGAATGTTCTGAATGGACAGAAACAAAACTGCAAATTCACAGGAAACAACTATAATCATGTACAACCACCTGTCACATACATGTAAGCAGAACCGACCAAATGCAACCCTCTACAGCACTTGAAGATTTGCTCTCTTAAGGGGAACCTGTCCATTGATGCGCAAAGAATAAAATGCTTATAATTAATGCGAACAACGCTGTGCAAAAAATAAATTGCAGGAAACATGTCAGGTATAATAAAGACAAATGGACGGTAAGATGTTTATAATGGAGAAGCACGCACACCAAAAGCAAAGCAAAATAAAGGCTTGATTAATTTACTGCACACACTTACAAATGACTGTGGTTGATAATTTAAAGAGATTTATGCTGCCGAGAAATACTGGCACTTGTCAGTTGTAATTTTTACACAATCCCTATCTTTTAACATCGACAACATTGAAGAATCATTTTGGAGAAAAGACTGAAAGTGCACCAGTGAAAACTTTTTTCCCATTTTGATTTATTGTGAAAAGGATGGAGATGACAACAAGATTAAATTGGTGGTAAGTGGCTTCCAGTAGTTTTGGGACATGATGTAGGTCTCTGTGCAGTCCCTGAAAAGTGAAATTGAGTCCTTTCCCAACTCATTTTGAAAGTGAAATATGGCTGGCAGACTAATACTGTGATTCGACAAAAAGACATGCATCCAAATGACGTAAGTGCAGTGCCAGAGTAAATGTTTAACTACAGTTTAGCATTGTTTTTCACTAGCATTCATGTTGATTAAACACAGGTCAACCTATATGATAAGCAAAGTGGAATACAGAGTAATTTTGGTGTGTACTGAGTGGGAGGGAGGATTAATATGTGTTGAAAATATTGTAACCATTAATAGCTGTTACATTTAGGCGGGAATGCTCTGACTTGGATTAGCTTGTCTCTTCGTCCGTCTGACTGTCTGTCTGTCGGTCTGTCGGTCTGGCAGCCCATATCAGCCCAATGGAGAAGGCTTCCATTGTTTAAGAGTGACATACACACCCCCCTGCCATTGGAGAAGGGGGGGGCGATGGCTCGGCCAGGCTAAACAGAGACTGTGACCTCATCTTTCTTGATCCACCAGCGGTTACCAGCAATGTCGGGATTCCCGAAATGAGGGGGCGATGCAAACAAGGATGGGCATTGTCCAAAAGAGGCAGTCAGCGCTCCAGGGCAGGAGCAAGCTGAAGCTGAGGAGAAACTGAGGAAGTGCTGTGTCAGGATTGTGACACAGAATATCAGTGAAACTCCACTGAGGAGGATGAGAGGCAAGGAGGGGAGATCAGAATTGTGTGTGTGTGTGTGTGTGTGTGTGTGTGGGTGTGTGTTTGTGGGTGTGTGTGTGTGTTTTTTTTTTTTTTGGGGGGGGGGGGTAGAGCTCAGTTGAGCTTCAACTGAAGTAGAGCTCAAGTAGGCCAGACACTGTAAACAAAATTTAGCTTCTATAATAACATGAATGTAGTGAAGAGAAACGCATGTTGAACTGTATTACACCTCAACCTATACAGTTGTGATGAATGTACCTGTGGCTGACAAAATCAGTTGACAGTTATTTGGAAAAAAACACAGGGACAAGAAAGGTTCCTGTATGTTAGGGCAGGAGCACATGAAAAACACTCCCTCCATAATAACAGTTAACATTTCCTCAGGACAGTAGTTAACCTCAACTGCTCCAGTGCTATTCACTGGCCAATGACAGTAGATTTCACTTTGTGGGGACTCTGTGTGTACTAAAATACATGGAAACACACAATACATAAATAAATGTAAAAAAAATGTCAACATCCATGCCACATGAGGAAAGGTCCAAATCTGTAGGATTTAACCTCTAGGAACCGGGCATTATTACAGTTTCACGACAATCGGTCTAATACGAATCCAAAGTGGTGGACTGACTGCCAGACAACACTAAATCCACACTGCGATCCCTTCTGTCATGACCCTTTCAAAAAAACCTTAGCTATGGCCAATAAGAGTACACTGCACTGGTTCATTGTATTGTACTGAACGTTCTGACTTTGAGTTAGGTAAGTGTTGTGCTTGAATGCTGAAGCAAAACATTGGTCGAACACGGGGGGAGAGACGGTGAAAAGCAATGAGCCAAAAAGCAATGTCCATGTGTAGCAATATGTGTGTGTTTGTGTGTAGACATGTGAGTCTGTACAGACTCTTCCCTGAATTGATTTTATACGCTCTGCTGAAGGCTGTGTGTGCCAAAACAAATCTATGTGTTTTTTTCATGAATAGGATAAGCCCTGCGGAAAATGTACAGATTTGATACATGAAAAAACAAAAGATGTTATAGTCACAATCTAGGCTATTTCAGAGCTGAGATTTAACTTTTGATGATATAAAATGAAATAAAAATAATCTACATGCCCTCTAGATTATTTTGTATGGTAGAAACATCTTTCTTTAGGCTTTATCCACAGGGGGTCGGCATCATAGCCCTCAACAATACTGCCTGGATCAATCTGGACCTTATAATCCAATTATTTTGTCACAACACACTGGCTAAACCGGTGTCAAATGCTTAAACCTAAACTTGGCTTATGATAAAACCTGTCACCTCTATTAAATAAACCACTGATACCTTCCTTATTTGAAAAGAGCACATATCTGTAAGGAAGCCATTTATAATCGTATTACCTTAAAATATTAGGACTTGATTTAATATCGATGTTAAACACTGCATATCAAAAATATATTGGATAAACATTAGAATTTAGCATTCTGTGTATTCATGTACCAGTGTGTCAAAGCCCATGTTAAAATCACAGTCAAAATAGCACAGTTGGTAGACATAAATATTATGGAACATTATGCCTTTTAAAAGAAAATGCCTTTTCTTCCTGCTTATTGATTCATTTATTTAAATTACACCTATTCAAATGAAACAGACAGAATGGCAGTGTGGGTTTGACTTGAAGAATAGAATTAAGACAATATTTTGTTCTTCAAGGAAAATAAAGAAAAATAGCAATTTTAAACTGATACAAAATAAGCATAAAAAATTAGTTGACAAGGACTTGAGAGTTTCAAATAAATTTAACTAGAAATCATCAGTTATGGAAGAGACAAATGGTATGTTCAGATTATCAGGTACAAAGCAACAAGCCGCAAGTCATTTTTAGTGGAAGAAGGTGATATGAAGTTACACACTGATACCCGACAATTGTTGCCACATAACAGGCAGGACATGTTACAAATCAAAATACTGAACTAATTAAAAATTAAACTTGCTGCGCTGTAGGAAAAATCCATATCCACACAGTCTTTAAAATAAATCCTTCTAGGACACTGAATATCTCTGTAGCAAATTTCACTGGAGTCCATCCAGTAGCTTTTTACTAGTTCACTCTGACTTACTTGTCAATATCATCGTGGTACAAGAGGAGAAATCAGGGGATCACCAAATTCAGTGGAATTTATCATTTGGGGACTCCAAGTATCTGTATAAAATTTCATGCCATTCCATTTTACAGGTGCATGGATATTTCGGTTTGAACCAACATGGTGGAAAACCAAATGTAAGAGAGACAGTAGCAGGTTGGCTGAAAGCAATCCACCATGTAGCACTGTATGAATAAAGAGAAAAATGCTTTGTCTAAACTTGTGATTTACTTCATAAAACTAATAGACATTTTCACATTAGCCACAGAGCAGTGATTCCTTCAAGATACAATTTCAGCAAGTCTAATGTATTGTTAGTATGTTGAGGTGAAGGGAAGAACTCAACAGAAACAGTGTTATGCTTTAAGAACAAAATGTACACCTAAATTGGGCATCTTCACACTGAATAGACCCAAGTTGACAGAATTATGTCTTCCTGTGCCATCCGTCTGTACCATCTTCGATCCAATATTTATCTTAGGCCAATGAGAGAAGGACTGGCATCTGAAAATGCAAGATAATTATATAGGCCAAGAGCAGATATTTGTTTTTATGTCTTAAATGTGATTTTTATAGATGCTGGCAACCTGATCCAATAAATCGCTGTAGACTTGAAAGTGTGAGGAATTAAAAAACTCCCAAGTATTAAATTAATCTCTGTTAGTCTCTAATTCAAGTGTGGGCTCACACCCTGTTTCGCCCCCGGAGAGTGCCAAGTCTAAGATCATGCTAAATTGCTCTTGTCATGTGTTTAAGACACTTGGCATTCTCAGCCCAGTGTTTTTCTTTTTACTGTGATCTGTGCGGTTTGTGTCCAACACAGTGCAACTTGTTGACAGAAATAGCACTTTTCTGAGTACTTTTAATGAGATTCAGTAACTGTTTTAGCTCAGTACCAATCCGCAGTGATGGCTGATACTATTGTCCCATCTTGGCACTTATGTATCTTGTTTTCACTCATCCATCAGCTGGTGTTTAGGAACTGCCAAGCCCCTTTCCACCAGCCATCTCTGGTCACAAACAATAGCCTGCCTACTAAAAGCATTCCCAGACCTGATAGTGAGCCCTGCCAATAATAAACTCTAATAAAAGCTGGAATGCATTATTCCCAAAAGCGGGAAGGAAGCAGGAGCAACAGTTGGTACACTATGCCCAGGTTGACATAAACTTGTTTTATGGGCCATCTGAGGTCCATTGTTAGAACAGTAACAGGGGACGAGCTGGAGTAGCAGATAGGAAGTGCTTACCAATGCGTGGCATTCAGGATTACCATGAGGTATGTGAAGTTGGAAATGTTTTCCCTTTCCTTAACTGGTGAGTGCTTAGTTTGGCTTTACACTCCATTTTTTTTTTAATGGGAGTTGTCCTGATATCTAAATTACAAACAATGTCTCATTGTTCGAGACCATAACTTCTCATTTGAGTCTTATTTTTCTTAAAGATTGGAAAATAACATTTTTTACTGCAAATATATACAATGACTGACAGCATGACAAAATAGTGCCCAATGAGCATTGAAGGATAAGGCTAGTGATTTTCTATATTTTTCAACAAATCCAATGTAAAGGCCAAAATCAACTGTGTTCATTATCTTCTCTATACTTCCCAACATCCCAAACCTAACTGTGGCACTCAGCCCACAGCCCATTCCTACTATGAATGTAAATACTTAGAACCAGGTCACAATTACAGTATGGTTTCAATTTTTGAAAAGGCAAAACCATTTTTAAGGTTGAACGACATGCATCGAAGCCGTGAAGCTTCTATTGTTACCATGGTAAATGATGTCAAAACAAGCATTTGATAAAAGGTGACACTGGGTTGGCTGCACCAAAAAAAGGCAAACAAATTCAGCACTTCTGTGACATACACTGCCTGGCCCAAAAAAAGTCACCACCTTGATTTAAGTAAGCAAATAGTTAAGATCCTTCCATTGGATAATTACTGCAGTGATAAATATGTTTCTAGCAACAAGTTATTTAACCCTTACTGATGAAGCAGCTTCTCTTATCTTAAACAATCTTGTCGGAGGACATATTCTGTGGTCATGGAAAAGATGTTACTCTTTTTCAGAAGGGTCAAATTATTGGCCTGCATAAAGCAAAGAAAACAACTAAGGAGATTGCTGAAACTACTAAAATTCGGAAAGAAATCTTGAATGATTGTGATCGGATATCACTTAAAGGGATAATCTGGTGTAAGTTTAATCCATGGTCCATGGTTAGCAGAGCGCTAATTTACGGAGTTTTAGCACCTCAGAAAAAGACCGCACGATAACAATACGCTGCAGTATGCCTCCAACAAGAAACTGCCATCAAAAAGCCACAAATAATGCTCAGAACAGCACCACTTCCCGTCAACAGGAAGCTGTTGCAGGAGAGTGGTACATTTTGTGAGCTTTTCAGTAGAAGTTTTGTTAGTAGTTTTGATGCCCTGGACTATGTGCTGAGACCCTATTTGTACTGTTGCTGAAGGTTGGTGCTGTTCTGAGCATTATTTGTGGCTTTTTGATGGCGGTTTCTTGTTGGTGGTGTATATTGCAATGTATTGCTATCGTGCGGTCTTTTTCTGAGGTTGCTAAAACTCCGTAAATTAGCGGTCTGCTAACTTGATCTCTCGAGAGGGAGTCTAACACAGTTTCACGGTGTGTTAGACCATGGATTAAACTTAAACCGGAATATTCCTTTAAATGTTTGGTGAAATCAAAGTGAAAAAAAAAAATCAACAGTACTCACAGCTATGTTTAATAAGTGAAAGTAACAGCATTTCACATGCACAATGTGAAGAGAACTCAAGGGATTGGAGCTAAACGGCTGTGTAGCCTTAAGAAAACCACTCATCGGTGAGGCTAATCAGAAAAAAGGCTTCAATTTGCTAGGGAGCATAAAGATTGGACTCTGGAGCAATGGAAAAGGTCTTATGGTCTTGTGAGTCCAGATTTACCCTGTTCCAGAGAGATAGGATGCTTCAGGGTAAGACAAGAGGCAGATGAAATGATGCATCCATCATGCCTAGTGACTACTGCCTACTATACAAGCCTGTGGGGGCAGTGTTATGATTTGGGGTTGGTTCAGTTGGTCAGGTCTAGTTTCAGCAACGTTATGTGCCCCAAAAATAAGGTCAGGTGACTACCTGAATATACTGAGTGACTAGGATTTTTCATCAATGGATTTATTCTTCCCTGATGGTGATATTCCGAGATGACAATGGCACGATTCATTGGGTTTAAATTGTGAAAGATCGAGCATGACACATAATTTTCACACATTGATTGGACACCACAGATTCCTGACTCTATCCTTATTGGGAATCTTTGGGATGTGCTGGAGAGGACTTTATGCAGCAGCCGACTCTCCAATCATCAATACAAGATCTTGGCAAAAAATTAATGCAACTCTGGACTAAAATTAATGTTGTGACATTGCATAAGCTTAGTCCAACGAAATATTTGAGAGTGTGACCTTTTGTTTGGCCGGGCAGTGTATAAGTGATCTAAAAACAGGCACACATAGAAACCAGCGAGGAGAAATTTCAGTTTCATGGGCAGAAAAACTTTGGATGAAGGGACAGTGGCTCATGTCTCCACTCCAGTCCTTGTCTCTTATTAGACTCATAATTACAAGGATTTGAGTTTTAATCTAACCCTAACAT
This sequence comes from Diplodus puntazzo, assembly GCA_963678695.2. NCBI lineage: Eukaryota > Metazoa > Chordata > Actinopteri > Spariformes > Sparidae > Diplodus > Diplodus puntazzo. The sequence continues at coordinate 25,513,197 of OZ023175.1, read as the reverse complement.
CAAAGTATATAGGTAAATAATGACCATTGGGGACTATTTTCAGTGCCTTATTAGTACACATTTGTGGTTGTAAACTGTGATCTACTTTGGCCACATTCATGGGGGAACATGCCCAGTTCAACACTGAGACGTGTGGTTTTAATAGTTTTAGTACTAGTTAGTGGGTTTGTATGTTTGGTATGGTATGTTTTTCTACACTCAAAATTTAGTTAAAAAGTTAAAAAGGGGGAGATACCAGAAGTACACTGGTGAGTGTATCGCATTCAAAATCGCCTCTTAGTAGTTCGCTCTGTGTGAATCACCATCAGCGGAGAATTGCCGAACCACCGCTCCGGAGATAATGCGGAGAGGCTGTGTAAAAAGGGCTAGTATCAGGGCCGCATTATTGGTGAGCCGTCCCAGTGTGAACGGATAATCCAGAGGCGCGGAGCGAGGGCATGTCGGTCTGACTAGTCTGATAACTGCACAGGTCCTTCACTCAACTAAATACAGAGAAATGTCCCACAAAGCAACGTTACAGGACCGAACAAGTAACGTAGTAACTGTAACTGTCTTTGGCAACTTATATGAGGGAAAAAAATACCGCAGCTGTACGTGGAGAAGCGTCCGTCCTCAGGCCTGTCCTGCCGACTCTTCGTCACATTTCTGGCCGAAAAACAGCGTCTGTCACCGGCAAACAACTTTAACTCACTGAGTGTTTGTGATGAAAATAAATCACAGTGACCGTCAGCCCTCCCGACCGAGACTTCAGTGAACTTTCCCCCAGAAAACAGCCTCCGTCCCGCGAGTGACAGAGTCAGACAGCGTCCAGTTTACTGATGGTGATTATGTATAATTATTTAATTTAGCGCGAAAAACGTAACCTCTTCACTTTCCAGGATGTTTGGTGGGTCAGGATCTCAATCACTACACATTATAACAGCATCCATATGATTATAAACTGTCCGCGGGTTTGGATTGACAAGAGGAACGCCTGGGGAAACACCAACGTCATCAAGATGACGTGTACCGTCACGCCTCTTTAGGAGCCGCAGCGCCGGCTTTCTGTGTGAATCACACACGTGAAGGCAGAGAGGCTTCATTCTGTGTGAATCACCATCGGCGGGGAATTGGCGAACCACCGCTCCGGAGATAATGTGGAGAGGCTGTGTAAAAAGGGCTAGTAATACATACTAGAATGTCACTTAATAATTGACTAATTATTTGACTTATTCTCAAAGTGGATATAGGTATGGTTAAACTGAAGGCCAACCTCGGACATTAAGACTACAAAAAGCAACATGCACGATAGCAGAAGCTACTTCTTTCCATTAGTGATTTTTTTTTTTTCTCTTCTCATGATAAACCTACAACTTGCTCAGTTAAGTGGCCAAAAGCAAAAAAATCATGCTAATTAATGGCTGCCCAGGTTGGGGAACAAAGCTAAACAATATAAATTCCACACAATGCAACAAGGACCATTTTTGGAATTTCCAGTGGGACTAGACAGAGCCTGCCCATACCACACAGCATAATACTGCAGGAAAGATAAGTGTTGCAAACATGTTGATGTTGTATCTAGAGAGGCCATCGAGACTAACATAGGCACACATACTGATAAAAATGCAAAACAGTGGGGAAATCCTAGAATGTGTACTGCCTGAACGCATCACTGGACAAGTCCAGACCAGACAAATGATACATCATGCACAAAAAAGGGGACAGAGGGGCAGACAAATTGTAGTATTAGGTGAGCAAAAAGAGAGGTGCAATTAGAGAGAACTGTTCTTATGTGCTGCATGCTTACCCCTATCTCACGGTAGAAGATAAAGAGTTGCTTGTTCTTTGGCCAATGTTGATTACATATATGTCTGTAGAAATGAAGTGTCAAAGGCAATGACACACTGTAAAAGGTTATGTAGTAGGGAGTCTGTTTACTGTTCACTGTTCAGTCCTTGTGTGTGCTAAAAATACAACATGGCAGCTGATAACTCTATTTCTGTATGTGTACCCGTGTCTTAGACAAATCACGGAAGGTAGAGGATGGGAGACAATCTATGATTACAGAACAGTACATCACAATCACAAAATAACCATAACACCAAAACAGATGCACCATCATCACCAAAAATACAGAGTTTACAGCATTTAACATAAAAGTATTTCATACAAATGTTTGTATGAAATGTTAAGTTGAACTTAAACTCCTTTTTAAGGTCAGTTACTGAATTAGGGAAGAAAAAAAGAACCACATTATGCAAGAGTACATGTTTCACGTAAGCGATTTAGGTAGTACTGCTCTCCACCTTCCCTCCCTCATTTCCTGCCTGTGTGTTTGTCATTTCCTCCTTTCTGGTTATTTTTTTCAGCAACTAATAAGTAGCCCTACACTGCTGAATTCCAATCACTATGTTTGGTGAACATGCGTCTTTCCAAACTCCTCTGCATTGGGCTCATGCTCCTCCGCCCAGGCATAGTAGAACACAGCCTTAACTGTTTTTAGGCTGTTAAACTGACTGGAAAAAAGTGCGTTGCCACCATGGTGGAAAGACTCTAGAAATAGTTCTTGTGAAATTTTAAAGTTTGGGTGAGAAATTGGTGATAAAACCTAACCCTCATTAATAGACTGGGTGGACAAAATATAAGAAACATTCCTCTGCATAATTTAATACAATCAATTGCATCTAAAGCCTTCCAATAGAACATTCCCTTGAATGAACAAAAAAAATGTCATGCAACAGATTCGAACAGTTTTACTGAGCGGATGTCAAATACACAGTTGGCCAATAGAAACACTGAGAAGTTAATTGTGTTAATATGTATCGTTACTTTGTTTTGTACAGCATTAGACCAAACAGTACACCACCCGACTACAAAGTGCAGCCTTTCTTTAATACAGTACACTGTTTACATATTTTGATCAGTATCTTTTCTGTCAGAACCATGACCTTGTATTCTTTTGTGCAACCAAATGATAAGACACTTTGTACGAATTGGTTTATTTGGCATATCCCTGCCTTTACTGAAGGGCTGTTGTATTAGAATGCATTTGTTACAACCTGACGCGCCAGATGATTTATTACACAGAACCATCTAGAAAGATATAGAAACTGTTTGGAAAAGGGCGCAATCAAAAAATACTTGGCAGGTGATAGGACAAACCATTTGTCTATCACCATCTATCACAGGCTAACTTCAACCAGCCAGATCAACAGTTGAAAAGCACCATCAACAGCGGAGCCAGTTGGTACTGTAAATCAGACTCTTACTAAATCCAGTTGAGAAACGAGCACATATATATCAAATCACCCTTTTGAGAAAAGCCTTCAGCAATGTATCTTCTAATCTTTCAATAAAATAAACCCATGTTCTGACATAACTGATGCTATAGCAGCTATGCTAACTTCTTGAGGAGTCGGCATTTTTGTTTTCAATCGAACAGCCTTTTCTCCTACTGCTGTCACACCCAAGACCTGGCTGTAGCTGCTTGCCAGTAGTTCCTTAAGGGATGCTGATTTGTTCAACATCTTTGCATTTGGCCACATTGCATTTGCGTGCTCTCACAAATCCAACTACTTCTCCAGGCAATTAGTTTTAACTGTAATACCTTATTAACTCGCAACCGTGTAGTACACATACTGTATGCTATTGTCCACTAGGCCAGTAGATTAGGTCAGCATAGCAGTCCCTTTCAGTCACCCACCACATTGATTTGAGTTTACAATGATTCCATTCCCATGGTAAAACCAACATTACATGGTTTATATCGTTTAAAACTTTAACTACAGTCTGTACATGTTCACCACAATGAAGTAATCTCTGATAAGCCGCCTTTTAACTACCAATTGGATCAATGAAATCTTGAGGTTAGGCTGTTATGTGTCAGAGTGGTCAAGTGATGATTAAAGTTAAGGGGGCAATCATTGGTCAATCTCAGATTTATTTTAATGTTAAAAGGAACAATGTCTCCACTCGGCCCAAAATAAACCCATTACCGGCAGATGATGGTCCACAGCTCACAACCAAAAATTAGATTCATGAAGCTAGTATGACACTTAACATGAATGGCCAGCTTAAAAAAGCCTTACAGTATGTGAATCAAAGCACTCTGAGGTGGAGAACTGCTCTGGTGGCCAATTAGCAACAGTCTGGATGCCATTTAGCCTACATTTGCACTTGACAATGAACCCCTGCACCCTAGCAACAATGAACCTCAATAAATTTGTGGCAGACTTTGCTCATATTCCATGGCTCATGGAACTGTTCTGCCATAAAAGGTTTATTTGTGGGACATGTGGCCTCTCATCATCAGCAGTAGTATTAAAGTCTCTTTCATTACTCATGCATTGTGGTTTAAATGTTAAAAAGGACTCACTACGGATTGAGGATTTCTTCATTATTGCTGCTTTAATATTTTATGTTTGAGCGGCTATACCTTGTATAAAGATGGCATGCAAGCAGTGATTGGAGCCACGATTTCATGTTAAATACGAAATACAAAAAACAATTATTTTGCCACAGCAATATACTTCTCTCTCTAAACAAAAACATGGATAACTAACTACTCAGGGTCTGGTGACAGCAGGGGAAAACATAAGGCTAAACAGAGAAGTTAATGATACCCTTGGTCGGCTGTAAACAAGAGCAATGTGTTGCTGAGACATCAAGAATTCAACCAACCACTGAGAGAGGACCTAAAATTAGCCTAATGTTTACCCCCTGTGGATAACAAAGGCTAGAAACATATCTCTACTGAAGGACAAAAGTGAACTGCACTTCTCAAGGATTCTATCTGTCAAGATAAATTGAATTATCATTAACACAATATTTTTTTTTTATTTTTTATTAATCAGTACAATCTTCTAATTTTGTTAAACAAATAGGTCACATGTTCCTTTAACTATCCAGGTCCATTTGTTTTAAGAGGATTCTTTCTTAATTCACACAGCCAGTGGTCAGCTGAGAGTAAAAATTCCCCAGGGTAAATGGGGGAAATCTAAGGAACTGCTGGGAATTCAGTCTTTTAAAGAGTTTCAGGGGGTTGTACTTACTGAAAATGTACAGGATAAAGGAGGGAGTAGGAGAGGGGGGTCTCAGGCTGACAGACAGACGAAGGAGGATTATGAAAGCATGAACAGCAAAACACAGCAAGAGCATAAGTGAGAAAAATAAACAAGCCATGGGCTGCCAAGCACTGGCTCAGCAGAGGTACTTCCCCTTATGTGCACAGCTGGATTTGTGAGACGGTGAGCAATACTCCCCTCTCTTCTCCCAGACTCTGACACAAGCAGGGGAATTTAGCTTCTCCATGCTAGGATACTTCAAAAATAGCACTGGATAACTGCATGGTAGCTTAACAACACAACAAGGAAGTACTCTATATAGTGCTGGTCCCTATCAAGGCCCGATAATAGCCCTTTTTAGATAGAAAAGGCGGCACATTTGCTCCAATGTAAGGGCGGCAATTTGCCGGCCTGTCTTTCTAAAACGGAGGCTTAAAGGGGCGTTCAGACCAAACGCTATAGACGCGAATTGAGCGGCAACTCTACATTGAAAATCAATGTAAATGGCGCGATTCAGGCGGCGGCACGAATGGAGCGTCTAGCGCGGCGCGAATGAAGCGTCTGGGGCGTCAGGAGCGTCTCAGGCGGCGTGTCTGAAGCGTCTGAAGCGACGCGAATAAAGTTGAAAATATCGAATTTTTCAGGCGGCATTGCGCCGCGACATCCAATCAGCGACGAGTTCAAGCCAACGACGTCACTTCCCTCACATACGGTTGTTTACACTCAGACCAACATGGAGGAGAAGCTAATTGTAGCTGTGTGTGGGCACCGACCCGAGCTAACAAGTCCTGGAACTGGGCTCCGGTCAGCCTGAGGTACAGCTGGAACCGGTCGTCATCCAGACGGAGCTCCTGGAGGAGACAGTGAAATTCCCCCAGCTCCGTGTCTCCAGAGGACTTCATGAACCCAGACACGACAGTGGGTGGTTTTCCAGTGTTTCTGGGACTTGTACAGCTGGTACAGTGCAGCAACGGTGGTGATATCAGCCATGATCGACGTTGAAAGAGAGCGGTTTGAGAAATACCGGTTCAAAAATGAGCGGGCAAGCGCGTCATCTTTTTTTTTTCCCCTGAGCGTCAAGCGCGACAAGCAGGAATGATCAAGCGGCACGATACAAGCGTCTCAAGCGATTGTATTCGCGTCTGTTGCGTTTGGTCTGAACGCAGCTTAATATTCCTCTTTTTCCAAAAGCTGCCTCTGGGGAAGGGGTAAACATGTGACGTGACGTGAAGCTCGAAGTTGGGCTCTGAACAGTGACAACGAATTTGTATTCAAAATAAGAGCATTACATTGCACCCTATCGGAGTTTAGAACCGGGTTCTTAGCGGGGGGCTTTTAATTTGAAAGTAGCGACCGTTCCTACTAGCTTGCGCTACAACAACAAGCTAACACAACCAAACAGCTACAGAGACCGAGGAGAAGCTAGCATCTGCTGGATCTCAGCGGCTGTCCAGTTGCTCATATTAATGTCCGTGGATGAAGTGATGGACTGACTGCTGTGATCAGCTGTTTTCTGGTTTTAAAACTCCTCGGTTGTGGGTCGCACAACAGTGCAGGTCATTGACACCTCCGTCCATCTCACCCACGGGCCGGCACATTTCCGCCTCGGTTTTAGATAGCAGTCGAGGCAGAAATAAGTGTACCCTCCGAGGCGGAAAATCGGCAGACCAAAACAGACCCCTAATTTGCCGCCCTCTGTCTAAAACCGTGGACCGAGCCTCCAAAAGGACGGGCAAATTGGCGGCTTGGTGCTCTGTCTAAAAACGGCTAATGTCTCCAGTCAACGCTGTACTGAGTCAGCCAACAGACATTTACTTATTGTACAAAGTTGAACAAAGTAATTCATTGAATTGATTAAGATGAAACTAAGTCAAACGAGAATGTTTGGCCTGATACTGGCAATACCAAAAAGTCTTTTCAGGAATAACGTGTATCCATAATGATTCTGAACCTCATTATTTATGTTGATTACCCAATCTGTCGTCCGACTGCACGATTCCTTCTATGCGCATAAGTGTGGATCGGGCAGCCACAGTGTTCAGTGTCAATGTTCAAGTGAAACTCTCACCAAAATGCAACCTAGGCTTTTTTTGGGAATGTATATGAGTCAAACCTTTGCGTAAAAGAATAATTACGATGAAAGAGGCACTTTTAAGATTGACCGTATTTTCGCTTTCGGCTCAAACTCATTTTCAATGGGAGTGCATGGGGCACTTTTACGCTAGCATCAAAATCGCAATTTTTAAAACACTAAGAAGGCTCGACAAAACATGAAACTTTGCTCGTAGTATCACCAGGGTCTCTACACATGAACACCCTGGTGATACCACGAGCAAAGTTTCATGTTGTGTTGAGCCTTCTTACTGTTTTAAAAATAGCGATTTTGATGCTAGCGTAAAAGTGCCCCATGCACTCCCATTGAAAATGAGTTTGAGCCGAAAACGAAAATACAGTCAATCTTAAAAGTGCCTCTTTTTTGTCGTAATTATGCTTTTACACAAAGGTTTGACTCATATATATTCACAAAAAAAGCATAGGTTGCATTTTGGCGAGAGTTTCACTTTCAGGAAGTAGGGTATCCTATGTTTGGTAAAGCTGAACAAATCAGGCTGGGTGATAGGCGTGTATGTCCTGTGAAATGAAGTGAATATAGCTCTCTTCAGTAGGCAGAAATGTCTGTTTTGCTGTTGCTACGTTTGTGCTACATGCTTGTGTCGTGAAAAGGGGAGTGTCCCGTTTTTAGAGGAACCTGGGTTTCTGACAAGGAGGAGCATACAAAAACAAATGAGGGTTTGTACCTAGTGTTTTGACGTTATTTGTTTGCCTAATAACTGTTGATCACAGACCAGTTAAAATAAATCATAAAATAGATTTGAAGAGTCCTCTGTAAAGCAACCCATTTGAAAAATATAGTACAAAGTATGTACTGAATATTCTTATCGTCCTCTGTAAGAAAAAAAAATGCAGGATCAACCATTCAAATAATTGCTCAGGACAAAAAAATAGGTGTGGTTAAATGAGGCCTGCAGATTATCTGGATTTAACTGTATGATCATGTTGTAACTACTTTTTCAGATGCGGCAGCTTGTATTAATATACAACCATTAAAACCACACCTCTTTGAAACTAGACAGCGCTGATGCAATCAGCCCTCAAAAAACTGTTTTCTCATACTAGACACATAATTACTGACAGTCTATATACTCTTATCTCATCATTTTCTAATTAAAGTAAAATTTACTTTAAAACTGGACACAAGCTCTTTTGAAACAAATCAAAGTTCTAATTATAAAGGCTACGAGAGAATAAATGTCATGCGTTTACCCACCTGGTACATTTTCTGCAGGCTTAGCATTACCTCATAATCTCTTGAATCTACCGTTGTTAATGCCAATCATCTGAGTGCTGGCTAATCTATACTGTCTTTCCTACAGAGTAGTTAGCAGACATGATCTACAGAAACTAGTGCAGCCCCTTTGTCCTGTTTAGGTTAGCTTGCTAGTGAATCATGGCTTCACAGAGATTACCTGATCTGCAGATAACCAGTAAGTCAAAACAGATTTTATGGCATAATGAAATACAACTGTCAATTATTGCAACATATCCAGCTATCCAACATCACACACCCATGGTAGCAGCAAACTGTTAGTTTGCTTTACAAAGACTGATTGTGGCACTGCTTCAACTTCCTCTGGCTACTGTGATCAGTGAAGTTGTGATTGGCATCTGAGACATCTGTCTGACATTTAGGACCACATAAGTACCATGCAATATGGGGAATGAATACAAATACATAGCTTTAAAAAGTGGGAAAGAAAAAAATAAAAACATTCGGAACATGTTTTTTGTGCAACAGAATGAAAAAACAAAGCATATATTCACTCTGTAATAAACCACATTTTTAATGTAATAAATCTGCATTTTAAAGTCTTCCAGAAAAAACAGAAATGTAACAATTATAACATAAGCGGAGTTACTCACTGGTAGTTCTGAGGGCTCAGGAAGAAACTCGGCATCTTCTCCAAAAATAAAATCTGGTGGCAATTCTGGATACCGTGCATTGAATATGATATCCCCTATGAGAAAGGAAGGAAACCTGATTACCTGATTGATGACTTAGCACACTTATTTAGACAACATGAATTCAAAATGTGACTTGCTTGGGTTTCACTGTGCACTACTGATAACAATGTATCAAGGGATCAACTTTCATCTCATAAGAGCTCATTTTCATCTCTCTGTAAAAATCCCTCTGTCATAACAAGTGCACAGAAAGACTGTTCTGAAAAAAGATTTCATTTTCCAAATTGTAATTTTCTCAATGATAGTGTGTCAATCTTTCTTATAGTGCTTGTGTTTTACAACAGCGCTGAAATGAGGGAAACTGCAATGGGAACAGTCTGACAGGATCTTAACCAAGTAAGTCTTGAGTCTGACATGCAATGGCTTGTTAAGGCAGCTGTTAAAAACAGCTGCCTTAACAACCGCATGATATGCAGCTGTTACGTTTTGGGTTTTTTAATTAAAGTACCTAGTGCAGCGCGTGTTTTCTCAAAGTCTTACTATATTTCAGCTGGACATTTTAGCAAGGCAGTATGGGTGCAACATGTACACAAAAACAAAGGCCACAAATTGTTGTTTAGCAGTACTAGCCACTGCTGTAGAGTGGAATGGGGCCGGGCCTGCATTAATAGGGCTAAGCTGTGTGCAGAGTGTGCCATGCTTTTGCACGCTATCAGTAGGCAGGTCCATAGACTGGCAGACACCAACCTGCGGCCCTGCATCCTTTATTAAAAAAAACCCTTCTTCCTCAGGCTAAAGCACAGGGAGGTGCAGCAACTAGTACAACAGCTGCAGAGATGTCGCGTGCCAGTGGCCTGTTCTTTTGTGGGAGGGGTTATAGATCTCATGTCTCCATGAATTAAAGACTTCTCCCTAAACTACAACAGATATAGTGTACACAGTGGTTTTATATCAGCTTAAGAGTAAAAATGGGGTAGATTTTGATTAGATAGCTCTTTATCTATGAAAAAACCCCAGTCCACAGAAATGTAGAGCTAATTTATTTGCAGAAACATCAGCATTTACCTTAAGGCAAAGTATGGTCAAAAATAGTCAAAAATAGAAATATTCAAAACTTTTTAGAATGGTCTGAAATTTCATCCTGCTCTCACCCAGATAATCACAAACACTTTTAAATTTTGACATGTAATTTCACAACTGTGTTGTATAAACAACTGCCACGATTAGTCAATTAATCACTCAGGCTGATTGGGGGGAAAAAGGTATTTACACCCATTTGATTAACTTAAGCTTTGTAGGGCATGTAACGTGCAAGCCACGCCCTCAGTCATGGCAATTCAAATTAAATCAAGAAATCAATATAGCACTGTATGCCAGCAAGAACTAGACAGCTTAATTCAGTACACTCATGAGGATATTCATGATTATCTCAATTAACGATTAGCCCAATAATGAAAATTCACCACGATCGTGAAGCAATTTGAAAATGTCACTTGCTTATTTTTTGTCATTTCAGAGAGTAACTGATTAGTGATTTTTCAATAATGGAAAACAATTGTTGGTTGCTGCACTAATTGCATATTCTTACACTTGACATGCATATTCTTCAAGTCGAGCTTCAACATCCTGACAGAGGTCACAACCATTGCTGCCTAGACAGGTTTTTATCAAATTTTGCAAAATAAGCAAATTCTACTTCCTCTAACTAGACATAGGTTGGTATTCCCCAAGCAGGGCCACATTTGCACCAATCTTTACGGTCAGAAAAACAAAGTTTTATCAACATACCCTTGATCAATGTAGCATGGAATATTGTACCCAAACTGCAGATGTTTATTATTGACTGCTGCACATTAACAGACCTTGTTCTTTTGGAAACCCTCTGACATGAGCAGGCATAAAAAAAAACCTGTTTCACCAATCATGCTTACAGATCTGGCCAGCATTGCCTACTGGGAGCATTTATCCAGACAGATATGTATTTTAGCAGGCTGTGATACAAATCATTATTTTGTGCTAATCAGCTAGATCTGTTTGACACATTCATGTCTTGAACTAAGACTGAACTGTGATGGTGAGACTGATATCATCTACTTAAGACAGGCCTGACATGGGTCGTGTGAGTCACCATTATTCCAGTAACACTAAGTTGAAATCATTCTAAACCATGATTACAATCACTCAGCATTTGGTGATGTTGTCAATTGGGCACTATAGGAGGCATGCTCATAAGGGAGAGTCTCTAATGTGGTGACTTAATTCAGAAATGAGAGACCCTCCAGTAAAAGTACAGCAGGACAAACTACAACATGTTTACTGGTATCATTTCAATGATTACAGAGCACCATAATAGGAAAAATATTCATCTTGTGTTTGTACTTTAGGCATTCCTGTGGGTGCTTTTGGTCTTACTGCTTCTTATCTTAACTATAGTTATAAACCTTCCTATCGTAACGTTAGCTAATCATGCATTTTGTTTTAGTGATGAAGAATGTTTACATGGTATTTTCATGACATACCTATTTGTACTCAAATTAAGTTCTTGTCAGACTATTTCTTTTCACTACTGTACACTTCTGGTTACATTTCTTTAAAAAGTGTGTTGAATAATATTTTGATTTCACACATCCACTGGAGTTGGTGACTTCAGCTGGTGATGACCTGAAATCACTTCTCACTTTCAAACCAGCCGACAGCGAGACAGAAGTGGATCTTGTGACACTAATCATGGTTTAACTGAAGAATCAAATTAATTCAGCACCAACACGGATGTTTCTTTTTATAAAACTCATTGCTCTAGACAATTAATCAATTAACCTGAGCACAGGAGCCAACCTGCAAATTCAAAAGCTGTCAGAGCATGGGGGAACAAACAATGCATAAAGAAAATAACTAAATCGATCAATCAGCATGTCTCCACATCTAAATGCTTGTCAATTTGCTAAGAATACATTAACACATAAAGATTAACAGGCATGCCTGATTATACTGTAAGACTGTGAGCAGCCTTAGCTGACCCCTCGTCCCACTATGATTAGTACTTTGTGACTTAATAAGGCAAAGCAATCTTTGCTGATATTTTCTCTCCCAAGATTTTCCAAAAAGCCAACAATAACAACAACACATCAAAGCTAGATAAATATCGGTTGCTATCTATTCAGCCAACATCAGGCTGGTGTGATTATTTGGAAAATGACTAATTTACTTACATTTCAGGGTTTCTCCAGCATAAGGGATGTGAAGTTTAAAGCGATCACAGCAGGGACCAGGGGTCAGAGATGTGCATCTGAACATGAGAGTTAATAAAAACAACAAAAAATGTGATGCATACAACAGAACACATATATAACACATAACACAAAAATATGTCCATGGTTAATTTAACCACATTATACAAAAATAACTGCATATCTTCGCTGAGATCTAACCCTGTAATCTGTATTTACTACACCAAACCTTTAAAATCATTTAATGTGGGAAAAAAGGGCAAATTTCACATGATGACAAAATTTTACAGCTGCAACAAACTATCAGTTGCACTATCAGTTAGTCTGTCAAAAAATTCTTAATTAATCAATGAGCCGTTTGGTCCCCAAAATGTTGGTAAATGGTGAAAAATTTCAGAGGCCAAGTGATGTCCACAACTGTCTTGTTTTGTATATAATCCAAAGATATTCAGTATACTGTCAAAGATGATAATATAAACCAGAAAATATTCACATTTTACAGAATTTGGACATTTCAAAACATTGAAAAAGAAGGGCAGTTAAATTCATCTTTGAAGACTAATCAAATAATCAAATACTCATTGCAGCAACGACTTTGTCTCATCCAAAAAGCTGGTCACTGTTAGTGTTTTACTAACACTACAGTTATCATTCTGTTCTAAGTAAAAGGTCCCCTCACAAAGCTGCCAGAACTCAAAATGCCTGCATATGGTCTTGAAGCTGGGACCGCTCAATGCACCCATGGGACATCCAGCTGCCTGTCTGCTCAAATGCTCATTGCCTGTTGCGTCTCTGCTCTAATGCTGTATTCACATTTCCAAGAATAACAAGGAGCTTCTTGAAGGCTAAATGTATCAACCCAAACATGTTAATGTTTTCAACTTTTTTAAGACTGTCAAGTGTCAAGACTGAACTTTTTTCTGGCACTTAACCTGCAAATCCAGCTATGTTTAAAAACAAAAACAAATAAATACATGAATTGATGGTAACTCCATCTAAAATTTCATATTTCTCTATCACATGATGATTTTTGCTAAAATAATCATTTAAAATACCTGGTATCTCAGAATCAGAATCAGAAATCCTTTAATGTCCCGCAAAGAGTGTTGTTTTGTCATTAAGGTCAACATGGGCATGACTTTAAAATGTTCAATCTTCCGCACCCAGCAGCGGTGGTATCATAAACGATGTAGACAACACGTAGACTACATTTTTCTTGAATTAATATTTTCCAAACGAACAACATATAACATAGAGTCATGGTCAAAAGCTTACATACACTTGTTAAGAACATTTGTATCATGGTAGTCTTGAGTTCCAGTGATTTCTACAACTCTTATTTCTCTGTGATGGAATGAGTAGAACCCATTTGTCAAAAAAATCATTCATGAGTTTGGTTCATAATGAATCTATCATAGTTTTTCTGAAATGTGACCAAATCGTCCAGTCAAAAATACAATAATCATTTCGCTGTACTGAATGGCCAAAATTGGTCAGTCAGAACAGAAAACTGAATGACCAATTTTAGTGATGTAGAAAGTTTTGTGAATCAAATTTGTTTTTTGGCATAGCCGCTTAACTAAGTGCACTTATGATTGATAATGACTGATGACTTTTCTGGGTCCATTTTAATAGGACTTGTTTGATACACCCATTAGACAACACTAAAATGGGAGCTAAGGAGCTTAGATTTGAAAAAACGCATTACTGACTTGAACAAGTCGGGATGTCACTTGGTCACTTGGACAAGGTCAGATTGGTCACTTGGAATTTAAAAACAGTTACAGGTCCCTAGGTCAAAGTGCTAAAATAGTAAATTGTTGAGTACAAAGTGCCAACATTTGAAGTCCACTGAAAAATCTCGTAACAAAGAACAAAGTGTAACAAAGCTGTCATTACAGTTCTCTTCAATTATCATCCTATGCTGTATGTGTGATGGGTTAAATGACAGCATCTCAGATGTCCTTGTAGAAAATATACATCTGCAAATATCTCTCTTTAATATTGAGTCATAGGTACAGGTATAAAAAACCTGTAAACAATAACTCCCAAGGAACATTTTATTGATAAGATTCCAAGTAAAATCGGACCGCTGATCTTACAAATATGCTGCGTTTAAAGCTACTGTTATGCTTGAGCTGAAAGCTTGAGCTAAGCTTCAAATGCAATGCTTATTTGCAGAGGTTATATATATATACATACATACATACTTACATATATATATATATATATATATATATATATATATATATATATATACATATATCTATATCTATATATATATACATATATATATATATATATATATATATATATATATACATATACATATATATACATATATATACATATATATATATATATATATATATATGTATGTATATATATATATATATATATATATATATATATATATATATATATATATATATATATATATATATATATATATATATGTACACATACAAGAGTAAATATTTAACCAAGCAAAAATGTTATGTTTGCAGGGTTTGCACTACATTCATCCCCTCATAATTTTCATATATTTTAAATGCAGCATAACCCGGTGTGTCACATTAACAAAAACAAACGCGTGGTTCACAGTTACTCCTCACCCAGTCTTGAGGTCTGTGACACGGAGACAGTTTGTGGAGTCGAGTCCTACACGGCCGTTCCGTACAACGCTGCACAGCAGGGGCCGCAACTCAGATGAGATACGGTGCAGTGCAACCTCAGGGGACATGTTGTTCATTTTATCCACTCTGAGGAGTTTGTGGAGACACAGCAACACTTTAGGGAAATGCTTGAACGTTATTTATTCAAATGTATTGTGAACAGAGTAAAAGCACGTATTTGCAGTGAGGATTCAAGGGACATGAGCCACATCACGTAACTGACGCAGTCAATTTAACTGTCATTTCCTGGTGTCACGGAAGATTTTGTGGGCTTTGCACGTCAGAATGAGATTCCTGAGATTTTAGATTTCTGGTAAGTATTTTGGTGAATATATATTTTTAACTAGAAGAATAGGCATGCTGGCAAAGTGTGTTCACCAACTCCATATTCCCGGAACAAGTTACATGATAAGTAAATCATATAAAAGCCGACAGTTGTCTCGGGGATACAATTTACCCATGACACTGCTTGTCCCCTTTCGCTCACTATAAACTTCCTTGAATACAGACTTACACAGGGAACACAAATCAATGCTAAACTGATGTCCTAACTTACACTTTGGTCAGCGTTAACGGTAATTGTTATATTCAAGGGAAATAAATATAAACGCTACGTCTTTAGGATGTAAGTTACTGGAAGCTTGGTTTCGTTAAACGATATAAGCTAACTAGAGAATGGACCGTCACATTGCTACAATATGAATGTTTAGCTTGCTCGAATATGACCTGTTTTATATTGACCATCTTTATACAACATGCGGTGTAAATTATAGTACCTGAATGCGCTGGAAGTCAGATTATTTAAGCGTTAACTCCAATGTTTACTTCATGCTCTCAAAATTTCCGGTACATGTTGTTTGGGTCCTTCTAATCGCCCCGCTCAGCTGTCTCTAAGCATGCCTGATGACAAAATAATTGTTTTCATTCCCAGCGCTAGATAACCGAGCGATATATTTCTCATACAGTATGTTTTGGTTAATGTTAATATTAGTATGCATAAAGAAATTCCAAGCAACACTAAATGCGTATGCACGGTTTCAGTGACAACAATGGGTCAGGCAATAGCTATAATGTTAGGCGGCTGTCAACGTGCACTTTGGCCGTCACTTGTCTGTAGTAGATGTTGAGTTCTCCACTCTGCAAGAACAAATTTGAAATTAAGGTAATTATTGTGTCACATTTCTCAACATCAGTTTGACTCAGCACATTGTATTTGACTTATACGTGCGTCTACTTAAGCTGGGTCACATTTCCTTTGAGTTTCCTTGAGTGAGAACCATTCCACAGTGCTGCTTTATCTCCAGAGTTGGGAAGGTTTGGGCACAGACGTCCCCAAATTCACAACTATTCATTATAGGATCTGGGTGGTCCTTACATAGGGACCCTGATATTCAGTAGATTATCAGTAGTACTTAGGTAGGCCTACACATTAAAGAACACAAGTAATTACAAGTACAACTGGTGTAAAATTGTGCTTGTACAGATAAACAAATACTTGTAGCCTATTTATAAGAGTACACAACGTGTAATCTCTGCTAACATGCATGATTTGTTCCCCTTAAACCTGTATTGCTATTATTACATTAGCCTTCATTGTATCTATGTAGAAAAGGTTATTGATTTAACCCAAGAAATTGTATCTCGATACCCTCAAACTGACAGCATACATTTTTGTTTTTTGGTAATTATTGTAGCCCATTAAAAACAAAAAAAATCCAAACAGCTCACAGAAAGGAAAACATTCAAGCTGTTATGTGTAATGACACCTGAAATGTGTTTGTCTTGCACAAATGGAGCATATCTAATTCTGAAATTTAAAAACACAAATGCGCAGAAAACATATCAGGATGTGCAGTAAGACCAGTGGTGTTTCCACACCAAAGCAATAGGGCTGATTCACAACTGGGAAATTCCACCGTCATGGGGGTGATTCAGAATAACTAAGAACTAAGAATGAAGTATCCATAAGAAAAATAACTGCATTGCCTTGTACAATCCTGTATTGTATTATGACAAACGAATTATAGCAAACCTTGAACCGGCAATAGTAAAATATGTTTAACTGATTACAGGGATGGGATGCTATGATTATTGATACCCTGGAACCAAATGTAAATGTTTTTTTATGCAGGTGCACTAAACAGATTCCCCGACATTTTGACTAAATATTGAGTCACAACTTAAGAACTCCTTATGGTATAAACTTTAATTTACACAGATTGAATACAGTTTAATGAGCCATATTGTTCCCTTGTCGTTATCCTTATAGTATAGTTATAGACTATTTTACATTAGAATGTTGCCACACATGGACACAGACAAGATGCAGTCAGTGTGTGGTAAAGAAGCAATAAGATAAAACTCTACATGCTTTTTTTATACATTGTTTCATCTAAGTTCATGTCAGATTCTGTGAGACTGACACAATGCAGTGTATAGAATTTTACCTTTTTTAAAGGCAACTTGTGTTCTTCAGTTAGACACATATTATGATGTATGACAGATGATTGTCTTGCAATGTATGGATTATCCCAGATTAGCTGTGTTGTGATACTATCGCTATTGTAGGCATCATACATTGTATCTTGTTGTGAGTTACTTTATGCCTCCTACCCCTAGTTGGTTATTATCCAACTATTGCTGGTGCAATTTATTAAATGACATACGGAGATTGCCTTATTAGTTCAACATTCAGCTGCGGTTGTCATTGAGTATTCTTAAATATGTAGGACAGTATGAAACTGCATATAGAGCCCTATCCAATCTGAGAGTGTGCTTGTTTGGGGTAATGGGAGTGGAATGAGAATAAAATAAGTATTTTGATTATTATAGTCATTATCTAAACATTTGAAATGCATTTTTTAAAAACATAAATGTTTGTATCATTGTAATAACAATCATTATCTAGTTAAGTCTTGAGTGCCCAACCAGAAACAGGCAAATATGTAATCTTACAAGTTTTAGGTAAGGTTAAATTTGGGTTTTGCTTATGCCTCAGTCTAAACTGTTAAATCAACTGTGTGCAACTTTGATTTGCATTGAGACTAAATTGTTTGAATTCATGAGTGTTGTCTTTTGTGAGTATGCTTTGTCCAGGTCCTTAAAACGTCTGTCAGCTCCCTAGTGTACTCATTATGCATACATATTGTTTTGCTTGGGGTTGAGTGGACCCATTTATTAAGCTGTAGTATGAGTAAAACACCTTTAACATTACTTTGGGTCTGCAAACACTTATTCAGGTTAGTCAGCTACTGTATGATCATTCAGCGTCAAATTTAACAATAGAGGGAGAACTTTAAGAGGGCTCGTTGCTGTTTCAAGTGGTCTGACAATGCAGCTCTCATAATATTCTGCAGTGGAGACGTGGAGGGTTCTAGGCTAGCTTTTCATGCCTGCCTGCTGAAGACAATATACTGCAAGATGCGGAAGAGAGAATTGAGCCATCCTGCAGCCAGCGGCCAGGCTTTCCAAGTCTTCCACTGCCTCGGCGGAGATTTGAAGAGATTAACACACTAGCATTAGCTCTGATACAAGCCGAGGATTGAATTAATTATAGACTTTACTGGGCTGCGGTGCATTCACGTGGTGTAGCATTGAAATACCTCCACCCCTCCTACTCCACCCGCAATTAGATTGGAACCTGTCCAACTCAGCCAGCAATGAATGCTCTATTTTTACCTTCTTTCTTGTTTCAGTCAAGCTCATGCTAATGTGGGAGATAAATAATATCAACTGATTTTTGTTTGGAGGCCTTCAGGAAACTAGTTTACATATTTTGCCTGAGATGCCCCCAAGGAGTCAGCTATGCTTTAGATTTTGTCCTCGTTTTTGAATAGGTTTTACTGGAAAGGCTGGACGGATGTTAAGGAATTCAATAATCTCCTTAGTCATTAAAATGTAATTTAAATGAATAATCTTTGAGACATTTCTTGTCCAGAAATGAGAGCTGCTGCTGTAGAAATAACACAGTTTTGTGTCTTAATCAGATCATGACTGACGAGGCTTTTGATGTGATGGTGGTTGGCTCCTGTATGACTGACTTGGTGAGGTGAGTAAATTTTGCCCTGACTTCACTATGTCTACTATTCAAGGTGTTTCAGTCCTGTATGTGTTTCCTGAAATCACCAAAAATCAAGCTTATGTATTCTGAGAGGGCTGAGAAGAAAATCTCGAGCTAAATCTGGGTTCAGGAAACCCGTCTGCTTCCTCAGGTAGGCCCAACAGGAAGAAGCACATTGGGCAAATATTCATGACCTTATTAGGACATGTATTTTAAAAGTGTAAAACCTAGTTTCTCAATGTTTGGGTCAGAGCCCATGCGGCTTTGCTAAGGATGTAAATGGGGTATACAAAATAGATTTTCTTGGATATATATATTTTTTTCCAAAAATGATACAGTAGTTTTGATATTGATAAAAACACATTCATTGTTTTTAAATGTGTGTTAATTATGCATGATGCGGTCATCAGTATGGAAATGGAATAAGTTGGAAAAGTTTGGGATTTAGTGCTAGCTACTTTGATATGAAAAGAGTTGGCACCACTGTCTACATGGTAAGGATTCTGATCAAAATATATTAGCCTATTTTAGCACAATATTTAGCCATTAAGTGCATATTTAAGATTTTTTACAAGATTCTTGTTTTAAAATGAGTCAACAGGAAACATTAAAAAGTCAGCCTGAGTTAGCAATTTCAACCAAGAACTGTGTTGGCCTAAAATCAAGGACCTCTTTTTCAAAAACATTTCGAAGAATTTTGAGTGGTAGGTCTGCCACTATTGTCAGTAGCTGCATTTACATGGACTCTAACATGCCAATAAATAATCTGAATAATAGCCCAATCTGAATAAAACTGCTGCCTGTAACAACTTCAATCATAAGATACTGATTTGATCCAGCCCAATATGATCACATTTTCAGTCAGATTTAGAGGGGTGGTGTAAACCTTGGATAATCCATTCAATAGTAAAACATTAGCGCCTAAAAAACATGTAAACACCTCTGGTTGGAATAAATGCATGTTTGCCTTATTTAGGGGTAACATTACATTAGGTGATGATGCTTCCAGGAGAGACAGAAAAATGTTGATGGTAGAACAGAACTGGTGTGATACAACTTTTTGATAAAGAGATCTTGGATAGAGAGAGATCTGGGAAGAAGGGTTGTTAAAAGGCTCAAAATAAGTTATTTGCAAAGATGAATAATTCCACAGAGCTAGAAACGCGAACATTGTCCCCAGGTCACAATGTGTATCCATCTTGAAAATTGTCAGGCAGATCAAATTATTGAATTGATTAAATAAAATTGGGGAAAAAACACACAGTCTTCTTCTTCTTCTTACATATTTTCGGCAGACTAGATGCTCCAAAGTGGACAACATCTCTTTGTGAATGTCAAAAATCTTATATTCCGATTAAATGCTTTAAATGTAAAAAGCACATCTTATCTCGCACAAGAATGGTAAGCTTAACTGGCATAGCAGCAGCAACTTAGGGGGTGCAACTTAGGAAACAGTTAATTGTTATTGTTAAAACATGTTTCCCTTTATTATTATTAACTACCACAACCGCTTTTTTCCTACAGGGATTTTATTTTGACATGCAAGCTTGTGGAAAATGTGGCATAAGGGCTGATGGGTGTTTTCCATCATGACTTGAAATGGACTGCACAGTCCTGTCGACACAAGAATAGAGGAAGTGGTCTAAACTTAGATAATGCTGCTGCCTTTTCGATACTTGTCCTGAAAGCTCATAATGTTGTAGAGAACGTCCCCGGTGTCAGAGTGTTTGGTCCAACGGCTTTGGCCATTTCTACAAGAATAACAGATCAGATCATTCCTATCTTTTTTTAAAAGCACATCAGCAGCTGTTCTTAAATAATCAAATTGATTTAATACTCCAACAGGTTGTTATTCCTATTGTTGATCTAGTCATTGACAGATGGTGCAGGTGTGACCATCTCATGATAAATCCTACTCAGGTTTCAAAGACTTGAACTGTGCAGATGATCTGTTATAATTACCGCTTACTAAAATGTCAGTGTTGCATCATCCTCATACGTGGTGAGATTTGTTGAGCCAAGTAGGATCCATTCCCACAAATCGTTAGTCATCAGCTCTAGCACAATGGGTTAGTTGAAAACAATTCGTCACCCTTATTTACCATAACCTTTGTGTGGAATGACACAATCTCAAAAGATACATAAAGTCAATACAGTATAATGTCAAGTATTCATGGGCTCTAGCCAGCTAAATGTCTCCCTGTCAGCATGAAGAAGCATGTTGTTTTCAGCTCGCGCTACAGTTTTGTCATACAGCTTGTATTATATTTTTTATGTGATGCCCTGGGAATAATAACTGTCACCTGGCTGCCAGCAAATGGAGATCTGAATAAACAAGTGCAATCTGTGCGAGTGGGAGAAAAAGTTTCCTGGCATTCTGGGGAGTGCACACTCCAATTCAAGTTGTCACATTTTAGTTGTCACTCACAAGTCCTGACTTATCAAAAACATATGCCTTCTCCTTCTGTGTTTCTTTTTTGAGGGGGTAAGTATTTATTTTTGTTGCTCATTAGCAATTCAACCAGTGACTTTCTGCTTTGAAGGGCAGGAGTTGTCAATTAAGACCCTAATAAGCTAACGGGAAATGGCCTGTTTTTGGTGTGTGTGTGTGTGTATGTGAGTGTGGGGTTGGGGCTTTTTGGATGGAGGTCAGAATGCGGATAGGGGAGGGTAGTTGGAATACATTCGGAACCCTTCAAAGTGATATGCATGGCTTTGAAGTTAGAAATCCAGTTGTCTTGAACAGCCAGTATTTGGGTGGCAGCACAATTAACTGACAGACAGCAGAGGCACACACACAAACAATCTCACACTCTGGTTATACCCTGCTGTACAAACACACAGGTGTGACACAGATCTCTGTGGTGGTCTCTTATAAATGTATCAGTCGGGCTTCTTTTTTAGCAAAAGGTTATGTTTAATTGTCTGCCGTATGCAGTGCACAAAGAGAAGGAGGGAGCCTCTCAGGCTTGAACCCATTGTCAAAGCCATACAGTGCCCCCTACTGCCACATCTTACTGAGAAGATACACTTCACATCTGCTCAGTGAAACATGAGTTTCCCAAATTATAGAGCTGAAACAAAATGCACCACAGGATTGTTTTTCTCAAAGCACACTAAACACACCTTTGTTGAATGTTTTTATGGGAGTGAATCTCCAACTCCAACTCCAATCTCCAACTGAAAAATCTGGGCTGCAGCTATATGTGTAGTAAGTAGTGATCTATTAATATATTAATCCACTAAGTTAGTTAGTTGACAGAAAATGAATCTGATACAATTTTGACCTTAATCACAGTTTAATACATTTCTAAACAATAATTGCAATTACAGAAGTGCATTTCTAATGATTATTTGCATTTCTTATGACTTTTTCTTAGATTGTGGCATTTGCATATCCTTAGAGAAACAATCAAATATTCAACTAGAATGGCACTCAGTAGAGCATATACCTCCAACAAGGCCTAACAATTGCTTTAAATTCAATCGAGCCTAATCCAATATCAAACTCAATAGACTTGTATCGCTCTAAGACTTAAACCACCCTGCTAAACTGCTTAACCATAATTTAAGCTCACCAGATGTGGGATCTGCATCAAATTGTACTCACTCATAGATTCAGCCGCCTGAATATGCCTGATTTTTTTTCATCAAGATCCATGCATCATTCTCGGAGAACAAAAATGTCAAAAGATGCAATGGTAAAGAAAGTACGAAAAAAATCCTGGATTTATCTGGCTCTGCACCAAAACTTAATGGGGTCTATTCTTGGTCGAGACCAAGCCTCTATCCAAGTTTAGTGGAAATCTGTTTGGTAGATTTTGTGTGTTGCCAGGTTGCCAACAAACAGATACTTGTGAAACCCTAACCTCCTTGGTGGACGTAATTATGTCGTGGTCTTTTTCTTATGAGCCCCTATCAGGGATTCAACCCCCAACCACAATTCCCCCTACCTCCTTCAAGGGCATGCCAGTTCAGGGACAGTGCTTCTTACAAGTGAAATACTAATTCACTAAAGCATGAAATTGTTATTTGTGAAATATTCCCCATTGTTGTAATTTTCTGTATCCTAAGCTGTGTCAGAGATCTGTCTGACAACCTTTTATGTAAATGGAAAAAACATGAAACAAAGCTGAGATATCCGTTGCCAACCAATTCAAACAGTGAATAGGTTGATAAGTGGCTTATTATATCCACTGATATAGGCCATTTCTCGCCACCAAGTGAATAATAGTGGCACACGTGGCTTCATGGTCTGACCACACAAAAATACACGCCCACATTCTACTCTGACACTGCACCTCTTGTTAGCAAAGCAGCTCACCGTGTCCATGTAAAGTATGCTGCCATCACTCAACCTGTTCTTTGTGAAGTCTCTTTACCCTGTCCGGATTTACTGGAGCTTTGGCCAAGTATCTTTGTGGACAAGGAAGACTGTACAAGAAGACAACAAAACATCTAAGTGAGCAAAGGGGCTTGAAAAGCTTTTTGTCCATGGCACAATATGAGCTTATCACTCTGAAATTATAATGCCCTTTAGTATGACCATTTCATATCCATACTTACCATTCAATAACTTTCTGAAGTTGTGGTGACTACAAGCAAAAAGCTTAAGCTCCTTCTGTGTGTTGTATTTTGCATGTAAGCTCTCTTTTGAAGTTGTGTTAAGAACTGGAAAGACAAGCTCTAGTTCCAACTGTGAAAAACAGCATTACAATTTGTTTTTGTCCAAGCCTACTTCCCCCTGTTGCTCGCCAACAGCTGAGGAATGACTTTAATAGAGACAGAGGAGAGGGAAATGAGAGCCAGCCTCAAAGCAAACACTTCACGTCACTGAACACCTGCTTTGGCCTTTTGGTTCCATGGGAGAAAACGCACTGAGGTTGCACTTTAGCACATAAGTGCCCTGTTTGTTTGGTGCACTCACCACAGACAACAATAGCCAAGTGTCTCTCCGGGCATGAAGAGGCGTGGGTGGGTT
The DNA here is from genome assembly GCA_963678695.2 of Diplodus puntazzo. Taxonomy (NCBI): domain Eukaryota; kingdom Metazoa; phylum Chordata; class Actinopteri; order Spariformes; family Sparidae; genus Diplodus; species Diplodus puntazzo. The sequence goes on along the minus strand of OZ023175.1, from coordinate 25,489,189 downwards.
TATTTAAGAATTTGGAAATCTGTTTATCTTACCTGTCAGTTCTCCAGCTTCAGGTGGCTGTCGGCCAGATGTTATGTTTACAATGCTACAAAAGCTGGGCTCATTATTTACTACATTTTCGTGCATATATTGATAGATGCATAACTCACTTAAATGTTAATATCAAATATGGCACAAAACAAATCCTTTTAGTGGATATTTTTGTGAAACATTTTGTAAAACATGGGTTGGTTACCTGTATATGAAGGACACAATAAATGCTTCTTACATGATGATCCTTTCAGTCTCAACACCGGACAAAAAAACCTTTCTTTTAGATAGTTTACTGGATCATGCACTACTCCAAAGAAAGAACTAAAGAAGACAAGCAGAGGGGAATAAGCACTGCTTCCAACAACAGGATATCACAGTACATGGATTCAGACACCAGCAGAAAGATTTGGACTCAATACGTTTGTCATCAAGAGAAAATAGCCTAAGGTGCACATAAATACCGAAAACAATCAGAAATTAGAAAATACACTTATTTCTGTCTTGCTAAGTAACATGAAAGGTAAGATGGGTACCTTTCTAACATCTGTCCATTAGTATTAAGCTAGCACTACAATTAGCTTATCTTAGCTCAGGGTAAGCTTTTACATTGCTGGATTTTTTACAGTAAAGGGCCCCCACAGAACTTACGTGTTGTGCTAGAAGCCAGTCACGGACTCCATTTCTAAACTTATGTTAGCTACTGTTGTTCTCTGTTAGCAGAGCGGAGGGAGGCATTGAGAGGACGCGCTCGAGAATGTGCCTAACGTCACATCCTTTGGACCGACTCTGACGCAAGTCCTTCCCAAAGAAATCTACAGTCCAACAGCATAAAACAACTGAAACAAATTACCCACGGGTTTGTATAGGCAGGGCAAAATAAAAAAGTGATTAATACATGTGATTTGCTACACATATTGTTACATATAGCCCTTTAAACAATCACAATGTATATGGTAAATGCTTAGTTGTAGAGGTTTTGGAGAGCAAGGAGCTGTTTTTATTTTTCATGCTACACTAAGGGCTATCGGCAGTAGCTGGTGAGCTACAATAGAGAAATCGATAGCACTATGACAGTGGTTTCAATCTTCCTTTCTATATCCTTCATACCAAGTCCTGGCTCCAGTGTCATATTTAGTGTACAGGCATCGGAGTGGTTTGTATATTCCTATCTAATTCTGTATTGGAAAGTGAATAAGCAGGTTTTGTTTTCACAAAAGTGTAGGCTACCATTCCTTCCTAAGAAACACCTGCATATATGAGCTCTGACCTGCTACTCAAAAATCATTCCCCAAAAGTGTATAAAAGGGGTCCCTCAAATCTCAGACAGAAGATACAGAAGTGGTATATGCAGTGTTGACCAGCATAGCCCAGTGATGGTGAATTTCTGGGACGCTGATCACTAACTGATCAAATGGTTCAGACCCTAAAGGTAAACAAATGGTTTTAAATGTTTGTAAACTCCTTTAATTGATCACTTTTGACGATAAGATTGATATCACTCTCATTCTGAATGAAAACTTAGGAACCACTGCCAGCAGCGAGCACAAAAACCGACATGGGGAAACAGCTAGCATTGCTCTGTTCAGATGTAATAAAATCTGTCTATCAGCATCTCTAAAGCTCACTAACTTACAGGGTCTATCTTTTTTGTTTTAACTGTAGAAAAACCTTGTGCATTGCTTCCCACGGTATCGGACTTTAATTGTGGCAGTGGCTGTCCAGCTGGGGTGCCATAGAGCATGCGCACTCTGAGACTTCTGCAGGCCGAGTCAGCTTACTTCCGTTTTAGCGCAGAGCTAACTTGGATGGGGATAAAATTTAACCTGGTGGATCTTCCAGACTCTCCAAATTTTATTGGACCGAATTGCCCAAATTCTGATGGTAAAACAAGTCATTTCACACGAGTTGTGTGGCTTTTATTATCATTTTACAGATGTGTCTTTCAAAATGTTAACTTCTATGAAAAAGTCCACTGTGCATCACATGACGATGTAATTACATGGCTTGGCCACGACAACAACTGGCTTCAAGGCCTGGCGCTCTTTGTGGGGGCAGCAGTCTTCTTGGCAGAGAAGTTACGGTCAAGCCAACTGCATAGAATAGTCCTCCTCCTGTACTTGGTTGGTTTTACTGGCAGACTTAAAAGCACACCGCCATCCACTGTATCGGAGTATATAACATCATGCTATTCACTGACGGGTGCGCTGTATTGAGTGAGTGAGAATGGGATGCGCAGCTCCAAAAATAGACACACTGTTGGGGTATATATGTAAATGTTGTGGTTTTACTGGCGGATACATGCCAAACTATTTCTTGTCATTGCAAGCCTGGTAAGAAAAAGATTGAAGCAACATTATTTAACTTTTTACCCTAATATAACAGCTTCAAAATAATTTTGATGGTACAGCACCAAATTGCACAAAATGCTTATTTCTACATGTTGCTTTAAGTAAACAATCAGTTAGCTTTATGGTATTGGTGTATTTTGACACTTACAAAGCCCTGTTTTCAGTCCTTGTGGTGAGCTAAGCTAACCAGATGCTGACGCTAGTCAGATATACTGTACAGATATGATAGTAGTATCAATCTCTATCTATATACCCAGGACAGGTTGCTAGTCTATCACAGTTGAAATTTTGGGAGGGATACATTTTTGTAATGTCTTTGTCTGTTAATCATTTACTGTAACATTTTAAACATAGCCTATTAATGGCAAATACATGTGTGGATTGAAGTCAGCGTGTAAGTGCTACTTTTTTCACTAAGAGTCACACAGCAGTGACACAGTTGGGAAAAATGTACTCAGACAGCTGCAGCAAGTAGAATAGGTAATTTGTCTGTGGAGGAGGTGTGTGTGCGTGTGTACAGTACATGTGTTCGTCCTTTGTTCCGTTTGCTTCTCACCACATTTCAGCCTCACTGACCCTACATCCTGTTATAGCTTTGGGCATTTTGGTGTTTTCACACGCCGGTGCAAAAACAGCAGCATTTACAACAACCTCCAGTGTTTGCCACCGGCGTCTCACTTACTGGAAATCCTGGGATTGAGTTAACTTACTGTAATAGCACACCTGCCACAAACACACTCAAACACACACACACACACACACACACACACACACACACACACACACACACACACACACACACAAAAGAGCATCAACAGCGTGTGTGGAAAACAAGTTTATGACAACATTTCACCATCCGCAAACCCTTTGGCACCGGGCAGCCATGGCCTGGAGCCAGACCACAGTGTCCTGACGTATATTATGAAGCTGTCTGTTGTTTCTCCCCCATGTTACTCACCACCCACTGTGGCTCAGTGATTGGAGGACTTTCAAACAGACATCTCCTCCTAAGGGCGCCCACCTGTGGCATATCAACCCTGAGGGGAGGGGCAGTTCTTTTACCCAACCCTGATGAGTCAGGCATTACTGGTGCAGCCAGTGTCATGTTGAGACATCTATGAGTTTTGTTGGTTGCATCATTTAAAGATTTGGAGAGACTTGTGTAAGCATATCCGACTGAATGTCTAGGTAAATATCTGTGATCATGAAGTGATTGTTAACGGCCTGATCTGTCTGTTTTGTTGTGTCTATTACTGCTGTTGAGTTTAAGGATGGGAAGCAGGGGCTTAGAGAAAAGTTTCCGATGTTATTCATTCTTGCAGATTTGTCTTTTGTTGACCTTTCTGTCAAAGACCTTTACAAGACCAAAAGATGTAATCCTCAGCAGACTCAAAACCTCTTGTTTTTTTGCATCTTTTTCAAGCGATAAATAAATAGCTTAACCAGGGAGAGAGATGGCCCTGAAGGGTTATCTTCCCATTTTGACATCTCCCTTTACTCCATGCTTTCAATGTAGAACACTCAGACTGCCAAATAACACATTTTTTGAAAGTTTAAACTTTAATCTACAGTGGGGAGAGATGGTCTAGATGAAAAACATGAATGAAAAGCATTTGCTAAAAGAAAAGCCTTCCTGTAAGGAGAAGAATCTTATATTTTCATCTCTCAAATCCCATGAGGTTCTTTTGAATGTAGATGTCTACTTCTTGAAATGGTGTTCATTACCTGTTACCTTTTATCAGCCAGGCACCAAGGCTACCCAAAGCCGGGGAAACCATCCATGGGCACAAGTTCTTCATTGGCTTTGGGGGGAAAGGGGCCAACCAGTGCATACAGGCTGCACGACTGGGGGCCAAAACCGCTATGGTCTGCAAGGTGAGGAAGCGGAATCATACACTGTACTCTAGAGTTTGTGTTACAGTGTGTGTTTACTTTGGATGCTAGCATGATTTGTGAATGTCAGTGAAAAGTTTTTTTAGCTTGTCCAACCTTTGACTTAACACGGTACTCAGTATAAATAGTCAGACATCAGTGACCATAGTCCATCAACTAGTTAACAACTCTCATGCCCTTAAAGCTTCGTTCACACTTCAGTCATTTCACAACATCAACTCTCCAAGCCTCATTTTGTCTTGATCAATACCATGCCGCATGCATACGCCCACCCACGCTTGCATGCCTTCAAACAAGCCTATTCCCATACAATGCAACCCTGAGTCTCCAATCAGTCAGCTCAGCGTGGCCTTTCAACCCTAGCACTAAAGCACCGAAGCCCCACCTCTGTCAGAACAAAGAGGCCCGATCGATAACAACCCAGTGCGGGAGGAGCTCTCCGGGCATGGGGAGAACCCAAAAATAGACACCCGGGCTTGTCAAAAACATCCAAGACGGAAGGCCGCTCTTCAAAGAGAATGGGGCCAAGCAGCCAATACCAGCCCAACCCACTATCACAGCCAGTTACAAGTGCCCGCATTTTGGCACGTTTTTTGGAAAGCGTGGGTTCGAAGTATGTGCCTCGGGGCAAGGTGGGGACCCCTTCCACAACCCAAAGTAGCTACAGATGTGGACATCCCTGTGCGGATCAGGGGAAGAGGGGAAGGAGGGAAAGCAAACGAAAGCGAGATGGGCATGAAGAGGCGTGAAGGCGGGGTTATCGTGTCTTGAAGGCTTGGCGCAGCTGGTCGTGTGTTCGCGCGTGTGTGCGTTTGTTGACTTTGTGTGTTCGTTTTTGCACATTTTCGGCGGCGGCACCATGCCAGTATGCTGGCAGTGCACACGAAAATCCAACCCAACTGAGGTTTGAGTATACCACTTTTCAAAAGTTGCCGCTAACCAAGTCTGACCCCGCTTGACACTCTCTTTGTTGTTATCATTTTGCCTTCAATCTTTTCTAGGTTGGTAAAGACTTCTTTGGAGACAATTACATCCAGAATTTCAAGGACAATGCTGTTCACATAGGTAAGATAAAGGGTATTTTGCATTATTTGCCATTTCCATTTCCATGTTGCATGTCATGGAGTTCACATTCAGAGCAATGTTTTTTTTTAGTCTGTATTTTGTCGATACTTTTAAGTTACTCACAGCTTTTGGATATACTGGAAAGCTTTTCTATTGTTATGAACAATGATTGTTAAACCATTTGGATTTCTTGAGAATGAAGTTGCTTTTAAGAATTTATGTTCAGTGCACATAATGTATCAGAGTGCAGTTCCTTGTGCCTGTCTCTGCAGAGCCAAAAAGCTGCAACCTATATGCACTTCAAGGTTATTATTAGGGATGCACAGATCGATCGGCAACCGATCACAATCAACCGATAATGCCCCTATCGGTTTTGATTGGAGTTCTCAAAATAGATCAAATCAGGCCGATCAGATGACGTTTCAATATAGAGACAGTGCATTAACTGCATGCAGGGTGGGAATTTCACGGTGGCCAGCCTCGCACTTTGGCCTTGATGCAGCATGAAAAAAAAACTCATCGTACGGCCACAGTGGCCTCTGTGCCCCTGGCCCGGTCAGCGTAATGGGCTTGCCTTTAATTACAGCCACCTGAGTGCAGGGGCGGTTTTTCATATGGGCAGTATGGGCAGTGGATTCGTGGAGGGGTGGCATGAGCGCCCGCAAAAAAAAAAAAAAAATTAGATGTATATTATTTTTGTTTATTTGTTTGCAGTCATGTCCTCCGGGTTTGTATTGCTAATTTACAGTCAAGTCAATGATGTCATGACGCTGTGTGGGGAGCAGGCTGGCCGCCCTCTGTTTTATCAAGGTGCATCTGCTGCTGCTGAGAGTCTCACACAGAGTCTGTGGAAGACGGGGGGCGGGGACAGGCTCACCTACTGGGGCGGGGGAGCAGGGGATTCATCTAATAGTGCACAACTAATGCAGTTAGTAGGATAAAGTCAATCACATCACGAATTTCTTCCACTTGATGGACATTTCAGTCATAATAATATTGTAAATAAAAGCCCATAGTTTTACATGTCTTTTGGGGGTTTGATTAAATAATGAAATATATTACAAAACGAGGTGAATTGGTTTAGTCTTAACTCTTGGTTGACGGTGTTGGGAGGGGTCACGTGTTGATTCCCGAGCGTCAAATAAACAAATGGATAAGAGGACATAGCCATCAGGTGCCCAGTTCAGGAAAAAGAGAAAAGAAGAAGGGGAGAAACGAGCAAAAGATAAAGGTATGGAACCATGTCAAATACTCTTCATAAGTGTGACCATTCATGTAATGAGATGAAATGATGTTAATTAGTATAAGTCAGGCTAACTCGTATGTTTGTTAGCCTCTTGCTATACGCTGGCTATAATAGTAGATGAAGACAGCATCCGTTTTCAGTCCAACTGACTAGCAGACATTATGTGTATGTGTATGTAACACAACATGACTAGCTCACATAATGTTTGTTAAACATCACGTTAGGTCCTGTGCTGCTCAGTAAAGTGAACTATCAATTCTGTGAGCTAATTCAAAAGACGTATATTGCACTGATATTTTGTGATGTAGCTTTCTGAGTCATTTGGAGTCATGTTTATAATTAGTCATCAACCAAGGAGGTTGTGTTATTAATTGGTTTCCTATTCTAATAGTTGGATACATTATGCTTAATAACAGGTTTATTTAATTGTGCTATTCCTGCATTGATCATTTATGTTGTATTTTAATGCAAATGCAGGGGACTTTTTAAATATTGTGGAGCACCCTCTGCCACTAGCCAGGATGAGGAGCCGTCTACCTCCGCAGTCACACACGTCTCCACAAATGCTGTCTGATCCTGAGGATGAAGACCCATTTACCTCTAATTCTCCCCAGCAAAACTCAGGTGAGTTTGTGTGCACGTATGTCTGTGAATTTGTGTGTGTGTGTGTGTGTGTGTGTGTGTGTGTGTGTGTGTGTGTGTGTGTGTGTGTGTGTGTGTGTGTGTACGTGTGTGTGCGTGTGTGTGTGTGTGCATCCCTGCAAAGCGTTTTGCAGACAGTTATAATGTTGTTATCACTGGGTATGTGTGATGTTCTTCACTATAAACGCTGTGAATAATATGTGTATACTAATGCCCTTGTGCTCTCAATTAGAAACACCTGGAGCAGAATCCCCTCCTGAGGATGAGCCTCTGTCCGCTGACCTGCTAACTGGCCTTCAGTTCTGACTGAGAGAATTCAGACACAACTGGTTTTCAGGGGACCAAGTCAGGTACCATCTGACTTTGTATTCCCTAGAAACGACAGTGACAGAAGAAGTTGCCACCATCAATACTTCAGGAAGTCATTGGTTAGTGGGGAAAAAATATATAGAAGTTGCTTGGTATTAATTTTGTGTTTCTTGTACAAAGTGTAGTAAAATTATTATACTCTCTTAAGTGTGTTATTGTACTTGTATGTATGATGAAGGATTTGTGTTGTCTATTTTAGTTCTATTTTATTCTATTATACTAGTTCTTTTGATTGTTTGTACCTATTTGTATTTATGATTGTATATGATTTGTATTTATTGTAGACGTCACTATGTATGTTAGGCCAAATTTCCAACAATTACTTTATTAAAGAAGTTATTCTGAGGTTTTTTTTTCTGTCCATTTTTCTCGGGGGGTGAGGTTCGCCCAGGGCGTCATGAAAGCTAGGACCGCCACTGCCTGAGTGCACAGCAGTCACTCACAGTAACTTCAGTGAGTCCGCGGTTCGTGCAGGTGGAGTCTCATCATCACGATGATCTCATGTGAAAGCCTCTCAAACAGCAGCAGCGTCTCAAAACAGAAGAACGACACAGCACAGGTGCGGAGCGAGCTCAGTCGGTTTTGACATGATACGTAACTGACTTATGTGGTAGGATTTAGTTCGGTAAAGTTGGAAATATATTCACAGATTCGAACTTCCCGGATCAATAACTTATAAGTGAAACCTTGTTAAAACACAAACGACAGCTCTTTCCTACCGTAGTGAGGAGGACAACGAGCTACAATCGTATGTTAATCAAAACGAGCGGCTGGACATTAACTCTGGTCTCTATGGTCAGCCGTCTGTGAGACGGGGGCGCAGGGACCGTCTACAAAGTGCAACACCGAAAAGAGAAACTACAAAAAATTCAATAACTTCACTATTATTCAGAGTGTAGTGTCACCAAAATCACTCCACACATTCATGGTCTCTTGCTGGTTATTCTACAATTTTTGTTTGGAAAAAATGAGCTTTGCCATAATTTGGGGGAATTTCTATTGGGAGAAATTTTCAATAACACTATTATTCAGTGTGGTGTCACAAAAATCACCTCACCCTAACCCTACTTAACAAAAAACTACTTTCTAATGTAACTTTAACTTGATTTTGGTATTTAAAAATGTTTTAATACATAATCCATGTCTTATTATAAATTAGGATGTTATGGTATCAGTCTGAAAGGTAAATCAACATATTTTACTCAGTGGCCTTTGTGCCCTGTCATGTGGCCTTGGTGCCCCTGAAAAAAAAAGTGAAGGCCAAATGGACTTGCCCCTGAAATGACGAAATTCCCACCCTGACTGCATGCATTCCCACTAGTAAGCTACAGTTACTCTATGTAAGCTGAGTCCAAGTTGTCTCTGAGAGAGTTTCTAGAGTGTGAAATATTGCACATTACCTCAGCCTGCAATAAAACGGTGGATTAATTCATTATACTTTCTCATCTCCTAATTTTCATACTTAATGATACAATGTCAATGTTGTGTAAGAAGAATCATTAATTAAATATATGAAAGTTACACAAGACAACAATATAGAAGAATTTATGGATTTGACGCTGTGATCGGTGATTGGCAATATCGGGATCGGCAGATACTGCTTTCGGTGATCGGCCCCAAAAATCCTGATCGGTGCATCTCTAGTTATTATGGTGACACTTTCTTTAAAGGTGTTTGAAAGTTGGTTTACATTTTTTGGCTATGCTGTCAACAAAGAAAAGCAGTGAATGCCTTTCTACAGGAAAGACACATAATTGATGCTTTCAAGCTCGGTTTTACACCTTGTGTCCTTTCTCCCTGTCTCAGACTTTGTCAGGCAGACCTCTGACGCTGCCACGGGAGCTGCCTCCATCATTGTCAACAGCGCAGGTAAATGCTTTTGAAACTAACATCCTAAAAGCTCTTTGAGTTCTGGAGAAAAATGGTCTTTTGCACACTCAACCAAGAGTGCATGTGTGTTGTTGGCACACTTTTTCTCACTACACTCACACACACACACACACACACACACACACACACATACACACACTGTACGCCCATGCCTTCAGCATGCCATTGACTCACCACCACTGCTCAAGTGACTGTAATCACCAGATAAACACACAAACACACACAAATACACACACACTAACATAATCATATGCGTAAGTGCACCAAATTATGCTGAGTACCCACAGGTTCCAATCTGCTACAATCAAAGGCTTCCCTCATGGAGAGCAGTTTCTGTCATATAGTATATACATACAGGTGATATAAAACTCATGACTTGGGGATTTGCATCCCCTTATTTTTTTAGCATTTAACATAGTCAAGTAAGGGCATCCTTATACACCATTATTCCATGTAGCTAGCTGTTTAAATTTTAGGTTTTCGAAGAACATGGTAGAACTAAAAGGGTTTCATTGAGAGACTTCAATTAAGAAATAATTACCCTTAAAGCAATCTGCACATGCCATTTTGCATCAGTGAATTAATTCAATTGTGTTTAGCGCACCCCTTTGAATTGAAAAGAAATGTTCAACAACAATTACAAACCAAAGAGTATCTGAGATAGAAAACATTTGGGTTTATGTTTAAAATTGGGGATTGAATTCAAAGCATTTTGAAGGTTACAATTTAATGATGAATGTAGTGAGTGCCTAAAGGGTTAATTTCAATAAGTGACTGACAATTTATGTGCAGAAGATTTTGAAATAGAAATAAATGTCAAGCATATGGCTTTAATTATGGAAATACTGGACTTAGAAAAAGGTAAAAATATTGCCAAATGGCTTACACATGGCTGAGGTGGAAAAGTTGGCATTTAAATGCATTGAAGTGCAATGGAAACAGACTTGGCAAATAAATCATGACTCTCTTCATGACTTATTCTCACCATGCCCGTCGGCAGTGGTTTAATGACAGCTAATTGGAGAGTTAGAGCCATATACTTCTCTCTCGATCTGCCCAACTTCTAATATTTACTCAACATTAGTGGATGGAACATGCACATTAGTTAGTTTTTCTCAAAATATGGTAACTTTCGCAAAATCTTTGTTTAAAACTTGACTGTTGAAGTCCAGTCTGACCACAAATAGTTTCCCAAACGAGTAACAAGGTAAATATATTAGCCTTCTAATATGGTGTAAAAATAAAATATACAGTAAATTAGTCTCATGTATGTTGTATCATTATATAGTAAATCTCTTTTGGTGTCCACTGGCAGGTGAGAATGCCATTGTGATCGTGGCCGGTGCCAACATGCTACTAGGAAGTGCGGAGCTGCAGAAAGCTCTTCCAGCTATCAGTCATGCTAAAGTGCTGGTATGCCAGCTGGAGATCAGCCCTCAGACATCATTACAGGCACTATGGATGGCTCAGGAAAACAAAGGTCAGTGAGTGTCAAAGCACTCTATGTGATGGCACATATGGTGGCACATGATGACATACTGTATATAGTTTTGTTCCGTTTTCTTCCGCTTTTCCGTGTCGCTGGGATGTTTTGTCCCCCTTTTTCAGGGGGGTTACTGAGGCCAATTCCAGTTAGCTCTATGGGCGAAGGCCAGGGTACACCCTACACAAGGTGCCAACTGCACATCAGGAGCAATTTTGGGGTTCAGTATCTTGCTCAAGGATACTTCACCATGTAGTTCCACCCCAGGGGAGCCGGGATTCAAACCAGCGACCTTCCGATCACTAGTCCAACAGCTCTACCCACTGAGCTACATAGTGGACAAGTTCAACACATTCAACATATTTTTATATATTTTCAACAAAAACAGCCTCTTCATCTGTTACACAAACCTTAAACAGATTCAGAAAATATCTCTGTGTGAAAGATCTGCCAACCAATTTGGGATAGATTGCAGACAAAAAAAATGCAGATTTGGATTGCATCTTGTGCCAGCCTTTCTTTCTTTCAAAGTTTTTCTTTTGAAACTCTCAACCCATGTTGGCACAATATGGGGCTATACAAAGTTTGCTCCCAGGTGAAAACGAGGGCTGTGGTCAGTGTTGATGCCTGGTTTTAGAGTGGATCCTAGGAGTGAGAGTAAGAAAGTGTATCCGAAAAAGTATCAAAAATGTCCATAGTAACTTCTCAAACCACTTCTACAACATAATCCACTTCTCTGCTCGCCATCTGTGTACTCATTATATTCCAAACTCATATATTTCTGCCAGAGTGTGACTATATACACTGCTTCTGTCTTAATCCTCATTGAGCAACCCTGTTTAGCCCGCTCCTCTTTAGCCAGGTGAGCTGCCCTGTCAGAGCTCACTCATTGGCTTGCTTGACACTTCACAATCTATAAACACAACAAAACATACATGACTGTGAAGAGGTGTTGTAAAAAAAATGTTGTAAAAAAATGCCACACATTATCTAGCTCTGTGAATGTATGGTTTTGCTAGACTCTAGCATAACCATACTTTCACAGTGCTGGATAGTGGTCTTGCTACACCCATCACCTGTCTGTTGGGTAAAAATGGCTCTGGCTTATTTCTTTTAAACCTGATTACAATTATTTTGTATAGTATAGTTCCAGGAAACTTTTATTGAATGTGGGAAGATAAGTTGTCTTTATATTGGTAAAAAAAAAAAAAAAAAGCAGCAACTTCTAGCATGTTTGTGTTCTCACCAATAGCAAGCAGGTCAGGGATAGGAAACTGTTTGAGTGGCACGCCTGGTAGCCACTTGCTACTATTGTAATTCAGACAACAAATGGGTAGGAGATAGGTTTGCCAGGGGAGCCAAACACTGAGCTAAGATAAAGCAGTTCTCACAAATGTTGTAGCAGAAGGCAGGTGCTCTTACTGGTGCAAACCAATACATGCAGCAACTAACAAGCCTAATAGAGGATAACAAGAAGATTTAGATGGAAGTGGTATATCTGAGCAAATTTTGTATGTATATAATATTGCCAAATTATTACATATGTATATTATATATATTATGTACTTTTCTAGCTGCTTCATTGTCAAAAGATACACTTTAGATACACAATCCTACTTTGCATGCAGTTCTAGGCAGCATTACAAATATGTTATATATGAAAAGTTAAATTCATAAGCAAAAAGATACACTCACTCAAATACACTCACGTTGCTGCTGCAACCGTAGACCTCATTCAGATCAAACAAGGCGCTTTGACGAAAATAGAGGGTCTCCCATTCAATTGAGTGATGATAGTATGTATAGGCTGCAGCGTGTCCAGGGGGTGCCGAGTGTAATGTGATGTTTCTCATTTAGTCACTGCTGTGTGGACGATCACTGCAGGACCAGCATGCTAAGCTATAAACTAACAAAGGTATGACCTGCATGCATAAAATAAAAGTAGGATGAGTCAGCCACAGTTTTACTAGTTTAGTGTGGCTTATTGCTGCAGGGGGGGCACAATGGACATTTTCTTGTGTAGCGTTTTAATTTCACTTGTACTCGGTCAATTTAGTCTTGTGCGCCAGTTAAAGCCCGTAATGATATGCCTTGCATCCTGGTTGTTCACTGGTGTTTTTTAAATTTGTCCATGTGGACAAACCAGCATGTTATAAGCATAGCGGAAAAGCAGCAAAGAATCTTGTGCTGTTAAATGGTGAGTGGCAAACTACTTTTAGGTGCATTACCTCTCTCCCACTCAGCGGCATAACCCTACAGCTACTCACCACAAAGCTTGATTTGATTTAAATGAGGCCTTACTTGGTGTTTGTGTGGCGAGCAGCTTATGATGACTAATGTCAATACTTACAGATATTGCTGTATGACTGAGTTTGTAACTCATAGACAATGTTTGATCACGTAACAGCTAAACATTTGTGTTAAAGCCATATTATACCATAGTTAAGACGTATCTCACCAGAAGGCAGGTTTCTTATTTCCTGTCTGTGGTGCCATTCCACTCGCTCTCAGTCAGTCGCCTAAGGGTATCAGTACGCTTCAACCAAAGGGCTTGTTGGATTGTCAAACACCTTCTGAAACTATCTTCCCTGCATCCTACAATTTCTGTAACGTTCTGTACTAACAACGAGGCTTCCCACTGACTCATATCACTTTATCAAATGAAGTGTGAGACAAATGTAATGTTTTTATGAGCATTTGCTGTTTCTCACTTTCTAGATCAAGCATCATGTCTTCACACACTTACTAAAAGCCAATAGAATCCTTGCCATCCTGCAATATTCCCTATTTTAGATCACTGACCTCCCTCTGCCCCTTTCTCCCTCCACCTTTTCGGTGATAACCAGGTTACTGCGCTCACCATCTTTAACAGCATCCTATTATTAGCAGGCCTCCGCGTCATCTGAGACGTCTGGGGAGCCTCTCGCCCCTGTCATCAGGGCCTATCGTCGGTAATCGCTTGCTGCAGGCTGCCAGAATGAAAGAGTCGCAGCCATTACTGCGCTGCAGATGGGATACCCAGATGGCCTTGCCGAGCGCCACCGTCTCTACCCGAGCAGGCCCCCCCCCCACACACACACACACACAGACACACACACACACACACACACACTGCACCGACCATACATGGGATTAGGCTGGGCATGCGGAGCCAGGAGAGAGGCAAGGCGAGCAAAGACGCTTGGCAAAGATGCTTCCTTGACGCTGCCGCAACAGAGCATTGCGTAAATGGCGTTCTCTGGAGAGAATGGGTGTTAATGGGTTTGGTGGTGAGGATTTAATGACGCGGGGGTGAAGCGCCGCTCAAATTACGCAAATGTCACCATCAAGCCACACGTACTGTGGATGCCAACTCCCAGAAACACTTGTCAAGATAACCTATCAAGAAGACTTTGTTCTCCTTGTGTGTAATTATTTGAGAGAAAAACATATGCATGTACGTAATACATTGCCATCTACCATTTAATATTGAGCAGTTAATGGAATTAAATTAATTCTAAGAACTGAGGAAGTGGTAGGAGTTGTGTAGTTTCACTCTTTCTTTCTTCTTCCGTCTTCCTCCCCCTCTTCCTTGTCTGAGCAAGAAGCCGCTTTTATATTTCTCATCAGATGCAATTAGAGCCTCTTAAAGCCCTTTCACATACTCACTGATGACTCATTTCTTTTGTGTGTGTGTGTGTGTGTGTTTGTTTGTGTGTGCATGTAAGTGTGTGTGAGGGATCTCTGTTTTCCCTCTGCCCTTGTTTTCCATCTACCTTTCCTCCTAAATTGACCACAGCAACAAACTACTGTATTTTTGTTCTTTCTGAACTGCCTTGGCTGCACATCTGTGACCAGACATTGAACCTCCGCGACGCAAAAAACCCCAGAGTCATGACACACATGCACACACACTCTCCTGCCAGACATGACTCAGTATGCACACATCACAGCATTACCACATCTGTCCCAACAGCTGTGTGTGTGTATGTTTGTGTGTGTGTGTGTGTGTGTATGTGTGTGTGTGTGTGTGTGTGTGTGTGTGTGTGTGTGTGTGTGTATGTGTATGTGTTGTGTTGTGTAGTATGTGTGTTTTCAGATTGACCTACCAGTGAATGCTACGTCTACAGTAGCAGCTCCTTGCATCAGAGAGGCAGACGACTTCATGCATCAGTGCAGTAGGGATTTTACCCAAGCTGAACTTGTGTACATATTGATAAGTTTCCACCCTCAGCAGTCTTACACTGCATGTATACTTCATAAGCACTGGGCCTTTTGCATTTGACATCAGCACTGAAGTCACACGCTTGACACAAACACTGTGGTCACACCACAGATGGCAAGTAAGAGAGCAGATAGTGGACGACAACACTACACTTCCTACAGGCTACAAATATTATAATATAATATTATAATATGAGTATTGACAATAGTACAGCATGAGTAAGCCTTTGAACTGATTCAGTGATACTTTCTCTATTTATCCTGTTTACATGGCACACAGCATGTGGTTAGTGCTTCACTTACTGACGGGTGTTTATTAATGTCAGTTAAGTGCTCCACATATTTTATGATAATCACCAATTAGCAGCATAATCAAGCTTACATAATCAGCACTGCGTTAACATGCATCCCATTGTTGTGCTTGATTTGCATCACATGTTTGATTTGCATGTGATCTTCTGAACAACATTGGAAAAATGTAACAAAGTAGAGGAGAAAAACTGGAGAATCCTCTTCTGAGTGGTTGTAAAGAGAAATAGGAAGATGCATATTCATTATATTGTAAATTAAGTGTTTTTTATATGTATGTAGTATTCATATTCAAGATTGGTCACAGAACATTGTTCAAGTTCTCTTAGGGCCCACAAGGAAAGAACCTTTATGAGGATATATGCGCATATATGAAACCTATGTGCAGTGTATCTGCGCATATATGCGTATGTATGATAATATATCACATATGTATATGTACCTATATGTACATTATACATATAGGTACATATACATACATATATATGTACATATATGTACATATTTATATATAATATATGAAAATGGCAAATTTTATGTATGTTGCATATATTCAAAACCTATATTAAAACCTATATGTTTATATAGGTTCTTTCCATGTGGGAGGAGACCATGTAGATTTTTCTTTATTTTTAAAGTATTTTTTTGGCCTTATATGGCTTTATTGGCAGCAAACGGATTTAAATTGAACTAAAACTGGTTGAAACACAAGTTTCTGAAAAATCTTAACTATATATTCTCTCCTCTCCTCTCCCTCGTACCCTTAGTTACAGGCGGCTGTCATTTAACTCTGTAAAAAATGTATCAGTTGTCCCCCTCCCCCACTAAGAAAAAATATGATAATAGATGCACTGCACACACAGCACTTTTTCAGCCATGTTTTTGCTCTAAAATTTCAATGATTACTCTCAAATCAAACTCCAGGGAAATATCTAAATGGCATAAAAAAGTGAATCATGGGTCATTCATTTGAGACGCCTGTCCTTTTTGTCCGAAATATTAATTGAGAAATAAATGAGATTTCTAGGTGGTTTTTGATCTCATGGGGTCTTCATCAGGGTAGAGATTAGGTCTGAAAATGTGTACACAATCAAAAGGACAAATGGATGAACAATATGAATATAATCAAGGTAATTAAGCATGCAATATACTACAGTCTGATCATGTTGATAAATAGAGGTTTGAAAGGGGTGGACAGAAATGTCAATTTCAAGACCTATTAAATCTCAATCATGAGCCATGCAGCCCAGACAGCAGAATAAAATAATGCCATTTTACAATTGCAAACCAAGGACACATTCAAATTAGTTTTATTCATACCCAATAGAGATTCATATAATGTATTATTCACTAGGATTGTGTGATGTCTGCCAAATTGGCATATGATGATGTCTACAGTGGAACATCATGATGAAAGATGACATTGTTTGAATTAAAGGCAGTGTGTCCCCCTCAGTGTTGTCCTAATGCAGCAGTTGAGTATTAGCTCACCACTGCAGCCGCCGCTGTTTCCCACTGTTGCTCTAACGTGAATCTCCAACTGTCTCACCCTTCAGAGGAAATTACACTGCTCCAAAAAATTAAGGGAACGCTTAACCGTCACAGATTAACACCAAGTCTGTTAAACTTCAGGGATATCAGTCTGTCAGTTTAGTAAGCAAAAGTGATTGTGAATCAATTTCACCCGCTTTTGTGCAAATGAAAGTGATAACAGGTGCAATGGAGAGGCAAAAACAAACACAACCACAAAAAAGAGAATGGCTTTGCATGTGGTGGCCACAGACAATTGCTCTCTCCTTATCCTTCCTGACGTCCTTGTCACTGCTGGTAAGTTGAGGTGGTACCTGCAGCCCAATCGGGTTGTACAGGTAGTCCAGCTTCTCCAGGATGGCACATCCATACGGTGCGGCCACAAGAAGGTATGCTTGTCTCCCAGCACAATCTCAAGAGCATGGAGGAGATACCAGGAGATCAGCCCATACAAAAGGAGCGCTGGACGGGGCCATAGAAGGGCATCAACCCAGCAGCAGGACTGGTATCTGCTTCTTTATGCAAGGAGGAACAGGAGGAGAACTGCCAAAGCCCTACAAAATTACCTCCAGGAGGTTACTGGTGTGCATGTTTTCTGACTAAACTGGCCCTCTCGTTTCCCTGACCTAATCCAATTGAGCAACTATGGGATGTTATGTATCGGTGCATCCGATGACAGCAACTACGGTCACAGACTGTCCAGGAGCTCACTGATGCCCTGTTTCAGGTCCCCCTAGAGGAGATCCCCTAGGACACCATCTGCAGGGTCATCAGGAGCATTGCCACACATTTTTGTGAGTGCAAATAGGTACATGGGGGCCATACACACTACTGAATCACATTATGAGTTGCCGTGATAAAATTCACACAAGTTGGATCAGCCTGTGAATTAAATGTTTTACTTTGATTTTTAGTGTGATTTTGAATCCAAGCCCTCAATGGGTTGATGATTTTGGTTTCCACTGACCGTTATTGCGTCATTTTGTTCTCAACAAATTATACAATGTACAGAAGTAAAAATGTTCGACTTGAATAATTAATTCATCAAGATCTGATGTGTGTTTAAAGTGTTCCCTTAAGTTTTAAGCAATGTATCTCCCGTTACCACCGACATATATGCCCGTGCCAAGTTTAAAAGCATCCTCATCTCTGCTCCAAATGTCCATAACTTAGCTCTGTTTAGCCTCATATGCATAACAAACAAAGTTGGTTGACTAGCCAAGGAAGCTAAGCTAAGAACTGTATACACAAACGGCATGACTGAGAGAAACAGCAGCCTACAGAAAAAAGAAAACACTGCTTCCACAATTTTAATCGAATGTCTTGGGTTTGCCTAACTGAGCTGGTTTAATAAGAAAATAATAAACGGGAACTGGAGTCAATGGAGTCAGATGGAGCAAAATAATGTCCTCTCCCCAGATATCACAAACAACACCTCTTGCCCTATAGCAACTCTGAGGGGACCCCCACTTAATTGTGCTCTTTGGTGGGGTGTTACTTTTTTTCTTAAGATTGTCTTATATTTGCTCGCACAGGTGTGAGTGGAAGTATGGCCATAACTAACAATTAATTTTGTTGTTGGTGAATTTGTTTATTACTTTCTCAATGAATCAATTAGTTGTTTGCTCTATAAAATGTCACAAAATTGTTAAAAAATGTTGATCAGTGTTTCCCAAGACCAAGATGTCCTCAAATGTCTTGTTCTGCCCACAACCCAATAATATTCAGTTCATTGTCATTCAGTAGTTAAGAAACCAGAAAGTGTTCACATTAAACAATCTGGTATCAGGGAATTTTGACATTTTATTTCTTACAACATAACCAAAGCTGCCGATTAATTTAATAGTTGACAATCTATCAGTTAATCATCAAGTTAATCTTCATGTACTCATTGAGCAGTACATGAACACATGTCTAAATGTGTTGTTTCCATTATCCTTTGATTGGTGAAGACAGGAGTTTAAACAGCATTTCTAATTGAAGAAGAAATGAGGAAGAGATACAGATAACAGTGGTCCTTCCTTTCATGCAAAACTGAGGCACTGGAGATCTCGGATCTCTAAGGAATGGCAGCTGAAGTGCATTTTAGTTGACAGACAGGGAGAGAACAAGAGTCAGACAGCCCAGTGTCCCTTTTTTTATAACATGGCTGTGGCTCACTTTGGTATGCATACAGTACAGTATGAGTGTGTGTTGAAAGAGGGAGAGAGACATTATTTCCACTTTTACTCGCGAGCAGCCCAGCATCCACCTCAAAGCGCCAGGTGGCCAAAGCCCTGCACAAACCCACGCAGCTGCTCTCTTATGTGCCCACGCAAACACGCGTGCACACACACACACACAGAGCAACTAGGCACACACTTTTGCGCAACAGACTTTGATGTCACCAATGCTGAACATATATTTCCCCTTGCACACACACTTGCATGAGGCTTTATTCCGTACACAGAGATATCAGAATTAATCGCTTCGTCAAGCTGGGCTTATCCTCACACATACACAGAAATCATGGTATTAGATGCATTAATGCTCTCCGCTCATGAATATGCATAAGACAGTGATGTGCAACACGTACAGAGGATTACTTCTGACAAACACTCCTGCTCTCTCCCGCTCTCTTCCTCTCTTGTGCTCTTCACCATACACAGAAAGGGTCACAACACATCACACCCACACGCTGACACACGTATAGGGGGTTATATTCTACTCAACACACGTGATCCTGGAGCGGCAGGGGTTACGGCATTCCACAAACAGCTACTGCATGCAAGGCCATTTTCCGCCAGCTCTTTTTTTCGCTCTCTCCAGTGTTCTCTTCCTGGGGAATGCTAATTTAATCGTTTAAAAGGTGTCTTTTTATAGAAGCTTATCCACTTGAGCTTTGCCTGCGAGAGCAATCCCCAGTGGTAGCCCGCTAGCTTTTGTTCCCATTGAAAGTTTAATTAAGGTAATGCCAGACTTTGGCAGTGAAGCTTATAGCAAATGGAAAAGAAACATCACAGAAGTGTTAAATGTGTCACAGTGGGACACTTTTGTCAAAAATGTGTCCTTTTATGTACAAACAGGCAAGTATATTATTTAGAACGATGATATATTGTTTTAAAACCTGTTTACCTGACTGGTTGGCTGGTTAGCTAGCTGCAAACTATTGTAAGCAATGCTATCCAAGACTGGAGAGCGAGTGGGAGAACCGCTGAAGCTGATGCGCTGCACGTATTTATACCACTTCTGCAGCAGGGCGGGGTTTATGCAAATCATGGCCGCATTACGTAACGCGGCCATGATTTCTGACCCGCCCATTAAATCCTGAACACTGAAATGTTGAAAAACAGTTTGTGAGCCTAGCTCCAAAATTAAATTTTAAATGGTCGAATGGCTTTTACATGTTTTAAGTAAACACATTTATGACCTGTTTAATGTGTTTAGAAGAAAATGGCTGATTTTGCTTTACACGGACTTTAATGATTGCATATTATCCTGAGTAACCTGTAGATCATGATATTTGACACTGATCAATAAAATACCTCATTAACATTTTTTTTGTTGCAGTAAAGACAATATTCAACCCAGCGCCAGCAATTCCTGACTTGGATACAGGCTTCTACAGAGCATCGGATGTGTTTTGCTGTAATGAGACTGAGGTGAGTTATCCGACACATACACACAGAGCTAAGTATTTATCACAGCAGTATTTATGCCTTCTCACACAATAACTCTGCCTTTCTCACACATGCAAATAATTACAAAAACATAGCAGCAAAAAGAAAACTAAAACCAGTCCCACACAGCAAAACTGTGGGTTGACTAGCTGTCGGCACTCACTCTGCACATATGCACTCTACAGTGATATCTTGATTTGACATCAAAATTCTGGGTCATTTTAATTTTAAGGGTTGCCAGTCGTTTTAGTCAGCTGCTAGCTAGCTAAAAAAGTTGACATTAGCTCCCTGAGTTCTTCAGGTGACTTTTGAATGTTTCCAGCTGAACCATTTTAAAATGTGTGTAATTCTGATTCTGCCCTGTTCTGTACATATGGTGGTGTCTTAATGACTAGGAAGTACAAAACATTTAGCAGGGATCCTGTAGAAGCTTTAGCTGGCAGCCGCGCAACAGGCTGCAATGACTGCAATACAATCCTTGGGGGCAACTGCTCCTGTCAATGTACGTCCACTGAAAGTGCTTGTTTTGGCCACTCTGATTTTTAATCTTCATGCCTGACAACATTACAGAAGTGGTCCGACAGACACACTTTGTGATAAAGAGACTGGGTAGTTTGTGTGACTATTGAAGTTGCCCTAAGGTTGATGCTGCAGCCATTGCAACCTGTTTAATGGCTGCTGGCTAAGGCAATCTATTTGACTAATTCCAGACCTTTTTCTCACTATATGTTATTTAGATATATATAGATATAGATTACAATATGGAGGCCCAGGTTAAGAAAATACCAGAATTACCGTTTACGTATGCACTTGATGGCTGCATACACATATGTTAAAATACTGAGGCTGAATGTAGATGCCAAGCCAACATGCAAAAGCAAAGAAAACATGGCAAACATGATAAAGAAATCGCACCGTGGCTGTTTGGCCCCAACTAGACCACCCACACATGCATTGAAAGAAGGGGAAAAGAGAGAGACAATCTTCGGATATCTGAATGACTGTATTACTCATGCCCATTTAACTATGGTGGTCTTGTATGACAGGAGACTGAAAAGTTTAGGCTACTCATAGACAAAGAGGATAATAATGTAAGAATGAATTATAGAAAGAGGAAAAGAGGGATTTGACTTGCTTGCCATATAAGTGAGTAAGATATTTAGTAACATTAATGATGGCCTCCACACACATGTTAAGGTGGCTTTGCCTCTGTTGACCACCCAATTTTTATTTTATTTTATGTCGTGTGTTTATGTCTTTTTTATGTTCTTACTGTTTTTTTTGTTTGGATCATTTGAGATTTATTAGTAGACCTGTGTGTATCTGTTTTATATGTGATGGTTCAATATTAGGTCTAGGGACATAAATAGGTTGGTTATAGGGAGTTGTAACTGTAATGGGTTAGCTAACACTATAAAAAGAAATGAGGTTTTCAAATGGCTTAAAGATAAATGTACATTTGACATTATATGTTTACAAGAAACACACTGTGTGTTAAAGGATGACATGAAATGGATGAGGGAATGGGGAGGACATATTTTTTTTAGTCATGGATCTAGCAATCAAAGGGGGGTATCAATCCTTATTGTAAAGAATCTTGATTATGTAATCCATACAACTCTACAAGATACAGAAGGAAGATGGATTATTGTAGATTGCACAATTAAATCTCTACGATTATGCTTAGTTAATTTATACGCACCAAATAGGGATGATGCCACTTTTTTTGAATGTATTCAAGAGACCATTCAGAATTTAAAAGATTGTGGGTCCAATATTATCATTACAGGATACAGTGTTGGACACCTTGATGGATTGGACTGGAAATTCTTCAGTTAATTATCATCCACATGCACATGGAGCTATCCAGACCCTGATGTGCTCCCTTGATTTAACTGATATATGGCAACTAAAAAATCCCCCAAAAATTAGATATACATGGCATAGAAAAAAACAGGCCAGTCGGATTGACTATTTTCTTATATCTTTCACACTATGTTCAAAGACATCTACGACTAATATAAGTGAACACATGCGTTCAGTTCATTCACTTATAACGCTCCAAGTGATGACTGATGATTTTCATAGAGGTCCAGGTTTCTGGAAGTTTAATTTGTCTTTACTACAGGATGATTTGTTTGTTGAAAATACAAATACATTTATTTCTGATTTTTTAAAGTTTAACATTGGTAGTGCTAACCCTCATATTGTATGGGATTCCTTTAAGTGTTCGTTCAGGGGATACTGCATAAAATATTCTTCTTGGAAACATAGGTTGAACACACGTTATGAAAATGAATTGATTCAAGAGATTAAAAAGTTAAATGAAGAAATTGATGAGGACGGTGAAACCTTTTCAGATATATATGTTACTTTGGAAAATAAACCGAGAGAGTTAGCGAGACTCTACCATAAAAAAGCTAGTGGCATTATAATTAATTCCAGAGCTACATGGATGGAGAAGGGTGAGAAATGTACTGATTTTTTTTATCAAACAAGGAAAAATATTACTCTGCTGGAGACTGAAGATGGGTCCGTGTTATCATCGCCAATAAAAATCTTAGAGGAAGAAAAATCCTTTTTTCAAAATATTTACACTCTAGTAGAACAGAGTTGTCCACCTCCAGACCTCTACCAATCCTTTTCCAATCCTCCCCGACTCTTATCCTAAAAAAATGTCAGATTTACAGGAACAAGATTGTGAAGGTATGATCTATGAGGATGAGCTTCGTCAAGCAATAAATTCCTTTAAATCATGTAAATCACCTGGACTAGATGGGATCCCGATTGAATTTTACAAAATATTTTTTGATTATATAAAAGATCCCATTCTAGCATCTTTCAGTTATTCTTTTGAGGTTGGTAGATTATCTGGAACTCAGTAAGAGGGACTGATCTCTCTTCTCCTAAAACAAGAGGCAAATGGTCAATACAAAGATCCAGTTAAATTAAAAAATTGGAGACCCTTAACTCTATTGTGTTGTGATAACAGAATATTGTCTAAATGTATTGCCTCTAGAATTAAAAAGGTTATGCATGGAATTATTGATAAAGATCAGAATGGATTTATTGAGGGTAGATCTATTGGGGATAGTATAAGACATCTCTTGGAAATTATTGAACTTTATGAGAAAGGAAAGAAACCTGGTTTCATTTTTGTGGCCGATTTTGAAAAAGCTTTCGATACAGTGAAATGGGAGTACATTTATAAATGTTTGGAATTTTTCAATTTTGGTATTTCTTTGATAAGTTGGGTCACCTTTTTTTAAAGATATGATACAGGCATGGCTACATTTCCAGTATTTTCCACCTGAGTCTGTGGACGCCATTTTGCAACAAATGATATGGTTTAATTCTAATATACTGATTAACAGATTACTATTTTGTGGGAGTATTCTGTTAAAAAAGGCATTATCTTTGTAAATGATGTAATGGATTTGAATGATAATATTTATTCATATAAAACATTCTGTGAATTATTTGGTGAATTGTGTTCAGAATTTAGATATTATCAGTTAGTAGCTGCAATTCCCTTAGTTTGGAGGAAAAAAGTTAAAAACGCAAAAAGAAAATTGTTGGTATGTAAACCTCTTATAAAAAATTACCTGTGGCTTAAAGGGAAAAGATAAACCCCTTTATGTACAAGTTTTTCTTGAGGGCATATAATTTGAATAAGGAGCCAAATAAATTTCAATCTTATTGGGAGGGGATATTTGATACTCCTTTGCCATGGCGACAGGTAATAATCTAACTTATAATTCTATTATAGATACTGAATCACAATATTTCCAAATTAAAATTCTATGTAAAATTTTGCCCACAAGAAAAATGCTTTGCATTTGGGGGTTACAAGAGGATCAAAACTGTTGTTTCTGTAGAACTGAAATTGAAGATATGTTGCATCTTTTCTGGTTTTGTCCATATGTGGCTATGTTTTGGATGGACTTGGAAAAATGGTTAGCCTTAAACTCCCTTGTGTTGTTAATGTGCCCTCAAACAATAATCTTTGGTGAATTAAGCAATGGATGTCCAAATGTTTTAAATACAGTTATTTTACTGGGTAAGAGATTTATTTTTGAACGGAAAGGAAAATAATTTCTGACATTGTTTAACTTTCTCTCCTTTTTGAAACATTATTCTAAGTTAGAGGGTATTATCGCAAATAGACAGCAAAAGATCAAGGATTATGAAAGAAAATGGAACACATTAAGGCCTTGGTTAAAAGATTGAGGATGATGAATTGTTTTTTTTGGCAATAGTGTTTTTGTTTGTTTGGCTTTTTTATTTTGTATGTCACTTGTGAAAGATGCTTGTTTGCTTTTTGTGTCCTAGTGATCTGTATTTACTGTTTTAATGTAATAGTAACAAACATATTTAAAAAATTAATTAAAAAAAAAGAAAACATGGCAATAAAGAAATTGTGCTTTCGTTGCAGCGTAAAGGTAATTAGCGCTAGTATTTAGTAGCTAGAAAGTGAAAGCTGTGTTTTCATTTGGGCAAAAACCCAGTTGTTAGGATCAGGGCTAAACAGAATGTCCGGCAAATGTAACAATATTTTGGCTAATGTTAGCTTAAGTTCAATAGCCAATCAGTTGGTACATAGGAGATGTGCTGGTCATGATTGGGGCATTTAGGTAACCAGTAACCCCTCAAATTAATACATCAATTGATGTGCTCCTTGGCCTTTGAATTAAAACATGGTTATTACTGTAGGTTATAAGCTAGTTAATCAGATGATAAAGAAGACAAACACACTGTATCATTTATACATTTACTTTAGTTTTGTTTTGGAAAAGCTAGAAAAAAGACACCAACATCAACTAGGTGAATGGTTAACCGAGTAATGATTGTGAGCGTCAAGACAAGCTTGGTTTAAATGTGTCCAGTTAACACTTAGTAACATTGGGAGACTTCTTGTGCAGCCCAGAGCAGCGTTCAGGTAGAAATATTTCTTCTCATCTTCTCTGTGAAAGGAAAAGATCAGAGGTTTGAGATGTTATGAGCGCCCACACATGCAGACACTTTTTCAAAGTGATTCAACCATACCTCCTGGGTCATGACCCCCGCCAGCACATCAATAACCCCACTGCTGCCTTTAGCGATATATGTCAACCCTCTGGTATGGAGAAGAGAATAAGTATCTCTCCACCCTTTTATGGTAAAAACTAGTGTCATGGCACCTCATGTCTTGACTGTCAGGTGATGACAGATGAGTGATGGGGGCAGGGATAGATGGGAATCATAGTAAAAACAACAAGGCAGATGTGCACTTTGGCTGAGTCAGCCGCCCTTGGGGATAAAGTGGATGTGAGTTTGCCTGGGAGCCTCTATTTGATGTGGTGATGCAGGGTGGAGAGAAGCTGTAGCCAGGTGTGGGGACATGAAAGGGAGAGTTGACGAAAGCTCAACATGTCTTCTCTCTCTTTTTTTTTCCCTATATTCTTTAAGCGTGTCAGGCCCTGGAGGTAGGCATGTTATATATTATGCAGTGTGCAGGGGTGGTAAGTACACTAAACTATCCCACCCAGGGACAGATGAATGTGAAATAACATTTAAAATGAGTCTGCTTTACATACATTATTTGAAAAAAGAATGTACTGTAAGTAAAAGGCAATGGGATAACAGGCATTTTAAAGGGATAGTTCGGGTTTTTTGAAGTGGGGTCATATAAAGTACATATCTATAGTCGATCTGTTTCCTACCGTAATCACTGATCAGCGCAGCCTCAGTTTGGAGAAGTAGAGAGCCGCTCCAGCCAGACGCTCAGCTTTGTACTGCAGTGAACGGGGTCCAGAGAAAAAGCGAAATAAACCACCTAAACAAGGCTCAACTAAATAAATCTATATCAGTTCAAGTGTACGTTGTAAAGGGAAAATTCACACCGCTTTACATCGCCGTCAGACCGGCCTTTCTTTTGGCACTACATTTCTCAACCATAGAACCTCCGTATCCCTACGCATTAGCGAACTGGGCAACAGGTGATCTGTGAGCGGCGAAATACAGCGCGAGGCCCAGTTGCTGGAGGAGAGGTTTACTTTCGATAAAAATGAAACTTAACTCTCCGTATCCCTCCGCATTAGCGCAACTGCGTAGGGATACGGGGGTTCTACGGTTGAGAAAATGTAGTGCCAAAAGAAAGGCCGGTCTGACAGCGATGTGGAGCGGTGTGAATTTTCCCTTTACAACGTACACTTGAAATGTTATAGATTTTTTAAGGTGAGCCTTGTTTAGGTGGTTAATTTCGCTTTTTCTCTGGACCCCGTTCACTGCAGTACAAAGCTGAGAGTCTGGCTGGAGCGGCTCTCTGCTTCTCCAAACTGAGGCTGCGCTGATCGGTGATTACGGTAGAGAACAGACCGACTATAGATATGTACTTTATATGACTCCACTTTAAAAAACCAGAACTATCCCTTTAAGATTGAATCCAATTCAGGAGGGAAAAAAGGACAACATATAAGATGAAGAATGGAGTCGTTCCCAAAAATGGAGGGACGCTGCTTCATTTAAGTAAAGAAAACCGGGTTGAGATCCCTTCACATGCTGTACATCTGAAGATCATCAATGTGTGTGCAAGTTTTCATTAATGTGATGTTTGACACAATGTTCATAAGTGGGCAGGATGTTGCTGCACACATAATTGCATTTCTTTTTTGTATAGCAAATAACAAGAACTGTAGTCAAAGCATGAATTAATGGGCTATTAAAGTAGATGGAACTGAAAGTTTTAAAAGTAATTTTCCCCCTTAAAATGCCTCTATAACAGTTATATCAGTGTTACTTCTCACAAAGGCCTGCTGAATAATTAAGTTTACACTATGCAAAATTAGTAAAGGATATTGGGATATTTTAGTGTTTCACTTGATTGCCTATTCTGTGTCATATCTAAATTCTGTCATATCTGAAAGTAATGCAACACATTTCCTAACTAATTTCAGCAGTGTAATACTAAAATGATCATACTTTGTGGTGGCTGGCACTAACAACTACTGTACCTCTGGGCCTCAGCAGCTAATGTGAAGACAGAAAAAAGTTTTAGCTTATTCAGAATGCTACTTTATTGCACTCCATAGATAGAGAGATAGATTAAACATCGATTAGCCACAACATTAAAAGCACCTACTTAATATTGTGCAGGTTCCCCTTGCGCAACCAAAACAGTTCTAACCCGTCAAAGCATGGTGATGTTTGTTGTAGATCCTATGGATTCTGTTTGTTAGTGGCTGGGGCCTCCTTTGATTGGACTTTTTTAGTTCTAGCAAGTCCCACAGATGCTCGATTGGATTTGGATCAGGTGAATTTGGGAGGCCCTGGTCAACACCTTTGGGCTCTTTGTTGTGTTCCACAAGCTGTTATTGAGAAGTTTTTTTAGCGTGTCAGGGCGGATCATCCTGTTGGATGGGGCACTGCCATCACTGCCCCACAACAATGTGCGGTGTGTGTCAAGTGGCTTCCACATGAACGCCGGGACCCTAGGTTTCCCAGCAGAACATTGCAGTTCAACAAGATGATCAGTCTCATTCACATCACCTGTAAGCAGTTGTAATGTTGCAGCTGATCAGTGTATATATATATCTATGTTGATAAAAGTGAATGTTATTTTTTTACCTCTGCTAAGTAGGTTCGGTGTTCACCTGTGTCATGTTTGTTGGCTGGTTGATTGGTTGGTCGGTTTGATGGAGAAAAGACCCCATTCATGTTTGGTGTTGACCCAGGATTTTACTTTTCAATTTCTTTAACATTGCAAGATAGGGTGTTTTTTGACATTTTCATTAATTTCTTAGGGAATAATGAATTATTCTTGATGAAAAAAAATCTGATATATTAAGGTGGCTGGTAAAACTGTGATTAAGCAGTTATGGGTGGTTTTAAATGGTTGTACATTTTTAAGTTTGGGTCTTGTCAAAACATGACAAAATTCGAATTACCCCGCACACGTTCCTACTCCAATAATTTGTGTTGTAATGCGATAAAGAACTAAATATATGATCAATAAATGTATGCAAAGGAAACAATGCGACGTATAAAAGGCTTGGTTCCAATCATACCAATCCGCTATCCATACTCATATAAGATAAAATGATTTACGGTAACACAAGTTAGACATCCTGTTAATAAGAAGAGATACTTTGAGAAATCACTTGCATTTCAAATCTGAACACTGTATAAAGCAAAAGTGAAAAACTCTCAGGCCAAATAGCAAAATACAGATATACCAAATTACTGTAATAACAGCATGTTATCTCCACCCTCTGGCGATATGCCTAAACATATACATTCTTGCAAATACACCCACCATGTCAACAGCTTTATACTGCATATGCTTTAAAAAAATAGGTGCGCACTGTGTGTGCACACACACACACACACACACAAACAGACAGCGAGAGAGACATAATTCAACTTTCTCATATTCTTGTACACAGAGGGAGGTAGATTGATTCCCTGCCCTGGTGTGAAGCTGATGACTAACAAAACGGCTCTTTTTCTCTCTTGGCATCCGACAGCACCGGGGTGGCTGCGGGCTCTAAAAGCACTGATACACTCCACGGTTTATTTTTGAACTGTCCAAGGTCATTGTTCACTTTGACAGATCACAAAAGCATGGAGGGGGGGGATCAGATACTCAGACCCCTGTTCACGCTAGCGTGAGCCGCGCCGTGATCCTCCCATGTGGGGTTAGAGCTGGCACACATTCTGTGCTGTGCGCCGTGTGTTTGTGTGTGGTCTCACTGTACCATGCTCAGGCTGAGGGGTAGAGGGGTGGGGGTAGGTGGGGGGCTTAAGGATGACAAAGTGCAGGCCCACTTTGATCCTCAGCCCACATGCTATGCTGAAGTGCTTTCTAGTTAGGGGAACTTATCTTTGATGTCCACCTGAGGAGCTCACGTGCCAGCATGGATCCACATTTTTGTCATCCACAGATCTGAAGGGGATCTCATGATAGCAGCATACAGTAACCAGAAATGTATTATGAGTTTTTAATGCCTGTATGTGTTCCATCCTGCTGCTATTTCTAGAGCAAGTTAATTATATAGTGCTGTAGAAATTTACTACAGCAAATTAAAGTGGAAGTCCACCTTAAGATCCTCTTTTGTAGTTACAAACACTGTTTGTCACTCTACAGGTTTTTTTTTAACACTTTGAGGGATTATTTCTCTTGGTTAGTAGGATAAAGGTTGAAGAAATGATTGAAATACAGTGATTGAATACTTGTGTGGTAGAGTACACAGAGATGGCAAATGAATAACAAACACACTTGTGTCAACATCCACACAAGTTTGCAATGAGTTTGAAAACAAAAACAATAAATAAAACACAAAATGTCATACTTTCCCTGGAGTAGAAATCGATTTTTAATCAATTTCTTTAATTGAAAGTCAACTGCGTGAACAAATGACTCTGGGTTAATCATTTAATATATATGAAATACATTAGAAAACTGTTTTAATTGCTGACATGATTTATGCTCAATGCAAAATCAGAGTAAGCCACAGTAGGAGTTAAAAGAGCAGATAAAGTGAACACAAGTTACTTGAATTTTGAACTAAATAACACAAAATAATGAATTAATTTTAATTACAACGCTCCTGTTTGCCGCTATTCAACAAAATTTAACCCATGTTTAGGCTACTAAATGACTGACATTAGAAGTATTTATATATGTGACGAGACACTTTCTGATGTATTTGACAATGAATACAATTTTTATTTGTTACATTCTTGACGCTGATTCATCGATTAATGATTAAACATTAACATGCCTAATTGAGTGTGTGTGGAGAGCTATGTCTCCACATACATGTGTATGTGGAGATGTGTAAGAGTTAGGAGGGGAACCAGAAAATGTCAATCGGATAAGGAAAATAATGCAATTCAGTATTCTGTCATTTGTTTTTTCAATTTGCAAAACTGAAAGGATACAACAAATAATACTACAAATTTTACTCTCACATAGCACAAAGAATAAAACATCTGAACCAATTGGGCAACACGTCACACATTAAGCTTGGATCATCATTTATCAGCATTGTTGTCTAGCACTGAATTTTAATCAACGTTTCATTTAAAGATAAGTGTGTCCTCTATCGAAACAATATGTCAAGCTGTACCCCAAATATTTCAGTCACTTGTAAGTTTACTCTTATTATCTCAAATGCAGTCATTCTGAAAAGCATATAACGTTAAACCAAAGTCTGTATTTGTAAAAAGAAAGCTGCTGCATTTCTGTTTCCTTCTGTAACAATAAAATACACAGCAGTGATGGTAAAGGCTTTAGCAATTATGTTCATTGCTGCTCATTCGCAAAAAATGTTTGGCAACACATTTCATAGTAATTCTCACTGAAACGTGGCCTTGCTAGGCCTATCGCAAAAACTGCTTTTGTTTTACGATATATTGGTCCCAAAAATAGCTGCTTTAGTCAATAGTATTTCCTTTTCAGACCATTTTATGCCATTGATATAATGTTATTGTAATAGCATAATAATGCAAGTTCACAGTTTCAAAGAGCAATTAACTTTAATTTTGTAATAATATTCAAACATTTGGAATTGGAATGGAAAAAAATAATAATATCCAAGATAAACAAAACAAATGATATAAAACCAAACAAAAACAATAAATGATATAGTATCTCGGGGAACTAAAATTGCACCTAAATTAATAGGCAAAGGCCACAGTCAATAATTACTTAACATTCTTCTTGTTCTTGTTCCTGTTCTTGTTCCTGTTCTTGTTCTTGTTCTTCTACTTCTTCTATCTTCATCTTTTTATTCTTCTCCGTGTTCTTCTCCGTGTTCTTCTCCGTGTTCTTCTTTGTCTTTTTCTTCGTGTTCTTCTTCGTGATCTTCGTTGTGTTCTTCTTCTTCTTCTTCTTCTTCTTCTTCTTCTTCTTCTTCTTCTTCTTCTTCTTCTTCTTTCTCTCCTTCTTTTTCCTCTTCCTCTTATTCTATATTTTGAGGAATTTAGTGTTTTGAACTCTTTTGTAAGGAAAGCGTTCTTTGTATATAAAAAGGTATTTAGCAAGTCAGTCTAGGACACTTGAAGCTTCTGAAAATGGACCCAAAGGCTTTTTTGGCTGTGGATGGGGTGGATTGCTGGCCAAGCAGGTCTGTTCAGTCAATATAAACTGGCATGAATTGTAAAAATATTCAAAGTGAAAAAGATATTTATAATTTTGATACAATATATGATATTGTTTAATCCCATAAGGGTTGGTGTCATATGAATTTCTCTCTAAAGCCTCAGTTATGCTTGCAGATCAGCCTCCAGCTGCCTTTAAAACACCAGAGAATAATGTTGTGGCTCATCTGTACCGTGGGTGCCACTCACTCTGTAGAGCTGCTGTGGTTCTAATTCTCCTTGAAGTTCCCCAAACATCAGCTGTGGAGCCCTGCTCTGTCACTGTTTAGTCATTTTGGAGCCAGATGAAGCAGCGTCGTCAGAGGATCTACTCTTTGAAAACGCTTGGCCCACAGACTGCTGACGGATCCAGCAAATCCTTAACAGACTGAATGTGTTTTATGAGCCTGTCTGACCACGGTCAGTGTGTAATTAAGAGCTGACTCATCCCAAAACTGTTAATATGAAACAGTAAACTATAGCAAGTAAGCAACAACCTTGTAAAACAATACTAATTAGGGCCATATTAAATGGTTGTGATGCACTGAACTGTGTTCACAAAAAACAAGCTTTGTATTTTGACCCTGTTTAAAAGGCAAAAGCTTGAGGCATTGACATGTCACATTACACACAGTCCTTGGGGTTTTGCCTTGGGGATTTTCCATAATGCAGTTCCTTATTTATCCTCTCAGTATCCCACACTGGAGCTGGTTTTGCCCCATCTTTAATTTTAATTCCTAACCTCTGATTAGCTTGGCTCCCTGACCTAGAAAAGACAAATAAACTGGTTTAGAAAAAAAAATGTGTCCTAGTATCATCCGATGCTAAATGATACGAATGCTTAAATGATTGTGTTATGTATGTGATTATACAGTGATTACACAGTGCTGAATGTTTTACCTCTGATCCTCTGATACTGTGTCTCCACACAGGCCGAGCTGCTGACTGGATCCTCGGTAGCTAATGTGGAGGAAGCACACAGGGCCGGCCAGGAGCTGCTGAAGCGAGGCTGTGGGTCAGTCATCATCACTCTGGGACCCCTAGGCTGTGTGGTGCTCGAGGCACCGGAGGCTATCTCAAAACATGTTCCAACTCCTGCGGTGACAGCGGTGGACACCACAGTAAGCATGACACATGTATATACTATATATGTATTGGTGTATTTTGTGTTTGTGATGTTTTGTCCATTTTGTAGAAATACAATCTCCCAGAGCCTGTCTATTGTGTGCTTACCACCAACATCCAAAAGCCAAAACTACTTTAAGTTATGTACAGAAATTCATGTTTCCCAGAGGATAAATCCTACTGACACTTCCCTCTAGTTTATGAGATGGATTGCCATGAATTTTTGTACAGACATTCATGTTCACTTCAAGATGAGGTAAGGACTTCGCTAATCCATCAGGTCAAATTTTTAATTTGTCCAATACTTTTTACAGAACAGGTACAGTTACTTTTTATTATCCTGATTATATGATCCCGTTACATGTATTCCATTACTCATCAAGCCTGCTTTTAACCTTGGAGGGCCAAAACTGAAAATTAATGGCGGGGCTCTGGCCAGAAGCAAGCACCTGTTGTATTGCATTTAGGGATGTCCCGATCTGATCATGTGATCGGAAATCGGGGCAGATCACGTGGTTTCAGACTCGATCGGAATCGGAGGTTACATCCCGATCAGGGATCGGATATTTATATGTATATTTATTGTCATTATTTTTGTCACCGCTATATGGTGGTACAGAGTCAGACCGTCCAACATCACGATGCTGCAGTGACACTATTGGTTAAATTTTGAAAGTGGACCCAAGCCCGATTTTATTTTCTTATTTTATGTCCCAGCACAATTTTTGGCAGGACGCAGACGCGTGCGTAACGTTACTCTGGCAAACCTGTGGATAAAATGTCTGCAGAATGGAAATAACTTAAATTATAAAGTGAAAGTTGTCCAACGGCAACATGTAACATCTGCAATACGACCGTTCCACGGAGGGGTAACAAAAGAACTGCATTAATATTACACATTTGATACGGCAAATATAAAACAAACACTCAAAGAATACAACGAGTTCACTCAAGCAACACAGGCAAAGATACCGAAGCCACAAACACTCGCGGATACTTTCAAAGGGAAAGAGAAATATCCTTGAGACAGCGACATGGCCACAAATATTACAGAGAAGGTCATTAAATTAATTGCTCTGGATAACCAGCTCATCTCCGTGGTAGAGGATCAGGGTTTTCTTCATCACCTGGAGTTTTTGAATCCCTGGTATGCCCTACCATCTCTGCATTATATTACATTGACTCCACTTTTGAGTTACAACGTGTCCGTATGTGCACCAGTTTGGTGGGTCTCATACAGCAGAGCATGTAAAACAGGCAACCGAGGAGATGCTGAACGCTGTGAAATAGACAAGCAACACGTCCACGTCATTTTACATGACAACGTAAGGAATATTAAAAAAGCAGTGGATGATATGGAGGAACCAAGCGTGGGCTGCGTCTCTCACACTTCAGCTGCTGTACACGAGCTGCTGTCACAGTGCTGCGTCACACACTCACCTGCTAACACAAGGAAGGTGGTCCGCCGATGTTGCAATAGCATAGGCAGAATAAGAAAGAGCCTTATGAAAGTATTTACTTTATTTCAACAAATAAAAAAACTATAAAGGAACAGCTTGGATGCAGGTACTTTTTTTCTTAATGCAGCTGTATGATCCTGGAAAATATTAGTCAAGGCTGAGTATCTGATTGAGACTCAGTATCAGCAGATACTAAACATTAAAGGACTCGGATGGGGGTAAAAAAAAAAACCTGATCGGGACATTCCTAATTGCATTGATTAGATACAAAATGGTACTACAGTCCCAAGTTCTCTAAATGGATTATCTTCCTGCACAAAGTGTCATTCTGCCTGCCGTGCTGAAATTAAGATTACTT
Source organism: Diplodus puntazzo (assembly GCA_963678695.2). Lineage (NCBI taxonomy): Eukaryota > Metazoa > Chordata > Actinopteri > Spariformes > Sparidae > Diplodus > Diplodus puntazzo. The sequence continues at coordinate 25,454,455 of OZ023175.1, read as the reverse complement.
TTATATTGCAAAAAAAATAAAAACAGCATGAACAGCTGTTTATATCATGATTTTTTAAAATTATTATTTAAATTTTATTTCCACAGAAGCTTAAAAAAGGATAATGTATGTGTATGTGTGTTTATGGTATTTTAACTATTGTATATATTCTGAAAATATGCTATATCATTTTGAGGTGCGAAGGAAATTCATGGAAGGGTTGTTTCTTGGTTGAAGTAATACTTTATTACAGTTTCACAAAATGTTTTTGCGAAAGATAGACATGAAACTTGAAATATTTAAATATATATATATAAATGTATATATATATATTTAAATACATTTTGTGAAAGATATATATATATATAAATGTATATATATATATATTTAAATACATTTTGTGAAAGATATATATATATATATATATTTATATAAATATATATATATGTGTATATATATATATATGTATATATATATATATATATATAGAGAGAGAGAGAGAGAGAGAGAGAGAGAGAGAGACATATAATAACAGTAATACAGTAGAATTCAATATGGTAAGTAAGTAACTGTACACAGTGTACCATTAGTTTTCATACTGTGGTATATCTTGAAACCAGAAATCACTGAGACTGAGAAGAAGGTGACAGCACACTCCATATTAGCGAAAAGGAAAACTATTTTAAATGGAAAGCTAAACCAGCCCACTCCACACAGCATAGACACTGACAGGAACTTCTTATAAATCTGTTCTTTACAGTAATAACCGAGGAACAGATATTTCTCACAGGAAATCCTCTGTTCCACAACAAATCATCGTCACACGTAACTTCTCACTCGCCCATTCATCACAGTCCAGTGAACTCCTGCTGCTCCGAGCACCAGTGGAGCTACAGATCTGCCTGTTGCTCAAGTGGAACACTTTAAGATCAGTGGGGATGTGGTGACCAGCGGCTGTTTCCCCTCCCTGATTCTAATCTTTTAAAGAGGCCAGCGTCGCTTGACTCATTTCACACTGGCCTCTGTGGCTTGTTGTCGTCACACGAGCCTCGGCTAGATGCTTGTGTTTCCGGTCTCTGAGCTGTTTGTGCGGCATGTTTTCTGCTGTGCAAATACGTCATCACACTGAGGTGTTAATAACCTCTTTGTGTGTACCCACTTTGATTAAAGCCTTTTAATTGCTTGTGTAATGGATTCCTCTACTGAGTAGTTCCCCTGGGTACTTTCATTATGCTATAATTTCCAAATTATGTTCATCATGAAGCACAGTAAGTGATGTAGTCATAGTTTTACATGAAACCCACATCAGATATTGTGAAACTGAGGGAAAAGCTCAAAAGAAAGGCAGTAAAACTTGAGTGTGTGAGGCAGAGAGGCAGGAGCAGCAGGGACACGGTGTGTTTTCAGACACTCTTGAAAAGACCTGCAGCTGAACTGAACAGCAGCTTTTGTCACTTTTTCACTTCAAGAACAAAGGTCTCACTCCCTTGAACACTGTGCAGCCTCCTCCATGCCCACTTATTGTCAAGCATACATGAATAACTTACTTATTCACCAGCTACAGCCCTCAGGAGAACTTACCCAGCACCCCCATTCTCCCCCCGTCGTCTCCCATGACTCACCTCTTGGGCCTGCATCAGTCAGCAGAAAGCTGTGGTCGGGCCTGCTGCATGTCCCCCCCTGCACACAGACACACGCTCTCTCAGCCTACCCCCACCTTTTCTGCTCTTTGATAGGCCCATAAATTCTGGAGTGTTTAACTCTTTTGGACATCATAATCCCTCTTCCAGTAAGGCCTTTTTTTTCCCGCTGGCTAGAGGAAAAAAACAACAGGTTGTTATCAAGATCATTATTCACTTCTCTGAGCCTTTTCTGGTAACCTCTTTGGTTATGATTACCTCGTGTTTTTACAGCTTTGATTATTGTGTGTGTGTTTTTATACCTTTAGCAGTAGTGACAGAAATGTTTTTGAAAGACTGGCTGTGAGCTCGTCAACGACAGGATTTCTTCTTAGCTATGATTGGACCGTTAAACGAAGCTGCATTCTCGACTGCGATTCTTCGATATCAACACAGTGAGTCACTTGCGGTTTCTCACTTTTTCAGTGAGACTACTGTTCAGTTGTACGCCACGGGTGGTGCAACCGACAGCTACCTTCCACCATTCTTATTTGGTTGCATTTCATCACTTTGTTGCACCTTGTCCTAGAGGAGTATTTGTCTTGATCAAACCTGGTTAATGATCTGGCTGCAACAGCATTTAGCTTTCTGTTGGCGCTAGCTGAGTCAGGGTCGGGAATCTCGATGACAAAGCACATCCACTCATCTACTGTGGATCTCCCCTATCCCTCCCCCTTCATCCATTTGGCTCTCTTTTGTCTTAAATTGAGTACAGGCTTCCCTCACTGAGATCAGAGCATTGGCTGTATGTGTGGACAGTAAGATGAGGCTGTAGCACACACACACACAAACACACACACACACTCGGTGCCTTCTAGCCCCAACAGGACTTGGGTGGCCTTGGTTTCCATTGCTCAGGGAGGTCCACTGTGTAGGGCGAAAGGTAGACAGAGCTGTCTAAACCAGACATTACAGCTGTATGGTGGGTCTGGACAGTCAAATTATTCCCAGTCTCCTCCTATGACTGGAGACATGTGAGGACCAATTGCATGATTCCTTCCTGGAAGTTAAATGTAAGTGAATACCTCCTGAGCAGCACATTCCTCAGTCCTCCAAACTGTGCGTCAGCATGACACAATGAGAAAAACTGCCACATCACCATGTTCTAATGGACTGCACATGCCACAGCAGCTGCTGTGTAGCAACCCAGATGTTAGGCCAGTCCTCTGCCAGTGCAGTCATGTCGCTCAATGTTACACACAAAAGAGTGAAAGAGCACTAAGACAAAGCAGTGCGGATGGATCAAAGATGTGAGAGGCCTAATTGGTCCAATTAAATGTGTTTCTGATCTCTGAATCTTCCTCCCCCGTTCCTTCAAACAAACCGACCCAGGCTGTTTGCAAGTCTTACTGGAAGCTTCCAGACGTGGAAGCCGGTGTGAGTCATCGCTGCCCCTCAGTTGGTCTTGCTCTCCCTGGGGTGCCTTTCATTGACAAAGGCCGACAGCTTCAGGAGTTAACGGCACATAGCTCCATCTGTCATATCAGGGTGGGAGTCAAGATCGCAGGAGGCCTCTGGGTGAGAAGTACAGTCACAGGTTCTGGAGGCTCAGGAGGTTGAGTGTGTGCAGCAGACTGTAACATGAATGATGTGCAGTGTGAAGCTCTTTATGAGATCTGCATTTTCTATAGGTTCTGTCTGTTTTTTGTTGTCTTTGGTGCTTAACGCTCATTCTGCACTGCACTTTACAAAGATCACCTGTCAATCAAAGCATGTGGGCGCTGCTGTTGTCTTTGTCCTTGGATTTTCCGTTGATGGACTTCTGAGTTTCTGTATGCGCGCCTTTGTTTGTCTGTACAGCCATGGCGGCTACTGCTGCTTGTGTGAAGTATTCCGTTTTTTTCTTCTATTTATTCTTAACACACACCACTCATGCTGCTGTCAGAGGCATTAAAAAAAAGGTCACTTCCCAGGATTTTATTCAGTGAAAGATTACCACACGTGTTCACAACTGCAGATAGAGAGCTTTCAGTGGCTACAGGTTTGTCACTGTTCTGTTTAATGAAACGTGGACGAGCCACTTCAAAGGAAAAGTGTACTGGTTCTCTGATCGCATGCTTTTGGTACAGTGTAAGGCTGCAAATAACAATTCATCTCAAGTCATCTTCATGACTAATCATTTAGTCTATAATATGTCAAAACATTTTGAATAATGCTCAACACAGTTCCCATAGTGAGGTGCCCAAGTTGCTTGATTTGTCCAACAACCATTCCGAAACCCAAGGACTCTTTAATCACTGTCATAAATTATAAAGAAAAGCAAGCAGCATATCCTTACATATAAGAAACTGGAACTACCAAATACTTGACTTTTTTGCTTGAAAAATGAATGAAACGATCTAACGTTTTTCTTTTTCGATCGATCAATCAATCATCTAATTGTAGCAGCTCTACTGGAGTGTGACACAAAACTCAAACTCAAACTGAAGAGAACTTCCTAAAAACCATACTTTGTTAATTTGGTAAGCTTCTCACAGACATACCTGCCATACTAATTTCTAACTTCAGTGTGAGCACCAGAGGAGAACAGGCAGAGGATCAACACAGAGATCAACACACAGCGGACTGAGCCGACCAGTAGAGCGTCAAGGCTCATCCGTGGCAAGCACTTGTGTCACTTGACTGACAGGCTTCCAGATCTAACCTTCACCAAACTGTGTTGAGGGCAGTGGTGGCGGAGCTGAAGGGGGTAGCGCTTGTCAGCCTGGTTGAACTTCATCCACTAGATCCAGTAGCGTCACATGCCAGTCTGACGGAAGGGGACGTTGTTAGTAAGACGGTAGGAAGGTTGGATTGTGGCCCGTACAGTCAAGTGACCTCAAGTTTAGATTGGAACAGTGAAGTCCTGTTTCATTAGTGCTTACTTAGATGTGGTCTGGCTTAATAGAAAGTGAGAGTCTCTGCTATAATCAGTATTATTTATTTATTTTTTTCAGTTTTAATATTAACAATAGATATAGTTCCATGTAATGAGAAAAGGTTCATTTGAAGTGAGAACACACGCAGCCAGCTCTGCAGCTCCATCAACTCCGTGGAGTGTTTTATTGTTTTTTAACTCTTTAGGTCGGTTCACAACCCACAACTTCCCTGTTCGGGTTCTGTCTTACTGCTTTCATAAGCATTATTTCCAGACAGCTGTTATAAGGGATTAGAACAGAGCTAAAAAAAAAAATAATTATATTGCTCTTTATTTATTTATTTATTTATTTATCTCCTTTATGCACAGTATATAGGCAGCCTTGCTAACAAGTTCACAACATCGACTTAGAATATGATCAGTGTTGTGTGGACAGAAAAGACAAAAAGTGTTGTATAGGCATAAATCAGGCATTGCAGATTTGAACACATCCTGTAGATTTAAACAAGGCAAACACACCATTTTGGGGTATGAATTGTGCAAAATATGAATTGTTGAATCAGGATTAGGATATTAAAATTGGTTTTGTAGACTCTTCTCACAGCTAGTTTTTGCAGGTATTTAGCACAGAATGATTACAACATATACCTACTGCTCTGGACAGAAATGCAATGCCCTGAGTAAGATATGAAAGCAAAGACAGGACATTATAAGATGCATATTTATATTGGAATATAATTAGATTTAATACATTCCTAATTGTATAGAATTTACCAACTAGAAAATATTTTATGTTGAAATTTAAATACCACTGGATGTATTGCATTTACATTGAGTCACGTTCAGTATACATTTTTTGACACTTGAATATTGAATCTCAGAATATGAAATCGAAATTTCACAACTTGAAATGACCTTTCTCAGAATTTCAAAGAGGGGAATTTAGGTTTTCAAAGTAAAAATAATACATATGCAGTGAAAAAATACTGCCTTTCTTTGTTTAGTTTTAGGTTTGTGTGTTTTTGTTTGTTTGTCGTAGCACTGGCCCATTCAGTACACTGTCAGGTTATTTAAATAGCCTTAAATTCGAGAAATGTCACCTGTATGAAATTCTAATATGACATTTACACTGTCTCTCTTTTTTCCCACCCTGATTTAAAAATAATTAATATTTTCATTCTGTTGTTAAGAAGACATTAGTCAGATTTTAACTGTCACCACAAGTTTAGCCCTTAATACCAGTATTAGCTTTCAGAAACCTGTCTCAGCCTCACCCATTGTAGTCTGATCAGACAAAGGTGTTGCTTTGCAGGGATTCGGTCATGGATTAGTTGACTGTTGGTTGAAAATGTAAAAGAAAAATGAAAAGGCCAGTGCGAAAAAGAATGCTGTAACTCCATGACTCTTAAGACCAAAATGCTTTGTCTTCTATTAGTTAATGTGGCTACTGAAACTGCCCCCTTACTGCACTGGGCTCCGTTTGGTCATCAGTTCCCAAGCATCAACCCCTACTCAAGAGTGGTACCATCATTTCAACCGAAACGTGTGAGCTGGGAGATGGGCCAGAGCTAAACCAGTGGGACTGCTTCACCAGAGCCTTGTTTCCAAATGCTGGCTGTGTTGTAGCCCAGCCCAGCTACCAGACAGGAGACATAAACACGCCACGGCTTTAAAGATGGAAATCCACCCGGCCTGTGAAATGTTTGAGCTCTGATCTCACACTTTCCAGCATCTCTCCGGTCCAGGAGTCACACCAGTGGCATGCACCGGGGTGGGGGCAGGGTGCAATAATGACCTTTAAAATGTCAAATCTGAACCTTTTTTTTCTGCGTACATTGCTTGAATCTATCATTGCGTTCATCAAAGAATGCTTTAGGTGCTTTGTGACAAAATCCATGTTGTCTGGACTGTGCCCTCCAGCTGCCCCAGCCACTATAGCCTTCTCTGTTCTTGGTGTGCTGTCAGTCACAGGGCACAGCCTTCTCTGCTCAGCTGGGAACAGGGTTGGGGTTGGGGTTTTTTTTTTCACCCCATGTCACTGAATCATCCCAGCACAACCAGCACATAAGGGTTACTTTGAGGTTAGAGGGCGCGGGTTGTTGGGAGAGGAGGGGGGTTTACAAAGGTGCGCAGAGGAGAAAGAGTGCAATGAACTCTTTTAAGAGCCACAGTGATGAGTAATGGAGCGCGCTTGTGAGAACCAGCGTCGGGGGGCCATTTGTGGTTAAACATGAGCGTGTCGCCACATACCATTGTGCCATTTCCCATCAGCAAGGCCTTCCACCCCCCGACAGCCCGTTCCAGCCAACCCCCTCCAGGGCGTAGACAGCACATTCCATCTCTATCAATAGATGAGGAGGAAAAATGGATGATTTATCCGTTTAAAGATAGCCAAAACCAGAACTGTTGGCAGTTATGGTGCCGCCATGTGTTATTCAGCTGACTTTGAAAGGAAATTGCTACATTTAGAGCTGTTTGTTTGTTTGCTTTTCAGTCTTTGATTAGAACACTGTTTCAGGGAAAAAAAATCAAATTATGTCCTAAGTAGCAGTCTGTTTTTTCATAAAGGTAAAATGTGAGATGTACTGGCCTACAAGTCTTGTTCTTGTTTGGTACAGACCTCAACAAGTGTCACATCATCATGATTTAGTTTTTTGCAGTGATGCAGAATGATCATTCCCACTCATCTTAAATCATATTTCAAGTGTAATGTCTGTCAAACATAACTGCAAAAGGTTGTTTTCTATATTGTGCAGCCCTAATGCTATGTAATAATTTTTCATTGAAGATATTGTATGAGTCTGTCAATCCAATTTATGACTGCAGGTGTAACAAAAAGGTATGTTTGACCATAATTAATGCCAGCCCATAATACTGATGTTTATCTGAATGAGCTGACTGAGACAGACTTGCATACAAGGTAACATCTTCAGTATGTATTTGACAGTAGTTCAGTACTTCAGGCAGCAACACCAGACTTGAGAGACAGTTGACAAATGCTACAGCACCCTCTACTGTTGACACTTTATTGAATCAACCATCCTGTACTGTCATGCAGTGAATGTTCCTCTACTCTTCAAAATGGAGAATCAAACATTTGAAACAATGACTCAGATCAAGTACTGTTTGTACATGGATTCAACATTTGTTTTATTGAGATTTGTCTTATTGTTCCTACTCTTAACTTAATGATTCTGCTGAGTGGGCCCTTGGCTGTACAATTCCACAGTGGACCTGTTTGAACCACAGGTGAAATTTAATAAAGTATTGTTTTAATTTTGTTCCTTCCCAGGGTGCCGGAGACAGCTTCATTGGAGCACTGGCATTTTACATGGCTCATTATCCAACAATGCCACTGGAGGAGATGGCCCGCAAAGCCAATCAGGTGGCAGGAGTGAGTGTACAGGCTGATGGCACACAGACGTCGTACCCCTTCAGGAAGCAGCTACCAGCTGAACTGTTCTGAGAGCATAAGTCTTGCTAACCTGGGAATACAACTTATGAAATTAGCTGCTTTTAAAAAAAGAATTAAAATTAACAAAATTATGAAACTCCTCAGGGTTGTCAATGATCCAACTGGTGTTACCTTAATACAAAGCTAGCTGACTGTCAATGTAATGGTTAAATGAATAGGGTTATCTTCACATAGGCACTACCTACAAGTGACCAGTATTCATTTCTGTAAATCTTTTTTTAATTGATTTCTTTAATAATTGATCATAACCCTGAGCTTGTACAGCACATCATTTATTTAATTTCTCCAAATAGATCATGTTTCGCAAATGGTTTAGTTGCAGGTACCCGATTTAAATAGAAAGTGGCACTGAACCTTAATCATTGACCCTGGACTGAACTCTTTAGTAGCACCATAACATGTTATTCCATGACTTAAGATCAAGACAGTTGTGGTGGCCCCAATAAAATACATGCAAACACATGAGTAGTAGTTTGCTTTAAAGGGTGGTAATAAATTATTTCTTGAAGCTTGGTCGAGGTTTGCATCATGCGGAACTGGTGCACTGGAACGAGTAGAGGCCTTCTGACAGCTCCAAGAAGAAATCCTCTGATGGTGCTGACTGACAAAACACCATGTACAATCCATGACAATAGAAATAGTCTGTTTAACCCCAGTAGGTTTATGTTATGTCCGTATATTTTTGTGCATTCTTAAATCGATCTGATCTTCCTCTTCTCAAAGAATAGGACGTGCTTGTTCACTGCAAAGAGAGAAAGCGGATTTTAAAGAGAAGTCAGTGTCTGGAGGAAATAAAAAGAATGTTTGGTTTTTTTTTTTTTACAAACAATGTAAAGGAGAATGGTGGCACAAGAGCTTGAGCTTGTAGCTGATATGATTTAGACAGTCCCTTTTTGTAAGACTGTAATTTACTGGAATTGGTGTCAACAATGCTATTTAAGTAACTCCCAATGTTCACATCACATGGCAGGTGATACATTTATCACACAGATACACATAAAGCCTGTGTGAGCATTTCTGGTAAGTTACTAGAAACTGTCATACAGTTACAGAGCAATATGATACTTCACCTGGAATCTTATGAAATTAAAACAAATACATACACACACACTCAATTGTTTTATACTGTATGTTCAAATACCATTACAACCTGGCCGTACCAGATTCATGGTCCATGGGGGTGACTTATAAAATTATGTGTGATTAGTTTTAAGTTATACACCATAAAGATTATCGCATACAGTTATCTACTTTAGTGGTTTCCACAACATACCACAAATGAATAGACATAACTGTGAATGCTTAATGTTTGAATGTGTTTTCTGATACAGTATTTCTAATAATACTACTATTTCATCTAATGTCTTCTAGTATAAAACCAGAAATACGTCTGCCTTTAAGGTGTTTTGCCATCTTTTTGGGGATTTTGTCCAAGTGTTTTATTTAATTTAAATTATCGTGACTGAAACAGCTTCCTGCAACAATGCAGGTATATACAGGGGTCCTTAAAACATTATCATCTTGGTACAGTTACCACCAACATGTGTTTGACCCTTCCCCCTCCCCCCCCCAGTATAGATAAAATGCATAGTATGGTGGTTTTCCACCCTTTCACACCTAGGACCCATAAACCAACACAGATTCAATCTGTAATAAAAAAAAAGATTCAGCTGGCCATGTAAAGTTTGGCCATGTAAAGTGTTGTTGTCATGCATCATGTCATAGTGGGACTTACAAATGGAATTATAGTGAGATTAAATGATTTCCCTTTTTTCTCAGGGGGGAAAACTTTAAACACCTTCCAGGACCTCTGGGGGTCCTGGGGTGCCACTGGCTCGCTGCACTGTGCATGCAGGGGCGCCGCCAGGGGGGGGAAGGTTAGGACGATTCTATGGGCCCGGCACTGACAGGGGGCCCTTTGAGACATGGGCAACCTATACAAGGGCCCGACTAGATTTTTTTTCATGGGGCCCAAAATCCCTGGCAGCGCCCCTGTGTGCATGTGTGCGTGTGGCATCAGCAGGTCAGAAGTAACGTTATCTTACCAAATGGATCATGTTTGCGCAGCACCAGTTTGTCTCTGAGACGGTTCCTCTTTGTGTTGAAGAAGTAGCCTGTCCCTGCAGCGCTCATCATCTGCACCAGGACGGTCCTGATGGGAAATAGTCAGTCAGAAAGTCAACACCACAGTTGTTGCTGGAGATGCACCTTTCCACTTTTAGCATTCAAGTAACTTCCACTTACTTTGATTTTGCCTTGGCCACTGGGGAAACGAGAAAGAGCACAGGATTCATGCTTAGCAATGTAGACAGTAACATGTGTGAGTATATTTACCTGAAAAAACAAAAGGTCTATCTGAACAGGCTATCAGTTGGTTAGCACTAGTTAAATCTGACCGATAAATACACAACAATAAAAGCTAAACGCACCATGTAGACAGTTCAAACCCAGGTACAGGCTAAGTGATCGACAATGTAACGTGCTCACACAAAGCTAGCGACCTGCTACGTCTGAGACAGCCCTGCACATGCAGGTTCCCGACTCTTTCAATAACCACACACAGTTATCAATATACTCACAATTAACGGTGGTAAGAAACATTTTGCTCACTGAAAAGCCACAACGCCGAGACAGTATCAGAGCATAACAACGTTAGCTGAGGTAAGTCACATTGAGAAGTCTGCACGTCCGGTTCAACAAGCACTTCCGGTTCCCCTTAAAGGAGCAGGAGCAACTGAGCAGCCCTGTGAGCGGTGCAGTCATCAACACCTACTATGTCACTGCAACCATGACTGTAACTCCGTACTGCTCCTCGCCGACACATTCAGCAACACACGAAAGTGGCCAGGTTGAAATGGGGTATTAGGATAGTAAGACACATGTATTTTTGAACCACAAATCACAAAGAGCATGATGCCGGCATTAAAAAACTAAGATGATTGTCAATTAGGAACAACTAGGAGACAAAAATCAGATTAAAACACTAAGCAATACACATGGACGGATGTAAACAAACGACAACATCAGGCTGTAGATTATGGTCTAAAAAAAGACAATAACAAAAATAAGAACATGACCAACACTGGTGCAGTTATTATTATTACATTTTAGTGCAGACATACACTGTAGAGATTTTTTTTGCTCAGGCAATGCATTCACCAACTCATGCTCAGTGGTCTGATTGAGGAGCTCAATTATCCTTTAAGGTCGTTTCACAGAGGAACATTGAAGTAGTCACTTGAGAGGACATCATATTTACCAAAATGTTAGTGTTTATCCAACAATCTCTTCTCAGAAAGGTCATTACAAGGTCCTGCTGCTCTTCCCTGACCAAAACCTGGCTCACTCCAAAATAGTGCATAATTTACTTGTACCATCTGGATGTACCATTCATCATAGTCATTGTACATTTTTGGTGAATGGAATATATTCTAGCATTTAAAGGGGACTGGAGCAGGTTTATACAATCCTTTAATATGATTATCTCTTTGCAGGCCAATTGAGATAATGAAATGTGTGATGGGTATGACAGTGGACACATTCCAGGTCCAAAGAGAGAGAGATCATCTTAACAAAAATAATCAGTGTCTGTCTGCCTTTTGCTCCGGCGCCTTGTGAATAGCTGAGAGACTTGGCAGGTTTTGTGCGTTTTGTGTGTCATTAAAGGCACTTAAGGTCTGGGCTGAGAACATAAAGAAGACCACAATGATGATTGAAGGTGGAGGAGGAGATTTTTCTTTTTTGTATGGCCAGTTATACCTGATGAATAGTCTGGTCTGTCTGAGAGACTATGGAGCATCTCCATTTTATCCTACCATTGTCTGAATAAGCGTAATCTGTCTCTACTGGACAGACGGGAACTGAGTTCTTCCTCTTCATGTTTTCTTGTTAAATTTTTTGCAGTAAGAGTTTGCCATGAGAGCAAATGAGCATCTCTAAAGAATTTCTGACCAAAATACAACTGTCAGATACAATTGCAGTGGATACAGTCATGTGCTAATTGTCCCTTTAATGTCTAGCAGATAGTCTCAAAGCGGTCTTTGTCAGTTCCAAAGTCTTCACAACTGTGATTTTCTGCTGAAAGAATGATGCTCACATCTCTTTCTCCATGTGCAGAGGCTATTTTTGTTTTACATGCAGTTTTACAGTTGACGTTGCTCCATCTCATTTTTACGTCATTCATTTCTATTTAGTCCCATGAATAAGCACAATTATTAAAGCCATCCAAAGTTTACAACGTTGCTCGTTGTCGCCGGTCACCATGTCTCTGGCCCCGGGGAAGCAGCTCATATTTCATGAATGGGACATGAAGAAAAAGATACTTTCTGGAATGTCCCAAAACATTAGCGAAAGCCTTTTCTTCCTCATAGTTCTCGGGCAGATGAATGGGTTAACAACGTCATCATGGAAGTCCCCTTAACTCCTCACAAAGTAGTAACTTAATAGCCTTTTGTGCACTGGCAGAAAACACTGGTGTAATGAGGATTTAGACAAGTATTTTGTCATTTTGTATGACTACATAGAAATGGCAGTGGCTTCCATAAATGGGCATGCTCATAAAAGGCACGAGCATTACGTTACTAATTACTGGTTTCACTATCATGACGTTTTACTGCTCTGTTTGGTAGGTAGTCACGTACTTTGGTGCTACATCTGTGACAGAAAAACAGTACGTCTGGTTACCTGAAATCATGAACTGAGGTAATGGGATGGATAATGGGTATGGCAGAATTTGTGGTTACAGTACCAATAATCAATATTCATGATGACATTTTTGAAATATAAAGGCAATAGCAGTCAGGAGGTAAGGCGTATGGACTCGTAGATGCATACGGCACACCTACTGAGATTGTTTTGACTCGCTGACATCATGGTAGTTTTGTATCTATCTGTGTTCTGTATCATTTGTTATAAACTAGTGGCACAAGATTTATTAAAGCTTTTACTGAACTGATCAGAATTAAATAAATTATGGCACAATGTCAAGATACTCACAGTAAAAGAAAAAGTCCTGTGTCAGTATTTTTTACAAGAAAAAGTATGTAAGTATTATCATCAAAATGTACTTATATGTATTTACCATGCAGGCAAAACAATAGTGTCACAATATACTATACAGTATATTCAGATATTGGATTACTGTTGCTGGGGCTTTAACACATAAGGAGCATTTTAATATTGTTGTAACCACAGTTCAGTGGTTTTATTTATTGGAGTAATGTATCATAAATCTCATCGTATCACATTAGATGCCCATTGTATGTCTTTATTTTTTCGTTAATTTGAAAGGAAATAGCAACTGCATCTGCAACATAAATGAAAATCAGCAAAAATCGTAAACTTTTGCTCCGAAATGTAGTGATGTAGAAGGTTATTTAGGCAAAACATTACTTACCATTACTTTTAGAATGCTGGCACTAGCTTCAGTTTGTCAATATGCTGAAAAGGTATGAAACATTACCATACCTGATTTTCCCCGCCAAGCTCAAAAGATTAAGACATTGACTAATTGTAATTAAATTAGCATACTGGTCAGTTACAGTAAAAATCCCAGGTGCTTTTAATTTATTCACTTTTTAGCCATGCTATTTTTCCTGAGCCTATCGTGGCTCTAGGATTAGCATTGATCTGCTGGTTGATTAGTCTGTCAGTCCGAACCTTTGATCCAGATTGAAATATTCCAACAACTTTTGTATTGATTGATACGAAATTTTCGTAGGATATTCATGGATGAAAGATTGCAAATGTTCCCTTGATGTTTAAAATAGTGCCACGATTAGGTTGAATTTGTCAGTGAAATGTATCGTCAACTATTGAAAAGGTTGCCATAAAATGGCTCTGGGGATCCCTTGCTTTTCATCATTTCAGTTCAGTTTAATTCATTTAATTTCAGTGTGTCAAACATTTTGGTTTGTGACCGAATTCTTGCAAATCCAATGAAATCCGCCTCAGCTTTACTTTGTTTTTAGGGTTGATTAGAAAAATGCTACCACATTACATAAGCTTTTAAAGTATTAAACATTCTTAACATCAGCATGCCACTGTGATCATGTAAGCATATTTTCAATGGACTTGACCGCTCAAAGTGCTTTACAACACTTGTCACATTCACCCATTCACACACTGATGGCAGAGGCCGCCATGCAAGATGCCAACTGCTCATCGGGAGAAATTTGAGGTTTAGTAGTTTGGGCAGGGATCCTTCGACATGTAGCCTGCAAATAGCTTAATGTTCTTGAATGACTATAGACATTGTTGCTTGGCCAGAAACCTATACAACATCAATCTGCTTTCAAACAGATGTATGCAATCACAGACTGTAAATTCAGCTACAAGATCTTGCTTGCATGTACATTTGAGCTGGAAAAGCCAGAGGCACTTTTAATACTGCTTTTCCTTTTGTAAGCACAGCTATTTGTGTGAATGATTGATATCTGTTACGTGAGGATGGCAAAACAAAGTTAACTTTGTGTTAGCGCCATACCACCCATCTACAGAGTACCTTCTTCCCTCAGTTTGTGAGACTGTTCATTTCATCCTTAGCACTGACTTACCATACCTGGATAAATCAAAATATTATCAGGTGACAGGGATTAAAAATAACTTTAATGACTAGAAATAGACAATCTTCTGACTGATGATCTGATTTCCTTATGTCGCTCATATAGAGATATCACTATTAAATTGAGACTGTTTCATAACCAGTTAAAAGTTTCTTGAAATATACTTCACTTAACCCACTCGTTCTTTCTCAGAAAAATTGGGAGAACGTTGCCTCATTGTGCCTGGTTGCAAGGCCCTGTTCCAGTGCTTTGTGGATTATATTTCTATTTGAATTTGCAAATTCACTTGGAGAAGCAGTTAATAACGTTAAGGTTCAATCTCACCGAAACTATTGTAAAAACATGAGATTGCGTGTCTCTGAAGTCAATGAGAGCCCTTCAACTATCTCTTGACTATCCAGTGTATTTTGGTCTGCATGTCGTCACTCAGGAAGAACAATGCCGAGTCTGCTGGAGTAACAATGATGGCTTATTTTCCTGCAGAGCTTCTTTTCATGCAAAAGAAAAAGGGAGATCCAGTGTGTATGCGACATTGAGGTCCCAGTAGTGCACAGATTAGATGAAAACAAAAATGTATTAAGTGAACATGGACTAATGAGCCTAAATGGAGCTGTATCATAAACCCAGAGGGGGAAAGCCATGCATTAAAGCGGAAATGAGCATGAATGTTATTGGACAGGCCGCGGAGCACTGTAACCAGGCAGGGAGCAGCTGTCAGGATGTGAGTGGAGGAGCTTGCGTCACTGAGGGATAATTCTGAGAAGGAGGCTGAGACCACTAGCTCCAGCTTCAGCTCTCCTCCTCCTCCTCTTCCTCCTCCACCACCCCACCCACTCAGCACTCTCCACAGCCACTCCGGACGTTAGCTTCTCTTTTTCTTCTCCCACTTTATTGCACTTACATTCTTCACTCCATCTCACATGGTGTTCTTTTTCATTTATGACCTATTATTTACCAGCTTGTGTATCACTGAGAAACTAATGTCTATTTTAGATAGTTGAATATTTGTATCCTAAGTGTCTTACAATAAGTGAACAGGTATGGTTCAGTGGAGCAGAAAGTGCTCATGATTGCATAAAAAATCAAGCACTATGAGCTTAATAGATGATTTAATATAGTGTCTATAAAAAGTATTCACCTTCTTAGATTTTTTCCCCTTTCATTGCTTTTAAAAGTGGAATCATGGTCAATGTAATTTGTATAATGTAAAACATGTAACTTTAAAGTGAAGTTAAAATAGGTTTATACAATGTAATGTCAATTAATGAATAATATATAATATACAGTATCATCCTGTAAATGCTGAAAATAAGCCATAGTTGATTTCCAACACTGTGTATCTCTTACACTTTTTCTCTAATTTTAGGCTTTAAAGGAGAGACATATTATGCTCAGGTTCATCATTTTAATTTGGATTGCCACTGGGGTGGTTTACATGTTTCAGTGCTCAAAAGACACATCAGTTCTTTCATATGCCATTTTTCCACCAGCATGTTTGGCTGCAGCAAGTCAAACCAAGCTACGCTGATTTGTTTTTCCATCGTCACTTTTACTGTGCTGAGTTGAGCCGAGCTGTGCCAGCGACGGACCTGCTCCAAGCGGGCCGTTTCATGACTGCGACCCATAATAAGCACCCGAAAATCGTTACTCAACTCATGTCTGTGCAATAACGTACCGAGGGAAAGACATTTTTAAAAGTCAGTGTGTTCAGCTCACAGTACTATTGTAGCCTCCACCTGAATCTCTTTTTCTCTCGCTCTGTTTGCACTTGCAAACATCAGTTCTGTTTTACTGTTTCATCGTCAAACACCAAACCACATGTTTGTGACCCGTTTTAAAGATTTAAGTCTTTAATCGGAATGACTGGGCTTGTGGCTAGCGCATAGTTGGTTTTGGGATTTTCTCGGGTTTTGTTGACAGTTTCAGCCTTATTCTTGTCAAGTTAGTATTTCAAAGTGCTGTATCGTAGGATTCTGGACATGTTTCAGCTTCTTGAAGACATTTCATCTCTCATCCAAGATGCTGCTTCAGTTCTAACTAACTGGTTGGGTCAATGACTCACGTGTGACCCTAACGACTCTGAAACTCAGTTCATGTGGGAACTTGACTCTGTAAGATTTCACACCCACACAGGGTTTGAGGCCTTCAATTCAGAATATTTAGTGAGAACACGTTGAGTTAAGTCTTGTCTCTGCTTGGTAGTTGTGATGTTGACTCAATCACTCACTAGCTTCACAGTCGCTCCTTCAAACACTTACTCACCTATCCACTTACTTGCTTGCTCAGTCCGTCTCATTTGCTCACTCATATATTTACTTGGTCAGTCGTAGATTGTTATGCTTTGACAGACTGTCATACTGCCCTATTTACTGTTGGACCGATAAAAATAACAGAAAACAACCTATGATTGGTAATAAAAAGCTGAATTAGGCCAACCTACAACTTCTTGTAAATGAGCAAGTGAAAAAATGAATATCTAATTGATAATTTACCACTTATGACATCAAAATTTGCTATGTACTTTGTATGAGCAGAATCAGAACAGAGCCTGACCTATATCTCCGTTGGATGATATGATCAGACAATACTGGTCTATACCGGTAAAAGATTATTGGGATAATTTAGAATCATTAAATTCCCAGTAAACTTCACTGTTTCAGTGCAAAAACTCTGTGTACAACAGCTGGTAAATATCAGTATTTGAATGTTTTACTTCCTAATATTGGGGTATCCAAAAATTGAATATCAGTTGGGCTCTAACACAGAACAATGTTAGAATATTTTTTTTTCTGTCTTGGTCTTTAGTAATTAGAAACTAAGTGATCCACTATTTCACCATCCAGTAAATCTGTTTGCCATTTAGTCTGAAAAGTAGGGGGGTTTATCTGAGCTATCATCTGTCAGCAGCTGTTGGAAGAAAAGTTGATGAAGGAAGAGTGAACTAAAACACCTGAGCTATGGGCCATAAAACCAAAACAATGAGCTGAAAGACACTCTTTAGAGCTGAGAGTTGGATGATAACATTCTCTAGGTTATACAGGAGCGTCGACACCATTCACATTGCACATAGTCATTTGTTCCATTGTTAATGAAAGAAATATTGAGTGCAGCTTTAAGATAATCAATTCTTAAGATCAAGGGAGCCATCTCGTCTACAATAAGATAATGGCCAGATTGAAATACTGTTCACTTAACAATGCACATCTGACATACTCATCGATGTAGTTTCTAAGTCTTATTTAATAAACAGCCAAAGCACTTGCTGATAAAGTGCATGTTCCCTGCTGTTGATTGTGGCCGCTGTCATTAATATTTTAAGCAGCATGTGCGCAGCTCCACAGCACACCTGCATGCACACACACACACACACACACACACACACACACACACACACACACACACACACACACACACACACACACACACACACACACACACACCGGAGACACAGACCACTTCCTCCAAACAAGCCTCAGCTCGCATATTATTAGCTGTCACAACAACGGTTTGCTGTTCTTTTGACCTACCAACCTGATAGCAGTAGGTGACACGATGACTCACACACACACTGAGTCGGAGGCACCAAACACCACACAACGGTTCCACAACTCCCCAGCTTGCGTCAGCACCATGTCCTATTAACTATTACATAAAAGGAAGGAATACATAACAAAAGGTTATTTCATAGCGTTTTTATCACTTCACCTCACCACGTCTGTGTCTTTACCATCCATAGCAAATGTTTTAGTTTATTTCTTTTCAGAGAAGATGTGACCTCTAAATCTAGAGAGGAATACCCTGCCTACAGTCCAACATCCGAGGAAATATTACTTGAAGAAGGTACAGCGGTGTTAGGGCTTTATCTTCAGTACATATACAGTGGGTTCACATCAGAAGGACAATGCTATGGTATGAAACAGACACACAAACAAATTAAAATCTAAACGAGACTAAACAAACTGTGCAATCACAGTGCGATCTTCATCACATCATTTGACTAGGATTTCTGTAGTATGAAATAATAGATTAAAGGGGTGAAGGGGATTTTTGTAAATGCAGTTACATTTACTGGTTATAAGTGCTACTCAGACTGTTGTATAATCTCTATAATCTTTATAGTCTCTGGCTCTGCGAAGAGCTCTCCAAAGTTTGAAAAAAACAACCTTATTGATGTTATCAGAGTTATTTCAATTTGAGAGAAAACAAATGGGGGGTGTAGGGTTGAAGAGAAACGGACATTTATAGGAGGCAGCAGGAGTTGAAACACCAATGAGTTGCATTGTGACGGTATATATGATCCAGTGTTTTTGGGGCTTGACCCATAGAGACTAGACATCAACATATCTTTACCTGTGCTGCTTACCTTGTTGATCATTCTTTCATAATCCGTATCCTGTGATTCCTCCAAGTTTATGGAAGAAGAACCTCACTTGTTTACAGTCGCCAAATTAGGCCTAAATGTTGATCAAGAGAAAAATTAGATGGTATTTAAAAGATATTAGACAAGGGACCAGAAACGGCACAATAAACACAGTAAGGATCAAGGCTCAAGTACGGACCTTGACCTGGCTAACATGTGCAGTTGTTTTGAAAGTAAGTGAAAAGCTTGGCCTGGTTTTGATCTAAATGTAGGAACCCAGAGAACATGCTAAATTTTGATGTATTTCCCACCGTGCGAAGTGATGACACATTATTTACACCTGGTGGCGCATGAATAAGGATACTGTAGTAAAATATACACACCAGTGATCATCGTCACTGGCCTCCATGCTGCCAACTGCTTGTGTGTTGTTCCCTGTTTCAAGCACATTCGTGATGTGAAACGTGATGTCAGTGATGTACAATGTAACGCTTCAAAAAAATCACAGATGGGCTGCCTTGCCTGTGCGAAGTGGGAATGGGATTTTTAGCTGGTTTACCCGCGTTTAAAAAAAAAACCTGTGGAGATGCGCTAATTTGGTGGAAAAGCAGAAGTCTGGTATACAGGATGTACACATCAGACAGGTGGTCAGCCACTGGTCAGTGTTGGTGAGAGAAACCATTCTGATTGGCTTCCCAGCTATGAAAATCAGTCCAAGAGAACAAAAAAAAAACAAACAAAAAAAGAAAGGGAAAGTCCCATGAGCCTGTCACTGCAGTATACGTGATTTCACCCATTTAGTGTATCTCCTTAATCTTTGTTTCCACCTTTTTTGCAACTTTTTATCTGACATATTCTTGATTAGTAGTGGCTATATAAGCGAAGTGGTCACATCAAGACTCTTACCTTTAAATAAGACCCAACCCAGCAGTTTCCCAATCTTTATGCTTAGCTTGGCCACACATGGGCCAAGTCACACAAAAAGTTCCACATTCTATAATTGAAGAACACATGGCACAGTTTGAATTCTAGGATTCAGATATTTAGGGCAAACTTTCTCTCAAAGCTGCTGATTGACAATCAGTGATTGTAAAGCTTCATGGATTGATTGTTTCTATATTTTCTTCGATAGAATTCTGCAGGGAGGTTAAAACCCTGTGTTGAACATCATTCAATGTCCAAGATCTTGATCAGCTGATTTAGCAGCTATCATATTGCTGAAATCAGAGCAAACCTTGGTTCTGCGCTGACAACTTGTAGGTGGTTGATTTTGTGGACTTTTAGAATGTTTCATTATGCTTCTACACCCACATCTTTACTTATATTGCAGCTCTGAACCAAAAAGACATTCTCTCTTACCTACAGAACCACCCTGGGTGCTGTCAGTGTGTCCTCACAGTCTGTTTCTAATTCATTATCAGTGATGTTGTTCCAGAAAATGCTACTTGATCACATCACACACTGGTATTCACTCTCTCTGGAGCTTTTGAGGCAACTTGTCTCTGTCTGTATTTCTTAATCCAGCTGTCCATGATCACTGGCAATTCTCTCCCAGGGTGGATTTTTGCTTTCAGCGTGACCCAGATTTGACTGTTCATGTTCTGCTCGCAATGATATGATCTAATCCCTTGTTTACATGACGGTACAAATCTGATTTTTGTTTTGTTCTTGTGTAAATCCAGTAAACAGCATTTGCATTTGAACATGCTGTGTTATCAGTATGCTCTGTGCCATTTATAAACCTCTTTTTTTATTATCATCACTTGCACAACCAGATTCTTATGTAATGCTTGTTTAAAGTCATAGGTAGGAGCGGGAACAGGCGAAAACAATAATAGCAGAATGGTCTGAATTGTCTTTCCACTTGCGTAAATGGCAATGAGTGTGTCAGTTATGATGTCATGCATGGTGTGCATCAGGTCGCTATGGTTACACCAATCTTGTAATAGTGAAGCCCACAGTCTGGATTTACATGTAGGCAACAGGTCTGTGAGGGTGAGGTTTTGGTCTGATCAGTTGAGTCTAATCAATAAAAGAATACATGTAAAACTAAAGAAGTTCCTTTTGCTTGTTAAAATCATTATCATCATGTGTAAAATAAGCCACAGTATTGTGTGTTTTCTCTGAAAAGGTTAGAATTCTAATAAAGCACCATATAACCTCAAATGTGTCTTTTCAGAATAAAGCGTAAACCTTTGAACCTTTCTCCAAGAGTGTGACAACATTTTTCGCACCAAAAATGTCAGTTCCTGCTTCTCTATATTCAGCTTAATCCTATATATAGGCCTGCTTGATGAGTCTACAATAGCCTGCTAGTTTACATAGTCATACTGATGACCACAGCGTTGTTAGGAGTAATGTTATAAAACAGGCAGCCAGTGTGTCCTCCTCCCATCTGTTCTCTCTCCTCTGTCTCTATTTCTCTGTGTTCCATGACGCAAAGCCTGAGTGGGAGTGGACAAACCTTCTGCTCCCTGAGAGGACTGAGTGGGCCGCCGCCATCCGCTGTGTGCGCACCAGAGATGGAGGCAGGGATGGTGGTTTATGGTAGAAGAGAGGGATTGAACAACAGTGAGTGGAAGGACCAGAGATGGAGATAGTGAATGATACAGGAAAGTAAATAATAGGGATGAATGAGGAACAGGAAAGAAAAGAGTGAATGACAGTAGAGACTGTAGGACAGGTTTATTGGAGGGAGGGAGATGATGCTGAGTGAGAAAACGCAGAGAGAAATATGGGGTGGGGAAGAGGAGATGAGGGGATGAGACGTTCATAATGGGGAGATAAGCATAGAAGAGCTGAAGGAGGCGGGAGGCACAGACAAACAAATAAAGGACTGGAGAAGAGACGCATGAATAATAGGAAGGAAAGGCCTTCAGTGACAAAATTAATATGATTATCATTATTTGAAATTATTCAATAGCAAACGCTTTTAAAATTCACTGATCAAGAATCAAAGTTTCGCCACTGAATTGGGTGTGCAGTCAATGGGATCATTCGCATGAACATCCATAACATGCAAATGTTACCAGTACTCAAAAGAGTGCAATTGAGTCATTTAGCCTAGCTACATGTTAGTTTAATAAAAAACTTAGCAATGTATCTCATCTCATTTCACACCCTGAGATACATTTGTGTCTGTAAAAATAAAATTGACTTACCTCTATTATTATCATATTATCTTATCAGTTGGATTTGAAGGGATAGTCAAGCTATATCGAGCTTACAGGCTAACTCCGCTAAGCTGCTAGCTAAAGAAGCCTAGCATCTTAGGTCAAATCTAGAAATAGCTCTTCTCAAAACTTAAGAGTTTAATATATTTTTGCATGCTAGCCTCACAGTAGCAATTCTCAATATGGTTCAATTTGTTCAAACAAAAAAGCAACAATAATTATATAATAAAATTTTGACCTACTTTTTACAACTTTGTGTCTACGGACGTAGTATGCTAGACTAAGCTGTAAAAAATGGAAACATAAAAAAGCTACAAGTAAGTTCCTGGGCTAGTGAATGAAAAAAACAGTAGGGTAGACACAAGAGTTACCAATCCATTCAGGTCAAACAGAGTCAAGGTGCTGCTATTGTGCATGTTGGCTCTCTGGAAAGTCTCCGCAACACTAAATGGAATGGAACCTTTATCAATTGTCATTAATTATACACGTGTGTACCTTCTATTTCATATCAATACGGCTGCCATGAAAAGGTTCTCTGCTCCACTATGTTCACCAGCTAGTCGCTAACTTGTACGTCTGCTGTCTGCTACTCAGGAGCTAACGTAAGGAGGGTTTATCTGAGCTCTTTTCACTGAAAAAAGTATTTAATCGAGTAATGAATTGATTGTCCTTTATTGAGCTCTTTTGGTGGCACAAATTGCATCAACACTGAATGAACTCCTCCTACATATTGTAATGGTAGCACCCCACTCACATCTCCACAGTGGCCTGCAAGTGATCCCAACAAGCTAATTATGAGCAGGAATACAAAATGACCAGTGAAGAGCTAACATGAGGCAAAACTCTACTAATAAAACTACTTTGTCATTTGCTTTTGTAAATCCAGGGTGGCTTGGGAGAGCGTCACACACCAGTGGTTAGGGTTATGGTGTTCCCAAACTGTAGCCTACAGAGTGGGAAATGAGTCATAGCTCAGGTCAAGAGATAGGTGAAGTGATAAATGTAGTCAACCAAAGAAAACCCTAAATATGTTGTGTCAAGATGCAGTGAAAATATCACTTATCACTCCACATTTGGTTAGATAATGCTATAAAATTGTCCAATCTATAGTAACATTTTTAAGATAATTGAAGGTGCAGTTAAACGTTACACAATCATAAATCGATGGCGTGGCCTCATAGTGACCTCTGTCTATTTTCCGATCCCTCCCTCTCCTCCTGCCTTCTGGTCCTTATCTTTAGCACCTCGATACCCCTCATGATCCATCGGTGGCTATTTTACAATTTGGCTAAATCCAGCTCTGAGGTAACAAGTGACACCTTCTGTTTCCATGCTTCCGGTCGCTAGGCAACCTCAGCAATTATGCCACTGCCAAGAGAGGGATCGGAGGAAGTAGCACCCCGAGGCCCCCTGCCTCTGGTAATCTTGGCCGCGGCCGGTCGGGCTTCATGCTTCATCTAAGTGTAGTGCCTCCATACCAAGGCAGTGACGAGGGCCGCTGAAGCATGCTGTGTTTCCTACTGCTCTCATTAAATCAGCTCTCTTTTCTGTGTTACACAGACACAGTTGTCTGCTAAGGATTTCTATGAGGGAGTCACTGCTTGTACCAAAACACTCTGCTGCCCTCTGTTGTTCGCTACTGATTAATAATGAATAACTGAATTGTTGAACAACAAAAACCCTCAAAACCAAGGCTCAAAGCACCAGCAATTTAAGACTTTTACAATTGAAGTAAAATCAGAAATGTTTAAATAATGTATTACAAATAAATGTAATGGTAAACAGTGTAATAGTAAAGGTTCTGGCCCCTCTAGTTGTAGGCTGGGACTCTGGGGCGACTGTTGCCTGAGGATGTCAACATTAGTTAGAGACTCCAATGGGCCTGAAAGTGCCTTGCTGGTTAGCCTTTCATTACAATCTCATGCTGTGCATCCAGACTTTGTACACACCCGCATAACTTCCCAAATATACGAAATATGGCTGAATATAGCTGAATCTGGGGGAATAAGAATGTTTTGTGAACAAAAAAAACTTTTGATTTGGTCTTACGTTGAAATACCACAGCATGTAACTTGAACAAGCTTCAACAAGCTGAAGAGCCAGAATATATTTAATACTGTCAGCAGTGGTGAAAAAAGTATTCAGTAACTGTTACTCAAGTAAAAGTTGCAGTACCACACCAGATAAAGATTTTGTATAGACGTAAAAAGTTATACATTCAAAATTTTACTTAAATTTACTAAAAGTGCTAAAATCTGATCAGCAAAATAAACTTAAAGTGTCAAAAGTAAATGTATATATTATGCAAAATTACTCTTTAAGACTTTATTACTATTATATACTGAGCTATTCCAGAGCTAATGACATTGACAGAAGTCCTCACATCTTCACTTTCAACAGTATACTGATTGGGGAAGATTGATTCAGCCATCTGGGATCGATTTTTTGATACAAACTGGTCTTGTTTTCTATTTTATAGTGCAAAAAAATGACGGCCTTTCTTATCATCACTCCTGTTCCTAAAATGTTATACTCATAGCAGCTGTTCTCCGGAATGGCTTATGCTATCTGTGAATAAATACTAGTCATGGAAAGACAACCTTCAGATATTTTGCCACATTTATCTGGAATAATCTACAGAGAATTTGAAAGTTTACAAGTCGATATTTATAAGGCAATTCAAACATTTGGTCAGAGGTTTTTATAGATGTTAGGTTTGACAGTTTCATATGACATGATTGTATTTTTAGTTCTTTTTATACCCACTCCAAGGATTTTTCCAAATGCATTTATCTATAATGCATTCTTTTTTGATAATGTCAGGCTACTGTCTATATGAATATATATGCATATTTGCATATCTACATATGATTTTACAGAATATGCTTGTATTTTTATTCCATTTTACCTACACCAAGGATACTTTAGAATGTATTTTGTCATGCTGTTGCCTTAATCAATGTATATTTATGTCTGTTCCTCATTTATCATTATATTTCCTTGCCAGCATCTTTACCATTAAATCTATGTTTTTTGTTTTTTTTTAATTTGCATTTGAATTTTTATTTCGATTAAATGTGATTGTTTACTCAATTGAGGTTTTACTTGTAAAATTATTTGCAATGTCAATGTGACTTCCTGATTAATTAAGCTATAAATTATTGGCAGCGGTGGAAGAAGTATTCATATCCTAGAGCCAAGCTTGTTAATAGGGGGATAATTCTTATAACTTTATACACTTCTTTCGCAACACATTATAGTATATGAACTGATCATGTGGTTGCCTCTGAAATGTCATAAAGTAGAAACAAAACTTGAAAATGATATATTCAAATACAAGCATCTCAAGGTAAGAAATACAATAAAATACTAAGTAAATGTATATGCATTCTAAAACAATACATGGATATTCCATCTTATGGAAAATGTTGCACATATATATTTAAATCTATATTTAAACACTTCTTCAGTTTAAACATGAAGGACTGTAGATTAAGAATAGCTGTGGTTTTTCTGTTTCAAAACTGGGAAACAATAACCTGTAGTTCTTAGGTGATGTCATACGTTAAAGATAACATGGGCTAGATCACAAGACCAAGTTATCTTGAGCAACAGTGTCAGCTGTTCAACCTGCAACTTACATAATTTCTCCTTTTTCCTCAACAGTCATCAGAAGTCTTCAGTTATTCAAAGTCTTAAATAGTTATTTCTTATCATCATATGATACCTTAATGCAATTATGTTGTCCCTGCAACCCACTGTGTTACAGTAGAAAGGATCTTTACTCTGGAAAATGCATGTGTTGCCTTTGCATGATCACTGACATTTGTGAGTCTGTCTTAGGTCACACACTGTGCTGCTTCTTAATACGGCCATAACAACAAATGCTGTGTTTTACTCATATATTGTTTAAAATATGATACATATAATATATGTTATTTTGAATAAGACATAACTACCAGAAACAAAGATGTATTTGAAGGTGTAGCAAGACATTTTGGAAAATATGCTTTCTTGGTGTTAATAAGACGATCCGTACCATTCTAGGAGAATAAAAGCAGGAGGAGCAGCTGGCTTGGTTCTGCACAGTGTTAAGAAATATAGTCACCAGCATTAAAAAGGGCACAAATTAACATATTGCATCTATCTTATTTAATCTGTACATAATCAGTAATATGAATGAAGATGTGTGGTTTTAGAGGGAGTCAGACGCATTTTGATTCAAGTAACATTTTTCCCAAAATGTTGAATTATTCCTCACAGAAATTTTTTAAATTAAGATTCCACTTAAACGAAAAAAAAAACCATTGCAGTGGGTATGCTATTCACTGTAAAACAATTCTATACTGTACTCAGTTTAGAATACAGTATTTTTCCATAGATTAACCTTTTAACAGTAGACTTGCATTTGATGTTAGAAATGTCATTGTGTCTTCACCTTTCAGATATCTTGAGGGCATTCCAATGCATTTCCTGACTGTTTAGTTTAAGTGTGTCACATATTATACAGTATGTTGTATCATTTACAATCTGTTGATGGAAAAACGTGCTGAATTATTAAAATTTAAGTGACTAAAACCAACTAACCAACTATAATCAATATATTTTATTGACCATGTAAGAGGCATGTCTCTCTATGATCATGTTGGTCCACCACTTTGATCCAGACTAAAATATTTAAGCAAATTTAAGATGGATTGATGTAAAATTTGGTCAAGGCATTTTTGGTCCCTTGAGGATAAGTTATTGTGTCATGCCACCATAAGTTTCAACAATTGCTCAAAAGACTGCTATTAAAGCTGGCACAGATATCCACTGTGTCAAGCAAAAGAAGTATAATGACTGTGGCCATCTCCTGACCTGACATAGCACCATCAGCACGTCAAAGTTTTGACTTATTTACATTTAGCAGATGCTTTTGTCCAAAGCGGCTTACAGAAACTCTTACATTGCATGGCCATTGCTGCCATGCAGTGTACCAACCAGCACATCAGGAGCAGTTTTTTGGGGTTCAGTAGTTTGTCCGAGGACAATCCACCATGCAGACCAGGGGAATTGAACCATCGAACCTTCCGATAACATGGAGCTGGCTCTATACCTAACAGTGAGGTCTATTGGGAGCAGTGCTTATTGTAGAGTCTGACAGCAGCAGGAAGGAAGGACCTGCAATACCTCTCCTTCACACACTGTTTCAGTCTGTTGCTGAGGGAGCATATAGTCATGGCTCTCAGGCAATGTGACTTGTGACCCCCTGACATTCAGTGTAGTGCCTCACTTGCACTTTGTGTTTCGTTCTAATTACTAAATGTTAGCTTGCTAACGTGCTAAAATAAGATGGTAAACATTATACCTGCTAAACATCAGCATGTTAGCATTATCAGTGTGAGCGTATTAGCGCACTGATACTAGCCTTTAGCTCAAGTACAGTTTCAAAGCTGTAGTAGACTGTTAGTCTTGTTCAAATATGTTGAGGGTGTTTGTATGCAGAAAAACCCTAACCCTGATTTAATGAAAATAGGTTCAGTGGCAATTATAACCAAGTGTCAGACTAAATCATTACATTTCATTTCTTTCCACAAAACTTTGCCTTATCTTGTTAAAATCCTTAATAGATATCTATGATTGTGCAAATATGTGTTGTTTCAGAGGGGTTCCTGCTGGACATACTTCTATGTAAAGTCCATTCTCAGTATATGTGCACTGGAGGCTTCAAGTTTCCACATCACACCTGTGTATGATAAATATTGGACCAGGATTGGCTTTCAAAGTAGATAATATGTCAAGTCGTGTACACTCTGAGCAGCGAATGTGAAAACAGCCTTGTTCGTCAAACTCTGCACACACATCATTCTGCACACTGAAGCTCAAACATCCAACTGCAGGAACAAGAGGGAAACCACATTTTTTTTTACTGGAGGAAGGCTTATATATATATGTCACAAATGGATCAAATGGGCTGATTTGATTGTTTTCCTCAAAA
Source organism: Diplodus puntazzo (assembly GCA_963678695.2). Lineage (NCBI taxonomy): Eukaryota > Metazoa > Chordata > Actinopteri > Spariformes > Sparidae > Diplodus > Diplodus puntazzo. The sequence continues at coordinate 25,426,389 of OZ023175.1, read as the reverse complement.
GTGAATATATAAATATACACCCTCAGTGGAGAGACTGCAATTTTAAGCCATTTATTCCTTCATTCAGCTGAGAAGAAAAAAAAAATCACTTCTAAATTTGACAGTCATTCTTCCTGTAAGGGTGTGTTGCCATGGGCCAAGTGCACTGTTGTGTAAACAAGACCTATGAAGCAATGGGAGAGAGAACCAGAGAGTGAGACGAGTATTGCATAAGGCAGCCCATGCTTTGTGATTTTAAAAAACACAGTGAGGAGAAAATAGCAGCCTGGGAGACTAAAAGTAACCTCTCCAGCACAGATGGTCCCCACGCTTTCCGCCAGTGGGTCAGTGGGTGAGGGAAGAGTGGAGGGGAGTGGAGTGGAGGCGAGAGGAGAGGCTGTGGCTGTACGCCGCTATCCAGGGGAGAGCGTGGGCGACGCGGGCAGCAGGAAAGAGAAAGACAAGGACTTCCAAGGCCAAGTGGGCCGAGGTTTGCGGGATGCACTGCTAAAAACAGACGTGATGACGCTCAGAGGTCAGCCGGCTGATTTGTCATCAGCTATTTCAGCAATGTTAAACAACTGACGAGGGAGAAGGAAAAATGTTGACATCACTGGTGCGTGCTCACATCATTTCTTGCCCCCACATTCTTCCGATTGTGCAATCATCAAGGCGGAGAAATCACACACTGTTTCCTGGATTTAAGATTATACCATATTTGGTAAGGACTTTGCGGCTCAGGACGGCTCAGGACTTGTGTCATAGCATCACCTTTAGGTCGTCTCTGGTCCTGACTCTGATCAGTGTCAGTCAATCACCCAAGATCTCTTATTTCTCTTCTCTTCTCTTCTCTTCTCTTCTCTTCTCTTCTCTTCTCTTCTCTTCTCTTCTCTTCTCACATCTCTTAACATCTCCTACTACATTCAGTGCAAGTACTGATACAAAAATGTACGGTAAATGACAAAACTTCAATTGAGAAAGAAAAAAGCATGTCTGACTTCTGACCTTTATCAACAAGAAATGATTGCATCACCCCGTGATACAATGTCAGGACTTAAGTATTTTATGTACTTTTGTCTTAAAGTGTCACAGAAGAATGAACAAACACCTTCACGCCCTTACACTCTACAAACATGTAACATGTAGAACTTGCTACACTCGAATATTGTGTGCAGTATTAGTGAGCTGCCAGCAGAGAGCAAACAAGACTGCTGCTGACTCTGGAGCTGTGTTTGCTGTGGCAGGCACAGTAAACATAATGGAAATTCCAGAAAATGTTTTACAGAATAATCGCTGGATCAAAATGAACTTGTCACATTTATGATGAGTCAGTCACTCAACAAAGCCCAACTCCTCCAGCAGACCATTGCTATTTACAGTGCTGTGTAGGATGTGGTTGAACTTGACTTAGATGTAATGCTGATGCCTCTATATGACCTACATATGCAAACAAGATCATCAGTGTCTATTTCTATATAGTTATTATTAATGCCTGTCATCAGATTTGACAAGTCATAAAAAGTAAAACTATTCTTATGGCATGCGCAAAGGAAGAATGGAAAAGTCTCACAGACTAGAAAAAGAAATCTCTCTGTGGGCAACTGAAACAAAGTTTGCTTTGTTTTATTTGTCATCATATTAAAGTTAACACCTTACATAGTCACAAATAGATACATTACCTAACCACTTTGCATCCCACAAACAGCTATATTTGAAAAAGAAAAAATAGTATTACAAATATGTCAAAGATATGCCTTTCTTTCCCTCGCTTCCAAAACAAATGTCAAAACAAATGCCAGATCAAGATCTCATGACATGAGGTGACGGTGCTTAACGTTTTTGTCCGCAGGTGGTGCCAGAATCAACAAAAAATAAAACTCCTTATAGCTGCACTAAAAGCACAATCTAACCTGGAATAAAAAAGGGCCCTAGGGTGACCCCTACCTAAACTTGAGGCTTTATGTCAATATCTAATTTTACTATGTCATGTGATATTATGCTTGCATGCTGCATTATTTTTTCCAAATGCAAAACAAACCAAAAGCTGGTTGTACACAAGGAGTAACATTGGTTTGTCTTTGGGGCTTCTAATGAGGCTCAACAGGGGCCCACAGCTCAGTTTTGACCTTCAGAACCGGTGGGTTAATATGGTCATAATAAATCACCTAATACGTCACATAAATTTGGCATTTTTTAATCTAGTTTAAAGGTTCACTATGTACTTTTAGAAAAGTTGGAAAGGTGAAGCTACCACAATAATAAGATATTGTACAAACTACAATATCTATTTAATAAAATCATTTAATTGATATCAACTGCTGAATAAACAAGCGGGGAAACATTTCCCCAATGCACACTTTCCGAAGCTAGGAATGTTGCTACTTAGTTAAACAGTATGACATTGAGTTGTCCTTTGAGGACAGTTTGTATATTTAGTTTATGAAGCCATAACAATCAGTGAATGAATTACAATTTCTCCTCCTTTAACTCACATGTAATCCATTCATCAGTCAGACTTGTGATCTCTTCCTATGTTGCTGGAAGCAGTATGCACTTTGGGTAGAGGTGAGGTTCTTGCTAGATTGTAGTTGTTGAAAACAAAAAACATCAGAGGGCTTTTGCAGATGAGGACATTTTATCACATTATACATATGAAATGAAATAAATAAATGTATCTTATTTTCTCATGAAATTATGAGATATTTTTAAAGCATAAGCTTTAATGCCTAACAGTGTGTACTTCAGTGTGACTATCATCAGATGGGTCATCATTAGTACATGGTAATTTTATAGTTCATCAAACTTATAACACTCTTTATAAAGTTACAACTGATGGTAATGATAACTCGTAAATGGTTAACAAATGAATCTACATACATTTAGATTGCCACTGTAAATGTGTTTATAAAACCTTTACTATTGTTTATAAAACAGTGCATTGTTTGTTACCAGCTAAATGACAATTAACTGAAGTTGAATTAACTTTAATAATTACCATTTGTTAATAATTGGTAAAATAAAGTGTTCCTGTTAGAGGTCATGGCAGTCACTTCGCCTACACCCCCCACCTCCACCACACATACCATGTGTGAGTCTCTGTTCAATCTAGGACCTTTCCCTTGATCTAATCCATTTATTCCTTTCCTCTAAAAAAATAAAAGTGCTGCCCTCCTGTGGCCAAAAATGTCACGACAAGAGGACGCAAAATAAGTCAAGCAACCTTTGAGGCACTACACATCATTTGCATGTTTTCTTTTTATCATGATTTTGGACAGATTTTAATCATCAGAAGAAAACTCTTGTAACATTGAGTAACACAGGTTACACAGGACCTGGGTATTGTTGGCTTGTTGGCTATATTCAGCGGGAAATTGGATTTGCATTGAGCTTGACCTGGAGCCAAGCCACAGATTCCTTGGAAAGTTTACCAGGTCATTGAACGGAGGTGTTAAGTGAGAAAGCCTCTCTCACAGAAAACAAGAAACCCAGAAGCCTTTAAGAGCATGGCAGGCTGTTTGCATGTCCAACAGCAGCAGAGAGGCAGGTACTGGGAAAACTGTTTAAAACTAAAATCATTATAATGAATCTAACACATTGATTATACACTTAGAACTCCAGGTTTTGGAATTAACAGTGCTGGATATGGTAGCATTAGAATAGATAGGCACCATGGATGGACAAGCATTGAATGTGCAGAAACTCAATAAACAAGTATTGAACACAGTCATCTAAGAAAGATCCAGTTAGGTTTGGAAAATGTTAAATGATAAAATGATGGTGACTTTTTTCTTGTAGGGTGTTATTTAAATGTAATGTAACACAGGATTTAGTTTGTGGAGCATACACATATTTCTTTTACTTGCAGAAAGAAAAAAGAGACGACAAATGCAGCTCCAGTGCAGGACATGCATGCAACACATGCAACAACATCTTAGAGTAGACAGTGTTTGCAAAGAATGACATCATTGAAACTGGATGCCCCACTTACACCAATTATACCTGACATGCTCTCCTTCTTCACATCTCCCTCTGTCTCTCTCTGTCTGTCTCTCTGGTTTCATGAGAAGCTCTGGTTGTTCTTGGCCACTGGAATAAAAGCACATTTCAACGCCGTGGAAAGAAGGACACCACATGATGGAAAGCATTGCAAATGGGAATGTTGGTTCTAAATCAGATGTGGAAAGATTTTTCTGTCTTCACACCTGCAGCTGCTTCACTGTGTTTACATACTTCAGTGAAAGGAATGATCCGTTTGTTCTGCTGTATTATATCCTACATTACATTGGTTAATACAGTAAATATCGACCCAAATGAACACATACTGTAACCACTATTGGTAGTTTTTGTTCTTTATGTTTTCATGTCACAGGTCCCCAAATGCACACACATAATAACATGTTGCCCTTATGACACGCACAATGTCTTTATCAGAGATATGGACTTGAACCACTGTGACTTGGACTCGAGTCAACAAAAGTCAGTTTTTGATGACTTGCAACATGACGTGGCAGAAAATATCTACTTTAGAAATGAGACCTTCGATGACTTATGTGTATATGTTTTATGTTTTCAGTTTATTTAATTTTTTTAGGGGTTTTTAGCCTGGCTGACAGTATTTTCCTGTTACAATGAGGGGAGGGAGTATTTGTTGGATTGCAAAGAAATAAAGCTATTTTCATTTGGTTATTTGCTCTTTGTTCGATTGATTCAATTAATTGACTTGACTTGCCTGAGAAAAAAATGACTTGGGACTTGCTTGAGACTTGGACCAAATGACGAGACATATGCCTGTCATTTAAGTTAACACTGTACCCTCAGGTATCAGAACGACCGACATCCAGTTATAACAGTCATCACAACGTTTTCACTTACTGGGATGCTAACTCTGAATTATCTGCATGTATCAATCATGTATGATATTAATTGGACCTACATAAACTGTGACACAAGTAAACAATTTTATTACCTTATTAGAAAGTTTAATTAAAGTATATAATGAGGCAGTGACTGGCTACATCAAGTCACACATATGTTCTGCGGAAGACAGACGTGTCTTTAGCGCATATAAATGATAATCCTGACGAAAAAATAGGAAGTAAACGGACAAGATAATGTGGCTTTAACTCTCACCCTCCTCCTCATCAGAGAAATATGACATCACTCAGCGGCGCAGCCAATCGGAGGGCAGTACGCTGAAGCTGGTGGAGCCCTCCGTATGTTCGTGTAGCTGGTATGCATTTGGTTGTGTGTATGTGTGTGAGTGTGCGTGTGTGCATGTCTGAATGCGAACAAGTTGATATTTTGTTGTTGTTATGTTTTTTTCTAAACATCTTTGAATTAAGCTCCGCAAGTTAGCCGGGGCTGCGGCGAGTGAGCCATCTTTCAGAGCGACGAAAAGAAAAAGACTTTCCACAACAACAGAGACTGTGATGAACTCAAGTTTGCTACGTTGCAGCCTCTGAAAACAAGCCACATCTACGCAGTTTAACGAATGTCGGCGTATTATTCTGCTTTGACACCAGCTAACCTGAAGCTAGGGGGGACAGCTGCAGACGCTGCCGTTTGTCATTGTGTTTGCAGTTTGCGGTCAAGTGATAGTGTCGCGTGCCTTCTTTTTAAACGTGTGAAGTCGCCCGTGTTAGCTGATTAATGAAGTTGCGGTGAACGTCACATAAGGCATAGTAATAAAGACGTAATTGTAGGTGATAAGCCATAAGCTACTCAGGCAAACATGCTAAAGACGCTGACGAAGAAGCTAAGAAGACATTCACTCAATGAGATACATCCTTTCCACCTTAAGGTAAGTTTTAATGACTCAACTTGATATTGTAATACCATTAACGTTACATATTATTGTATGTTTTGTCTAAGCACATACGTCGTCGTTGTCAGCACTCACTGCACATAAATACTCAGCAGCCTACATTAGAAGAAGAAGAAATGTCTGTGAAGAGCGTGGCTTTACTTTTGTCTTGTGACTTGTTCACTTGCAGGCCAGTTGACAACGCAGCTTTAACTCTATGGGCTCTCACAGCCTGCTGTAACCTCAACGCGCTTATACTGAGTTCATTAACACTCTCTCCCTTTCTCTTTCTCTTTCTCTCTTTCTCTCTTTCTCTCTCTCTCTCACACACACACGCACAGCATGAGACCAACTGCACAGCTCCCTTGTGGAAATTACAAGCATGTGTGTTCTGATATAAGTCTGTGTTGTTTGTATGTTCTGCTTCTAAGCACCTCAGCCCATTCATTACCACGTTAGAAGGAATTTTTACTCCTCACGGCTTTACAGGAGCGAGCCAGATGTTTATAAGAAGGAACTGGAGATCCAAACTACTACGATATCACATCAGCAAACATGTGGCATGTCAATAACAACAGTCTCCCACTCACAGATGGACGGGCGTTGACTCATGAGGTCAAATGTTTGCCATTTGGGAGAGTAAATCAAGAGAATGATGTGTCCACACTTACATCTAGAGTTGTTTTAAGTGTAAGAGAGGATGATATGTTTATGAGTTACATTCATAGCTGTGAAACTAGTCCACATTGTTTAATCTGTAATGAGACAGACTATAGTTCCCTGGTGGAAATAGCTGTGTACGCCAGTGGTAGCTCATTTAGATAAGACAAGAAAAAAAAAAACATTTCAGTAAAAACCCTTATTGTTGGGCGCTATTACTGTCCCCACATCTACCTCTTTACCCTCTAATTTTCCACAACAGAGTCGATGGAAGTGCTCCTCCATTGTTACTGCCTGCTCAGTTTGCATAATGCCTCTTTTTTGGTGAGGAGATGGGTGAATTGTATCCTGCATGGGTCACCAACTTACTCCATCCACAACAGCATTGTGCGTCAACCAACTGTATAGTCGCATGGCAGCCATTTTGTGTCAAAGTGCCCCTGTTCAAAGGCCTGGCTGAGAACACAGGAGGAAAGTGTGCCATCCCTGTTGTCTACTTTTGTTTGTTTTTGCTGCTCTGCTCAGTGGTACGGGCCCATCTGCTGAAAGGGGTTAATGAGATGGGAAAAATTAATTGTGAGTAGGTGTGGCTTACGTCCTGGCCTGATGCACAATATTCTTTTAGCTCAGCTTTGTATCTTTAAAACTGAACCTTAAACTAACCATCTGATGTCCCATTTTCCAAGTTGGGAAGTTGTTATTCCGACTTAAGTGCGTTTATGTGCTATTACATGTTTCAAAGAAGATATCCTGTATTTTATTGCTTAGAGCATTTAAACAACATGTTGATAGCTGTTTGAAAGTTGAAGCTTTAATATTACAAAGTGATTTTGTACCAGACTTGTTGCTGCACCAGTACACTCCCTTAAACTGCTAATATATTGCTTCACCTGAATTGTTAAAGCTCAACTCTATTTGAACTAATCAAGGTTATTGTACAGAACAGAACAGAAACTAATGGACAGAAACTGGACAGAAACTAATGGCTACAGCCTAATACTTAATACACACTATTAGATGCCAACCAATATAACAGTTGGTCAATATTATCAGCATATGTTGGCCTATAACAGACATATCTGTTTTGGAGTAATTCGGAATTGCTAAATTTCCACTGAAGTTTTTAAAGTTTCAGTGAGCAGATGTTATTTTAGACAATTACAGTAGCCAATATTCAATTTTGACTGATGTAAATATTTGCTGATATTTGAGAATTTCAGACTCTGTCACATCAGTATTGGCATCAGCGCAAATATTGAGAGTCTTTCAGGTTTTACAAAATACATGTGAGCAAATGTGAATTGATAGACAGTTTTCAAGTTGATCATTTTGCAGATTATTCTCTCCACACATGACTGCACTATATCTACAAGGAAATTCCCTCTGTAAAAAACACTGATTGTTAATTCAAAAATATGAACACAGCAGCACACACCTTTGTTCTTTGTGCCAGATAAATTTGTTGTAACGGTGGGTTTGTTAACAACCTGACTGCTCGTCTTCTTTTTGCAAAGATGTATGTATTCCCCACAATTGCCAAATATCGCCAATTACTTTGCTGAGAACAAAGTTATTATTACTAAGAGGAATGGCCGCCAAAGCTATCATTATAAGACACAATTTGTACTGAAATGGATGTTAGTTAATGGATTGCTAATTATGCTTTAAAGGCCTCATTCAGAGATTTAGCAGTTAACATCCACAAAGCTGGAGAACTTGTCAGAGACACACAAAAACAGGAATGCTCTAAACTAATGCAGCAGGGGCAGCGATAAACATACTTCAAGTCTCCAGTATGGGTGTTGCTCCACAAATGCTTGATGCCCCATTTCCCATAATTCATCTCGACAGAAGATTTTGTTAGACTCCCAAAATCATAAATGCCCATGTCTTTAAAACTCCGTCCCTTCAGTTTCTCATGCAGGCTTTTTCATACATCTGTAGTCCAGTATGTGTATAGCCCTATGATGACGTTATTGGGGCTATTTTCTCAGACTCACATTCAAAGATATTTTGTAACTGTTTTACAGGATGAGTAGTTTGACTCATGATGAGTTATGGTGAGGTATGAGTCATGTGTTGTATCAGTGATGTGTCCTGTAAAAATTAACCATCAGTGTTTTCATATGGTTAAAAGGCTAATATTAGTGAAAACATGTAGCTTTAGTTCTTAATATGTTTGGTGGTTGTGCAGTTTTGCTGTTCTTGTGAATGTCAGCAAACCAAGGCTGGGTTGCATAGTGTTCTAAGTGTCTGCTATCAGAGAACAGTCTGCATTTGATGGCCCAGGTGTTCGACATCCATTGTTTTTTATGAAGATTAATAAGGCAGAATTCTCTTTCTGGTTGTGCTGGATTTAGTTGAAGGAATTGTTACAGCATAATTATTTCATGTCACGTGAATTTCCCCTCTGGGGCTTATCTGTATTACAAGTTATTCAGATAACATTTGAGTTTAAGGCTGTTGCATTGCTTGCTGGTTGAGGGCTGAATGGCAATTTTAGGATAGTTGAAAAGAGGCTAAATGTCTCTTAGGCCCTGTTACGGTACGTATCCCAGGAGCTTACACTAATCAAGACTACTTACTGTACACTACACTACGAGGAAGATCCATTGAAGTGTGAGGCAAAGTGAATCAACCATCTCTGACCCTCTGTGTTGTGTGTTTTCAGGAGAAGGGGAATGGAGTGTGACAATGTCCATGTCACTGTGGAAGGACACAGCAAAGCTCATATGTGTGTGAACTGGGTGGTGTGTGTGTGTGTACGCTATGACATTGCCATTGATCCAGCTTAGCAAGCTGCTCAGCGATGCAAGCCTGACAAGGATTTCATTCAACTGTTCTTGACACACAAACACACAACTCTTTGTCTGTCTTCGTACATTCGCACAAAAGCAGTTTTATTATGCTTCATTCACTTTAACCTTGCTTATGTGTCTCAGCTCTCTGAATGATATCAAGTAGTCTGGAATTACTAGAATAATTATATGATGACCATAAAACAGATTTAAATGTCTGTATGTTGCACAATAGAGAAAATCTGTAAATTCATGTAAACTTGCTAAATCGTAAGAATTTGTGGTTTTTTTTGTCTTCCTGTCACTTTTTATATGTTGTTTTGGAGAATTATCTCTTGAGGGTCATGCACAGCAAATCATGGCAGTTGATGGTCTCTAATGCATGTGGACATGAGCAGATATGTAAGAAACTGAATCCTGTATGACATTGCATCATGTAGATATGAATAGCACATCAATTTTGAAGATTAGAAACATAAATATACTGTACAATTCGTGGGTCATGTCCTAGACCTCTAAATGGAGTTCCTAAGCACTGCAGAACTTGACAACTGGACAACAATGAACAATCTGCAATAGTGAAAAAAGCTGAAAATATCCTCTAGGCTAGTCTGGTGCCCTGCAGGCCCACATCTTCACCTCAAACATAATCTAGTCATGCAAAGTAGCAGTGGAGCCAAATTTAGAGAGACAAGACAGTGGAAAACACCAGTGATTGATCGGATAAGAATATTACATAACATTTGAATGAAATAGTCACAAAAGTTGTTCTTTTTACAAGCTATTACAGAGATACTTCTAGTACACTAATGTGGAAGCTGCAGTAGAGGGTCATTTAGCTTTTTTAATGTCAATTTCACACTTGTTTTCACCTCAACACATCTCCTTCACCATGGCATGTTTTCACTGTTAATGCAGTGCTAATGACTAATAAGTGTGTGGGGAGGGGTGTGACTGTGGGTGGTCCTGATTGAAGATCTCATTGGGATGCTTCATGTATACATTATGTGTTTCTCCATAGCATGTTGTTCCTTATCTAGCAACATAAAATACGTTGCTCTTACTTCATGTTTCTCAGAGTTCATATGGTTCTGTTGCACTGACTTTTTTGAGAAATACTGTTTGTCTTGTGTGGTGGCAGCTTACAAGAGTAAATGTTCTGGAAAAATTCTGGAAAGGCAGCAGTCAGTGCGTTTACATGACACTCAAGAAAACCAAATACTGATGCTTAGCTGTAGGGATTATAGTACGGGGCAGCCTGTCCAGGTTGGAGTGGTGCAATCCAGGCTTAACCATGGTATTACACAGCAGCCGAAAAAAAAAGAACTGGAAGTGACAAGAAATATAACAAGAGGAACTGTTTGTCCTACAGTATAAGTTATCATAAGGTCATTGTCATCAAATACCTCAAGCATTTTCACATCCAGCTGCTGTATTTCCATCTAGCTGCTGTATTTACTATTCAGTAGCAGTATATTTTGTGTATATAAGTTGAAATAGAACAAAACATCAACTTAACACCAAACTTTGTAGCTGGAATGATGGTGCTACATTAGAGTATGATGGTGAAACGCTGTTGTTGCTTTTCTTTGGAGAAAAGCCGTTTTGTCTAACCATAAACTGAAAGTCAGTTAGTCAAAGTCTGCAATTTTTTGTAGGTAGCTATGCCAAAATAACTGTATCAGATGTGGTTCACTGAAAAATACATGCAAAGTTTTCTCTCTCTCTCTCTCTCTCTCTCTCTCTCTGTCTCTCTGTCACTCTCTCTCTATCGCTCTCTCTCTCTCTCTCTCTCACACACACACGCACACAGACACACACACTCACACTGCATGAAATACACATGCTATTTGTAAAAACAATTTCTACACTGTCAGATAACAAATTTACTGAGGGTCTGAAACAGAACTAGGAATGAAACTTATTCAAATTCTTGTACTTGTCTTGTATTTTTTATGCTGAGTTGTGAAGGTGTTTTGATATGACCTGCTATGTATAGTATTTTCTAACATAGTGTACTAACTATTCAGGTGGTGGCTAACAGTGTATCAGTGAAGTAAGGCGGTCACTGATAGTAGAAGGCTGTTATGTTTGCTGCTAAAACATGCAAAAATTGTGTGTCATGGTTTACTGTCATCCCTATTTAGATGGTCTATAGCACATGGTCTAAAGCGCAGCACACTAGTGCATTCAGGGCATGTCCAAGTCCATTTTGCTAGTTAAATGGGAGATAATCTGGGCGCAAAAGTGAAGCGCACTGTGCAAAGAGGTGATAGTTTGACTCTGAATTAGTCATGGGTGTCATCATCTGTCCCATCAACAACTCTTTTTGACTGCACATGAAAAAATAAATTGATAATAAACCATGGGGGAGAAGCGCTGCTGCACGTGTGTGCGCGATACTTAGTCGGTGGATCAGACGGGACGGGTCTTAAAAGTATTATGATCAATAAGGGGTGGGATGAGTGTGGAGAAATATATCCTCAGTAATGACATTATGATTCCTATCATTAGGCTGCAGAGTTACCAAATGTGGGCTGTAAAGTCGGCTACAAAATGACAGTAGAGTCAATACATTCAAAGGTTCATGTACAGTTGGCTACACACCGTCTGGAAAATATATAGCAGATAATATATAAAAAATAAAAAAATATATAGCAGATAACACAATTATGTAATGTGTTACTTTTTAATGGCAGTAATCTTGTAACGTAATGAGTTACTTTTAAAGTAATGTTACCAAAAGCTGTACAGTAGTCACAAGTGAGGGACAAATAATGATATTGTTTGAATTGTGCCATGAATTCACGTATGACGTCTGATGGCTCACATGCTAATTTTGAATTAGACAGACCACACACATACATTGCACCCCATTGGAGTGTAGAAGTGGGTTCTTAGCGGGGGGCTGTTAATTTGAAAGTAGCGACCGTTAGTAGCTTGCTGCTACAACAACAAGCGGACAACGAAGACAGCTACAGAGACCGAGGAGACGCTAGCATCTCCCCGTAGTGATGTACGATACCACCGATTTCCTTTCCGATCCGATAGTGAGTAAAATTCAGGCTGGTATCGACGATACCGATCCGATACTGATACTTTGTGCAAACACACCTAATGTATCTGGTAAATCTGAAAAAAGTAGTGTATCATGGCTTCATAAAGAATACAAGACATCAGAGTAATTTATTTATTTTAAAATCACAGGGCAAAACAAATGATAGGGCTACTCTGCACTGAATGCTTAATCTTATTTAGATTCAACTATGTATGTAGTCTCTCCAAATAGCCTACAATAAGGGGATACAAACACTTGCTGTTTCACTAAGAAGACCACGCCAAGTTTAACTGTTGAATAGTTTATTTAAGTGTTGGGAAGATTTGGAGAGGACAGAAAAGGGGGGGGGGTCAGGGGTGGTTGGTTGAAGAAAAGGGGTGGGGGTCGGTGGATGACGGGGAGGGATGCGGGTTTGCCGAGCCATCTAGGAAATGGGGGAGGGAGACGGTCGAGACTCAGAGTGGGGGTACGTCTCGATGGGTGCACGTCCCGACGGGTGCACGTCCTGATGGGTGCATGTCCCGACGGGCGTGGCTTCATCTCCCCCCCCCCCCCCGTGGCTCGTGTGCTGTATGGCCCGGGTCCCCACTGTGGTATCTTCTTGGTGAGTCGAAGGCTGGGCTGCCAGTGGTCCTGGGAGAAGGGATGGTGGAGAAAGAGGGGGTCTGGGAGGGAGGGTTATCAGAACTTGCGACGAATGGGAGAGAGATGGTTTGGCTTACCCAATGTAGGCCTCACGCATGATGAGGTCGGCGGTGGAGGTGGTTGAGTTGATTGGGCGCAGGTGGTTAGATTGATGAGATGCAGGTGGTTAGGTTGATGATGCGGGTGGTTTGATTGGCTGGACCTGGGTGGCAGGTCAGCGAGTGGATTGGCGTGGTCCTGTTCCTGAACCTTAGTTATAATAACTCCATTTTAAAATACTGGGTGACTCAAATTGAAATTACCAGTAAAATATTTAATTAAATAAATAAATGCCACAATAATTGCACAAGTTTGTCAATACCTACATTTAAAAATATTCATTTAACAGTTAAAGCAAATTAGACTGATTGTAAATAATACTAGACATATTTTATAGATAAAAAGTTATTTTTTATCCATCTTTTCTAGTATATATTTTTCACCATAAGTTCACCATGGCTGTTTTATCGCAATTGCTGTATAATTTAATGACACCTAGTCTATGTAATCCACTTTAAATGATCAATTCTTTAGGAAACCTTACCAGAATAAATCTAGGCTTTTTTTTTCAAGATTCAATAGTCAAGTCACTTTCCACTGTGCTCTCCTGTTAATGATATACATTACCTCAAATGACTATCTATTATACCTCAAATCTGACTAACTAGTATCAAAAGTATCGATTTGAGAATCGATTTTAGAGCATAAAGATCTGGGTATCGGAGGTATCGATATTTCAGTATCAATCCGCACATCACTATCTCCTAGATCTCAGCGGCTGTCCAGTTGCTCATCTTGATGTCCGCGGATGAAGTGATGGACTGACTGCTGTGATCAGCTGTTTCCTGGTTTTAAAACTCCCCGGCTATGGCCCGCACAACAGTGCACGTCATCGACACCTCCGCCCATCTCATGCAATTGCCGGCACATCGACGGCTCGGATTTACATAGCAGTGGAGGTGGAAATAAGTGTACCCTCCGTGGTGTCAAATTGGCGGACCAAAACAGACCCCCAATTTACCACCTTCTCTCTAAATTCGCGGACCTAGCCGCAAAAAGGACGGCCGATTGGCGGCATACTGGCCAGAATAAAAACGGCTAGTGATTGCTCTGAGAAACTTCAGCAATGAAGTCAGAAGAAGAAACAGAAATCTAAGCTGCTACTGAGTCATTTTATATATCCTGATGATCTCACTGAGCACTCATGCCTCTTCTGAGTACAAATAAGACATTATGTGTATGAACCAGCGGCATCATTTCATTGTCAGTATCCTGCAGCAGTAACTTTTGATAGGAGTTCAGCTGTTTCGTGAAGGCTGCCCAACAATAATTCACTGGAATGTGTATGGTGTAGCTGAAGCCCTAAGTCGGCTACTTGCCAAAATACATTTCCTTCCCACAGTTATTTTTCTGTGTAATTTTTCCTATGGATTTCATGAAGTTATGCTGTTTAACTTAAAGACTCCTCGAGAGCAGATTTCTTTTTGTCTTGTACACTGGCTCTGGACCTGCTCATTGACAAACTGTCCCACAGCACTGAAAAGCAACAAGGCTGCACTTCTATTCTAGTATCTTTAACAATAGTGTCAGTACCATGATCTTATCCCTGAAACACTAGCCTACATGTACTGTACATCCTTTGCTATTTAATACCCTCAAATGTAGTATTCAGGCTAGACTATTTACAGTGTTTTGTTTGGCCTTTTTTAGTATGTCCATTCTGATGTGAGAAGTCATGCCAAAGTATGGCATATGTTCTGTAGTTACAAATAACTTGAATACATGACTAATAAGAAAAAACAATACTCCAATAACAACAACACACAAAATGTGTACACTTTAGAATTAGAATATTTGTTTGTTTTTAATTTATGAATTAAGTGCTGGTACAAAAAAAGTCAGTAAACACATACCAATACATTTGTAATAATGTATAAAACATATCTGTGCAGCCTTGGGTGCAAAGTATTAAAACTTTTGACAATCCTAGTTAGAATTCATAAAACCTACCTGTGCTGCATATCTCTATTGAAGTACGGTACATGCAGTATATGATCCTACGGAAATATTGAGTAAAATCATTGGTCATTCTGGGAAACTTTTATTTATTTATTTATTTCACCAAAATAAAGTGAACACAGTCTGGGAAATTATATATTGGAATTCACACTTAACATGAATTGAATACTGTCTTCTCTTATTGGGCTCAGAGGCCCTAGCTCCTTTTTCCTTTTTGCCTCTTTTTGAAGAGCTCCAGAGAAGAGGGGGTGTGTGCTTGCATGTGTGAGTGTGTATGCGTGCGTGTGTGTTTGAGAGAGTAGAAGGGAGGACACTGTAAGTTTTGCAGATCTGTGTGTGTAAGCACACACACACACACACACACACACACACACACACACACACACAATCGCACAAGCACAGATGGCAGCTGCTCAGCGAGGCTTCAGAGTGGTAATTACTGAGTGTGAGGCGCATTACTCAACTCTTAGCGTTGCAGTCTGCAGGGTATCTGTATTGTTGCTACTGGTGTAGACGAGGAATTGATTTTAAAGAGACAGAGGGATTCAGGCTGTGGGAACAGAATGTAGCCTGAACTTAATTTAGACAGGGCTGTGACTCATCTAGTCCTGCCATCCATACTGTATTGGAAGCAACTGTAGAAATGACCATGCCAAAATTGGTTTTAGAAAAATTCAGACAATTTTTCCAGTAGAAGGCCAATAATAGGTGATGTCTGCTTTGCTGGTTAGTAGTCTGTTTTTTGGCCAACTAGGAAAACTGAGTCCCGAATTAGGAATTGGTTGACCCTGTTATGGCATAAATCATTTAAGTTTGCTTTTAAAAAGATGAAAGGAGAATATTTTTGGGAAATTCTGCACTGAAAGGCATGACTGAATCAAAATACTATTGAAATCACAATATGGACAAGTCAGATATCTTATATACAATTGAAAATTAAACATTGTGCTACAGAGGTGCCCGGCTTACAAATCATATTCTCCAGAGATAAGACAACATGCTTGTTTGGCACAGAGCCCAGGAATAGGTCACATCATCATCATCATCATCATTTTTGATTTTTTTTCCCAGTGAAAATAAAATGCAATTTACCATTCCCACTAAAATGATATCGCAATCGCAGTATTTTTTTTTCATGTCGTTCAGCTCTAATGTAAGGGTTAAATGTTTCAGTTTTACCATATGGCATTCTTGACCTACAGTATAGGTTCAATCATTTTTTCTAGATTTCCTACCATGGCAGTGGAGAGGGAGGCGAGAGTGATGACTCAGAGGGGGAGAACCAGGAGCTTGCACAAATTGACAGAGGTACTGTTTTTCTTGTAAATAGATGATGGTCTTCACTATCACTTATCCCACAATATAATAAGTTCTTTCAAGTCAACAGATAAAATGCTTGTCTGTAGCAATTTGTGCTCTTTCTCATAATGTCTCCACCTTCTCCTTTGACTTGATTTCCTGTTTATTTACTCCTCTAGAGAGACGGAGGAATTGTGCCCTCACCCCCTTGGCCACCAGCCAGCAGCACAACCAGGGTCCGCTTTCTCCGGCCCGATTACGACGCCTACGGCTCCTTTTAGATGCCAATCTGGATCGCCACTCCTCGGAGGAAGAGCTTGAGGGTATCAGCTGTGGTGACAACAGGAAGTGGATGTCTGCGCTTCCCCAGCGCCACATTGATCACCACAGCAGCACCTCCAGTGATGAGGAGGTGCGGGACCTATGTGGCTGCGGGTCACCGGCTGCCTCCGCCAGGCCGCTAGTTGAGTCGGGCACTTGCCTGGCTGCCTCCCAAAGCCCTGTTCTCTTCAGCTCCAGTCCACCACGTAGCCTCAAGCCTCCCCCCATGCGATTTCAGCTGCAGGTGGTGCAGCCAGTTGCACGGCCCATCATTTTGACCCACTTTGACCAGTCAGCACCTTACAGAAAGTATCGGCACAGTTTTGGTGGGGAGCCCGGGAGGCCCAGTCTGGACCTAGAGAAAATGCAACAGGTTAGTAGTCAAAACTAAAGTTAAACACACACAAGTTTAAACAGCACTAAGATAGCTGACAATGTAGTGAGTTGTACTAAACACTGCCTATGTAGTCACAAGTAGCTCAATACATTTAGTCTTTTCTATCATTTACACATTATTAACTTAACATACTAAAAAGCCAGTGTGTATAATATTGGATATGGATAATATTCATAATTATTATTATGTTTTCATTAGTGTATAATCACCTGAAAAATGTTTTCTTTACTTAAGAATGAGCCTTTTATATTTACAGAGGAAGCAGGTCCTCTTCCAAGAGTCCACCATGTTTCCCCTGCTAATTATTTATCAAGATATGCTTAAAGAAGCAAAACTACAAGTACTGACTGTAAAAAAAAGAGAGAAATTACCCATGTGAGTGGTAAACTGTTTATACTTTAAAATGACTGGATTATTATTTACTGATTAATTAATGTGTGCATATTGTGGCTGATGGAGCTGGATCTTATTTGAACTACTACTATTGGTAGTTTAATCTGTATTGATGCATAAAGTAGCATAAAAGCAACTACTCAGGTAGATACAAGTACCTCAAATTGTCTGAAGGTACAGTACTTGCATACAGCAACTAAACACAGTTACCTTACTCCACTGTAAAAACAAAGACCATAGTCCAGTTCTCAGGGCCCTATTAAGTTGTTTATCTTGGAAACACCTTCATTTTGGAAAATGGGTTGTGGTATGGTGGCGTCTTCCTCTCACAGGATGTTTTTATGTCTTAAACCCATTTCACCTTTAGCTGAACTGTATTTCTTAACAATCTCAACACAGCTGTTGCTTGTGAAAATATATATAATTTTCTGTTGAATGTTTGTATTCCACTAAAATATAGTAAAAGTACCAAACAGCAGATAAGCATTCGATTACCCCCTTGAACAACTCCAATAGTTATGTCGGATTGAGGAATTAGTCCAAAAATACAATTACATCCCTGCTGTCTAACTGGCAACCCCACACACACACACACACACACACACACACACACACACACACACACACACATACACACACACACACACACGTCCAAAAAAACGCGCACGCTCACACAAGCAAAGAAAGTCTTCCCTTTCCATAGCCGGACGCTCGGCTCCACGGTGGTCTGGCTGGAGTGGGATGAAGGAGAGAGAGGCACGGACGGCAGATGTCCGCCCTCGTTTCTCACAAAGGCTGGCAAGTGAGGGGAAACGATGGAGGGGTGGAGGCAGAAGGAGAGGATTAAATAAACAACAGAAAAACGACAGCCACTAATGAGTCATGGAGAAGCTGGTCCACTAATCATTAAAATCCAATAGACTTGTTGGCCCACAGAGTGGATGGGAAAGGGTGTATGTGTTAGTGTGTGTGTGCGTTTACAGAGAGAGAAACTGCAGGTTTCAGGGGTCCATATGTCCATGGGGCTTTTAGAGGGAAAGAACAGATGATGAGAGACAGCGGGCAGCAATGAGAGGGGTGAAGAGAAAAAAAGAGGAAGAGTGTGTGTGTGTGTCTGGGAGCTGGGGTACGCGTCTATCATCCTGCCTGTCTTTTTGTGTCTGGATGTGCACATCCTTCTGTCTGTGAGTTTGTTGCTGTATCAGTGTGTATCTGTTGTCACAGTGTGAGTGTGTCTGTATGTGTGAGAGTGTGTGTGCGCACACTCAGTCAAGTGGAATGGGAGGTGCTGCAGGGAATACAATAGGGGGCCTACGGAGGTAGCAAGCAGACACAGCTCCAGTCTCCCATTAACCCTTTAGCTGGACAACTTCCATTTACGTCTGCCTCAACCCCACCATGGTCACCATGTGATATCTTTCACATGCTGTTCTGGAGTTTAAACCTATGAAGGAACAATGACTGTGCTGGTCCCTTCAAAACAAACCAACAGAGTTATGTGTTCTGTGTGGAAAGTGGCAAAGCATTTTCAATAGACAACAGACTCCAATTATTTTGATTACTTCCTTCCATATGAGAAGTAATTGGTTATATTGGTTAAGAGAACTGGGGAGTGTAACCTGTGAGAAAAGTGAAATTGTTGCACAATATATCCATGTATATATGGATATATATACTGTATATATTACAAGGAGAGAAATCATTCTCAGATTTCCTTACTCCAAATTTACGTTGGGAAATATCCTGTAGCAGTTCTCAAACTCCTCTGAGGATATCAGCAAACCATGACCATCAAAGGCCATTCATTGGCAAGAAAGGCTACCATGCCCCAATGTGACCAGCATTAACTTGAGCCTTAAGCACACATTTATTTATCTTCTAGTTTTCTTAAAGGGGAAACCTGAGACCTATATATTCATACGTTGTGGTGTGCAAATGACTCATACAAACCAAAAGTTTCTGACAACATTACAGAAATGATTCCTACAGATAGTGAACTTTTTGTTAAATAATACGATCCTAATGATTTTGACAATCTAGATGAGACTCACAACTCACAACTCACTCAAATTGAAACAACGCCAGCCTGTCACTGGCACCAACAAGCACTTTTAGTAGACCTAACTTCAACTGATGTGTCACAGCTGCCAGCTGATAGGATCTACTGAACCAAATCCAAAACTTTTGGTAATCATTTACACACTAAAACATGTAAATACAGGGCCAAGGTTTATTCAGGTTTACAGAATTCCCCTGTAAAGGTGGGGAAAAAAGGTCAGTGGCTTGTTTTCCTTTACTGTCCCTCATGCATTCAAATCCATGTTCAGTTGCTCAAATGTAGCAGCGCTATTGTATGTTTGCCTGATTTTCAATAAGAATCACAGTTTGTGTGGCAGATTCTGGTCATTTGAAAATTATGTCAGACCCCTAGACACAAATAGTGTAACTCCACCACCCATTTGCTGGTTGACCCGTTTCCTAGTCAAGACACTGTAAAAATGTCCAACATACTAAACGGCCATTGGCTTCTATTCACTTCATTATGTTGTTTGTTAAACATGTAACTCAGTTATTTGTTTTTACACAAGTTTTTGAAACAGCAGAATAGATAGGACAGGTCCAACCATCAGGCACACTGACAAAATATTTTAAATCAACCTCTCAAAAACAATCTTCCATCCCCAAAACAACAATACAGATAATTTACTTGTATATTTTTTCAATGACAACAACACAGAGACAAAATGGTTTGCTAGTTTGCAAGTCATGACCTGTTGAAGGGTGGTGAGGGTTAGTGGGGGTTAGAACGATACTGCAGCAGTCTGAGTGGTAAATGTGTTGGATGAAAAGATACGAATGACAAAATGGTGTATCATGATAGTTTTGATATAATGTAGGGTCATTGAAATTTGCAAAACAAAATGGCTAAACTTTTTTAAAGTGATCCAGTTTGGGAAGATACAAAACTGTACAAAACTAAGTAACTATATCACATATCACAGTATGAAGAATATACAGTATCTGCAATAAATGCAACTTTCAAATTCACATTTTCAGTTCAAGTAGCATGGACTGTTGTGTCATTGATAAAAAAAAAAGAAGAAAAATAAGATAACGGCTGGCAGGAGGTGAGCATGAGGGCAAGTGCACAGCAGCTCTCTCCCACATCACAACAGCAGGAGTCTTGTGTTTCCATTCTTCCCTGTGCTCCCTTCCCCCTTAGAAGCTACCTCCCCGACTCGAGACAATTCGATGATTGTGTGGTCCCTCCACCCCCACGTTTTTTTTTTTTGAGAATAGTGGAGCTGCGTGGACATGAAGGGGAGTGGGAGACAGGATATTGCATAAGCTTCATTGACCGACTGTTTAGTTTCGTGAGACAGCTGGATTTGCCTCACTTCCCTGATCCTCCTGATTCAGTATTAATTGTCTGCCAGTTCACAGTTCTTGTCACATCAAATCATCCTGTTTTTTAATTACACATTTTTTTTGATAGATTTTATTAATATTACTCAATATACAATATCCATATGAACAAAACAAGACCAACAATCTTAACATCAAAGCAAAAGTAGACCAGTAGACAACAAAAAAAACCCCATACATTTACCCCGCTCGTCAAACAAACAAGCTCAACTTAATCTCAGTATTTCATATCCATTATATTCACATTTACATTTACATTTAGGACATTAAGCAGATGCTTTTGTCCAAAGCGACTTACAGTAAGTATATCTGTCACAAGAAAAAAACCATACAAATCACTGTCGATAAAGTAAGAATGAAAAAATAGAGGCAATGTTCTAGTCCTCATCTGAGCATGTTATTTATCAAGGAATATCTGTCTATTTGATTCTGATCACTCAAGCATGGCTTTATGCAGACCAATTTAATACAGTTTACAGTACAACAAAGTAACAAGTAAACAAAGTTGTACAGGCAGTTGAGAACTGAATGCGCTTCCATAGCTGTCATTTTGAATTTTTGTCCTCCACAGAAAATGCTGCTGAAAAAGAACTGTGGAGGGAAGACGCGGACTATAAAGCTCCGGGTGAGTTTATTTTTATTCAACTTTGTTTCCCACATTTAATAAACTAACTGAGTATTTTCTCGGGGTGAATGCAAAACCTTATTATGTTATGTTTAAAAACCTGGTTGTTTATAGCTGTCACTAAGATAACTTGTTCATACAAGTGCTTTTAATTATATATACACACACACACTCCACAGCCTCTTTTTAATGTAGATCCATAATAGGCAGTCTAGATCAGGGCGTCCATTACAGCAGTGATAAGGTTGCAAGGTTGCTCGGCCCCCGTTAACAGCCAGGCCTGTCTTGTCGCCAACACCTTGATGTCCATCCAACTGTATACTGGGACAGCATCTGGCAACAGCGTTTGTTTCCATGCCCTACTTCCAAACAGAGACCTGCATGAGACGTCTGAAAATCTATTATCACTGTCAGATTCCTTCTGCTAACAGCACTCAGCTAAACACTGTTTACTGCAGTGATATTTGGGAGAAAGAAACAAGAAGAAAAATGGGCTGTTTTCTTTTTCAGTTTTTCAGGTTTGTTTGATCTATTCATCTCACTCAACAACCTTTAATGAGCTTTCCACTTGTCTTATTAGAGGTCTTAAATGGGCACATTACCTTTGTAAAGACCAAGGTATTTCCCAGGTTGGTGTCCCAACCAATCTTCCAATAAAACTGGTTTCCCAAACACTGCCTCCAGTAATCATCCACCAACTCAGCACTGCAACTGTGTATGGGCTGATTTTGTTTGAAGTGAGTAAGGACAGCGTGTTGGCCAGTCGATTGGAACAAGCCTGGGCATCTTGGCACAGAGCTGGGTACTCCAGAAGGATGCACAGTGTGGTGAGAAAAGTGACGTTATTATCACGTTGTGTGGGATAGTGTCAATGGAACCTTATCGCACACTTGTTTATGTATGCACACTTATACCAACTGTAACAGCACCTGGGTTGCTCTGATCATCCATATAGGTATGTATCATCAGTACAAATATATATATATATATGTATATATATATATATATATATATATATACATATATATATATATGTATATATATATATATATATATATATATATATATAAATATATATATGTATATATATATATATATATATATATATATATGTATATATATATATATATATATATATATATATATAAAAAAACATTTTTGAGAGTGGTTTAGGAAGAACAAGTGAGTGGTGATGAGAGATGGAGCTGAGGAGGAGGAAGAGGAGGTGGAGTGTTGTGCGGTTCCCTTGTGGTGTATTTCCAGGGATGAAGTCATTTTCCATTTATAGCCCGGCCGGCTGCTATCTGTTTAGCTGCACTGATACATAGAGATATTGCTCATTATTCTCTGTTCTCGCTGGCGTCGTCGGTTGTGTTGTTGTCCCTGTCAGTGACGTCTGTGGGCACTGGGTATGTTCCAGTTCATAGATTTTTCTTGAAGTGAGTACACAGGGAGTCTTTGGATTGATGAGCCATTTGGAGGCTCGTGTTGACTCTGTCTACACTTTGTGCCAATACGCACCGTGATCCACCCCATCTCTCTGTCTTTTCTCTCTTTTTCTATCCTTCTTTCCTTTTTTGTCTGTCAACCCTGGGTTTCCTGGCTGGGATCCAGAAGAGACACTGTATCTGGATGGGGCCCCTGCTTTGCGACTGGTTTCAAGCATTCAAGCATGGGGGCTGTTGGTTGTGTGTGTGTTTTAAGGAGGGGGGTCATGTGGAAGCAGTAGGAAAACATAGATTCAGCCGCTGCTGTTGCTGCTGCTGAGGCCTTCCCCTCTAGGGGTTGGAGGTGAATAGGAGAGCGGGGCTATGAGGGCTTCCCAGGCTACAGCAGGCAAGAGTGATGGCATCTGATTTCAGCCACCATAATGAATGGGCGGAGAGGAAGATGAAGATTGATTGAGTGGAGAGAAGTGATGCAGATATGGAGAGTGGAGGCAAAAATACATGGAGGGAAAATGTACTGCAACCCATTTGGTTTTTATTAATGAGACGTGTTTGTAACATCACCTCATGCATAGGTCTCTAGTTCAGGGCTCCTGTGAACACATGAACCCCTGGTCCAATTCCCAGTGTGGAAGCTTTTCATATGTGCAGATTGCAGCCTAAACGAATGATTGAAGTTAATAGCCAAAGTAGCTTTTTATCAGATCAGAAATAAGATTTAAAGTTACACTGATTAGGATAAATGCTGGTGATCAGATCTAATCCTAAAACCTGGAAATCGGTTGCCATTTTTGAACTTCTGATTCCCTCATCTCAGTTATTGGGTTTTCAGGAAAACGCTTAAATAAAGTCTGTGGTGAAGACAGTAAGACAGGCTTAAGAGATTTAAATATTTTGTTGTACATCAGTAAATATCCCACACATAACTTATAGACCTATTACATGTCTTAAAAGAGGTGGTTGCTTATAAGTGGCTAAATGAGACATGAAACGTCATTACAGCAAATGCAGAGACTCATCTACTCACTAGTAAGTAAGTATGTATAGTATATTTTAGTAAGACACTTGAAATCCAATCCAATTGAAAAGTCCCATACACTCTTTGTTGAGGTAACCAGGGGAAGGCTAATTTCTGGGTTAGCCCACAAAAATATGTTCCCCCTAAAACACTTTATACATACATGTAAATATATTTGTAATATACATTTACTTCAAGATTTTTATCAAGTATTATTTGTACAATGACCTTAACTTTTATCAAAGTAATATTTTAACACAATATCTTAATGTTGTAAGTATGATTATTTGGTTATTTTACATCACTACCTGTTGAGCTCCAGGACACTATGTAAGAACCCATTTCTCTGTTTTTTGCACTAACTGGAAAATGTCACATACCCATATTTATTATTATTTAACAACACACTGCTACACTGCTTACAATTACACTGTAAACAGTGTAAAACTTTATTTATATACAATGTATATGAGTCTATTTCTTACTTTTTTGTTGTATTGTTTATTCTTTTACTGTTACTATTGTTTATTACAATACCACTGTCCTTTGGCTGTTGTGATGAAGAAATGTCCAAGTTTGCGGGACAAATATAGGAAATTCAGTTTCTGATTCTGACAACTGAGATCTCACTAGCTCAGCGTTCTGAACAACATAGAGCCTTGTACTTTTAGGGCCTGTACTTTGTTTGACCCTCTGGACTCTAAATGTCCATCATACTGCAGATGTGACCACAGGACTACTCTGTGGGGATGGCTAACATGGACAGGGAGCCATCCTGATCTATGACTCTCCCCCACAATTGGACTGACTCGAGCTACCATATGGAGAACATCTCAACACTGAACATCCATCAAGTTTACTTAAACTTGTTCTTGGGCTATGATTTGTTTTTCCACCCCTCGATTTTTGCCTGTTTATATTAACACTGGTAGATAAACCAACTCTAAGTGGTTTTGGGAATTGTTGCCTTGTTACTGTAGCTCAGTTGTCAGTACTGAATCCCTTAAGATGTTGGCTGAAGTCATAGCAACACCTGTAGTCTCACATGCACTGTTAATGGAGCCTTATTTTATATGCACTGATGACATTCGATACTTTTCCAGCAGCAGTGGGCACTTTCTCAGCATCTCAGTGCATCAATCTCAGTTAGCGGAGAGGTGTTCATTAATGGTTGAAAGTGAGAATATACAGCTCTCCATATACACACACCCTCAGGTTTTCCCTATGGGATCAGCACTTAATTACTGTGAATCTGTCTCAGGGTCTTAATCTTTCTAAGTCCACCTTCTAAGAAACCTCACTCCCCCTCAGCAGGCTCTGGAGAAAGTGCTGCCTCACTGCCAAATACAACAAAGTCATTTCCTGTAGGGAGGAAAATGACCAGGGCTAATTTTAGACAGAGGGCTTGTAGAGCCAAGAGAAGTGAGGTTCTACTCAGAAAGGGGGGGGGGGGGGGGGGGGGGGTAAATGAACAAGATCAGTGTGAAAATGTTGAAACAAGGCACAGTAATTTTCCCACCACTGCTAGTTCAGTTTTCAGTACTATCACACAGTAGGGCTGCACAATGTATTAAGATTTTATAGTTATCCTAATATGAGACTATATAGCGTCTTTGATTTTTAATATTGTTGTGGTGTATAATGGCACAAGTGTTGTCTTTTACTACAGAAAATGTATTTGGGATGAACAGAGATCCTCCGGGGAACGCCCCAGGCGAAAAAGATGTATGACTGTCGCAAATGATGAACTTAACTGAGTGCTACATCATGAGAAGACTACGACAGGCGTCTTCACATGATGTTACTTATACTGTACTTACTATTACTGCTGGGCTACTCAGCCCAAGAACTGTTGAACTTTGAAAGGCCACAGTAATCTCACCACCCACAGGGACGTTTCTTATTTTTTCTCTGATAATGCTACATTGTGAGTAAAAATCCATGTTGGCTGTCAGTGGGCAGCATAATCCTCCTATGTGTTTGATAACACTAAAATAAGCAGCCGTGCAATCCATTCTGGTAGCACTGTGTTTTGTTTTGAGAGATGGGGTGCTGCGGTCCCCACTCTGCATTTATCATAAAGTTGAGGTCTAGGTCTCAACTACCTGCTGTTGAGTTAAAATGAAGACAGATTTAAGTGCATGGCTTATTACCTTCTAAAATGTCTTCAGAAACACATTTGGGTGAGCTATTTTTGTAATGTAAGAGAAACTATTTAAACAAGCCGCCATGTTGGTTCGGCTCGATATCCCAGGGAGTGTTTGCGAGGATGTAGCCTGAAGCGCACAACGCTGGGAAGAAGCATCCACGCTGGGAAGAAGCATCCACGCCGGGAAAGAAGCATCCAACGCTGGGAAGAAGCATCCACGCTGGGAAGAAGCATCCAACGCTGGGAAGAAGCATCCACGCTGGGAAGAAGCAACGCTGGGAAGAAGCATCCACGCTGGGAAGAAGCATCCAACACTGGGAAGAAGCATCCAGGCTGGGAAGAAGCATCCACGCTGGGAAGAAGCATCCACGCTGGGAAGAAGCATCCAACACTGGGAAGAAGCATCCACGCTGGGAAGAAGCATCCACGCTGGGAAGAAGCATCCACGCTAGGAAGAAGCATCCAACGCTGGGAAGAAGCATCCACGCTGGGAAGAAGCATCCACGCTGGGAAGAAGCATTCACGCTGGGAAGAAGCATCCAACGCTGGGAAGAAGCATCCACGCTGGGAAGAAGCATCCAACGACTGGGAAGAAGCATCCAACACTGGGAAGAAGCATCCAACGCTGGGAAGAAGCGTGAACCTTGGCGCATAAAAAAGTGCCTGATTTCCACATTACTGAGGATTATGAAAATCTCCTTGTGGTAATATTTTTTAAAGTCACAATTGTCAATTGTAATCTGCAGTATTGTCGCAATATCAATATCGAGGTATCTGGTCAAAAATATTGTGTTAATTAGATTTTTTCACACAGTCCTAGCATTTATGAGGAGAAAATACTGAGAAATGAATAGTATGTATTACAATACAGCCTAAGAATATTCTTTTAAGGCCATATTTCCCCACTGTATGACACAGCCACACATTTCTGCTGTTAAGGGGAAAAAACTGCATGAGGTGACATACTGTAACTGACCAATAATACCATAACTCACAGGCAGCAGGTAATCCTTGCCATTTCCGAACCCATAAAGTTTGAAAGCTGGATTAACCCAAACACCTACATGTGACAGGCCTGTCACTCACCACCTCAGTGACCACTTCTCTCTTTCTGTGTTCCCAGAATCTGACCGGCAGTCGCCCTCCGCCCAGGTACACCTACGACCCATCCATCTTCGCCTTCCGCTCTTTGAGCACAGTGCCCCCCTGCAGCCCCCTGACCCCATCTGAGGATCCCCCCTGCTCATAAGAATATGAATCCACTGCCAGATAATCCTCTCTTCATTCCCAGACGGCTGCTTTTTTTGTGGCTTCTGCAGCGAGACCATGGAGTGACTGTTCTGAAACTGACTGCTAAAAAGACATTTGTTTGATGGTCAAATTATTGCACACTCAGGTAATCTAACCCTGTAACGCTGTCACTTTGATTACTTTTCTCCACATGAAATCAACAGAAACATGTGGAGAATAAAATGGCCTCAATACAACACATGTAAGGATATTTCAGGTTTGGCTTTCAGGTTTGGCTTATGTCTGTGAAAAGATCCTGTGATTGGAGAGAGACTGATCAAGAAACAAACATGGATTGTGGACCAGAGGTGGTACAAAGGGACAAGGCCATCTGTTTTAAAACCTGGACCTATTTCTGGGTTGGATCAATATTCAAGGGAAATAATGCATGTAAGACAATCAAATGGTTCCAAGGTTTCTTCCTTTGATGTCATTACTGGACATCTTGTAAGGTTCTTAGTAACGTTATATACTAAACACGGCAAGCTGAGTCATCTGATATCTTGTTACTGTTGAGATGAACATAGACAGTGGTCACATTTGTCTGTCTGAAAAACGACTTCTTTGGATGTGTCATTGAATATGACGGTCATGACCAGCTATAACAAACATGTATGACATGTATGTAGTTGAATAGTTGACCTTTTGATGATGTACGTTTCTTAATGAATTTGTCACTTTTAGTCCAGGTCAAAGTTAAGTACTTGTATCCTCTTTACTTGCATGAATTCCGCTGTGTTGCAGAAAGAGAGGTATGTGGAAGGAAGTATGACAATAGTTTGCTGCGCATTTGGCAAGTGTAATTGGTGCTATGCTAAGCATAGCCCTCTTGTAGTGTGCCATTTTATTTTATTTTTTCCAATATTGTACCTCATTACTTTCTAGGTAGAAGAGGACCGCTGGTATATCTAAGACATCCCAGTGTTTTCTTAAGATCTCTTAATGCCTTGAAATCACATTCCTGTTGTATTGAATGAAACTTGAGATAGTTCTCAGCTCCTGAAAGGAGCTGATCAATTGATTCCACACAATGTCACCACTGTAACTAAGATTTCGCCGAAGTGAATGTAACTTTGTGACATGTTTGTGTCCATTGTTGCACAAAATTAATAAATGCCCTGTGGCCTCTTGTTTAGGAGGTGATTTTTTAAAATCAGTATATGATTTATATTATTATTATTGACAATTGTCTCCAATTAGGGTCATTCTGATTACCAGGATTAGTAATGCCTCAGATAGAGCCGAAAGGGCTGTAATTGGCATCAGTGAGTGAATTAGTCTATGCATGACTTAGAAACCACATAGTTTGTTGAATGGACACAGGACCACGTATTACCTCCAGCAGCATTATGTAAACCTGTATGCAACTAAAGACATGGTATCAGATTGGGAAACGGTATCAGTCAATACACAAAGTTCAGATACAGGTATTGGGAAGGAAATAATGGTTTATCAGATCATCTCTACTCACAATCACCATCATCACCGTATTTTTCTTTGCGAAGGAACACTGAAGGTGCTCTGTTGTGATTACCCCTACTAAGACAATATACATCGATTTAAAAAAATAATAATTCTCACACACATGTATGTCACAGATACTTATAGTATTTTACACATGTGACTGAGGCATGTGAATCATGTTCATGTTGAAACAGCTACTATATCCCTCCATCCAATGCTGCACACAGGCTGTATGCTGCTCCTTAAAAAGCCTTAATCTGTCTTCAATTCAGTCTTATAAGTACTAGGCCTTAAAAGTCACAAATTACTCTTACATTTGAAGGTTGTTTTTCCACAAACATTTTATCTAATTCCATTCATTAATTTTTCCTTTTCTTTTCTGGGAAAATGTGTTCAGCCCTTCTACAAGAAAGTCTTCATGTCTGATGTTACAAATCATAAAGGAAAAGTTCACAAAATATTTCTGGACTTTCACAGCAAAACAGTGTTGCGGCATTCCCCTATATAACTGAAGTAGATGGTGATTAGTTTAAAAAAAAAAGAAGCAAAAATACCCACATTATAGAACGGCTCTGCTGTGATCCAAGTCTCAGAGTTTAATTTGAAAATACAAAGCAAAACAAAAAATTACAATTTCGAACACACAATGCTTGTGCACCCATGTCAGACAGGATGCCTGCTGGGGCATCTACCTTAGTTGTTTAGGAGAATGCTACAAGCTGTTTTGCTGTGAAGCTCCAGAAATGTTTTGTGGACCACAAACCTTCATCTGACTTTCTATCAACATTAGTTGATGGGTGAGTAGATAGTGTCTGAATTGCTATTTTTGAGTAAAATTAAAATTTAACTTGTTGAAAAATATCAATTAATCCGACTGCAATAACCATGTTCCAACATTAAAACCTACCTATTCACAGAACCACATATACCTCTTAGCTTCATACTTAACTGCAATGTTAGAATAAGAGAAAGAAAATTTGCCCTAAAAGCAGTCTTAAATTTGGGTAAAATAGTCTTGAAAAGCATTACATTTAAGTGTCTGCTACCTGTAGACACCCTGTGCATCTTCAGAGCTGCACTAATCTGAGCGACAGAGTGCACAGGCTTAAGTTTTATCATTGGAACATCATCTGGAGAATTTGCCAGGTGGAGAGACAGAGGACTCCTCTCATGTGTTTGGGGGGATGCTTTCCATTACTGATTAGTAGGTCACAGCACAGAACATCTCGGCAAAGATCTAGAGCCAAGACTACGAGCCTCTTTGTGCCAGATCATACCCTGAGAAACGCTCTTTGTGTGTGTGAGAGGGCATGAAAGAGTCGGAAAGAAACTCTGACGTCAAAGCTGAGCGCTGGGTGTGAAGAAGGCCCAGAAGTGAACACCAGAGAGGACGGATTTGGGGAGGAGTGAAAATAACAGGATGAAGTGTGTAAAAAGCTCAGAGCAACTCCTGAGTTATGCACAGACAATTTTATTACACATTTATATAACAAAATACAGTTTACATTTCTTTACTTTGTGTTTTGAGA
Source organism: Diplodus puntazzo (assembly GCA_963678695.2). Lineage (NCBI taxonomy): Eukaryota > Metazoa > Chordata > Actinopteri > Spariformes > Sparidae > Diplodus > Diplodus puntazzo. The sequence continues at coordinate 25,396,029 of OZ023175.1, read as the reverse complement.
AAAGGCGACAGGAAAGAGGGTGGAAAGTATGGCAGTAAACCAACAGAACAGCACTGAGTGGGATTTCGCAGAGTGAGGAATCCTGCTTGAGGCAAACACACAGCAATGGCTTACTCGCTCATAAAGACAATCTTGTTAAAAAGAGAACTTTGAGAAGGTTGGGCTGTGTGTGTGTGTGTGTGTATGTTAGTATAGACAGACACACACTCCACTTAGCTTGAGTCATTATCAGCTTGCGTTTCATCCAGTAAGCCATCCAAGTGTCCAGATGGTCAGAAAAGCTGCTTCAATGCTCTCTCTCTCTTTCTCCCTTCTTGCTACACACTCCCGTTTGGAAAAAAAGAAAGGTTATGCCAGCGATCGACTGAAGCCAAATAGTAGAGGGATACAGATTGGATATCAGGTGGATCTGGACTGAAAGATAAACTTCCAAAGACCTGAAATTCAACCTGAATTCAGATCAGTTACCACTCCTGGTCGGTCTCTTTCCATTTTCTGCTTGCCTTGGATGATATAGAATTCAAATAAAAAAAAAAGGACAAAATTCAAGTTTTGACCCATCTCTATTATTGTCCTTGGTGAAAGAGCCAGCAGGCTGACTGCCCAGTGCCTGCTCTGAGGGGGGCAGATCCCCAAGCACACCAGTTTAATGTGAATTGGAATGGTTTGCCTTTTGTTTATGGCAGTCATAGAATGCAAATATCCCCCAAAGATGAAAAAAAAGGTGCAGCATTATCTTTGCCCAGTCTGTTACAGGCGCCCATTTCTTCAGGCTCCTGGAACTTGGATGGATGGAGAGGGCTAATGGTTGGAGTTGAGGAGGCCAGAGGCCTTGTGGTGCAGGAATTATCTGCGGTATAAAAGTTGTTGGAGCAGAGACACAGGAACTCAGTAGCCATACTTGTCATTTAGGGAGGTGCGGCCATCTCCAGTCTGACCTACAGGTAAGAAAGAAGAAGATGCAGCATCACAAGGGTTCCCAGTTACATACCAAATCGTGTTGTATCAAGGACACCCACAACATTTCGGTCTACTATAGTGCATTTATTCTGTTTATTTTGCATTATTATAGTTGAGCGTTGCTTTTAGTAAACTTTATAATATAATGTAAAGAGCCGGAGACATTATTGATTAAAGCAAACATAGCTGCTAACACTGTTCCATTTCTGATTCAAATAGTTTGACTGGCCGCTGGTATATGGATGTCTGGAGGAGATGGTAATGTGATGCTGATTTAGTCTATACTTGATCGGGAATGGTCTGCTGGCAATACCATACTTAAACATTTGTTTAGTAGGCAGTATGTGGTATATACTGATTGAGTTTGGAGTACTAATAGTACATTAGTATATCACACATTTGCTTAGTGTATACCTTAGCACCTAGTTTGGCATGTAAGAATTGATTTAGCATAGCTGTGCTATTGTTGTTAGCAGTGCTGGTTCAGGTGTGTGTGAGCTGACCAATCAGAACAGACTGGCCTTCCGGGAGGGTGGCCTTAAAGAGATAAGAGCTTAAAATGAGAGTGTAACTCGTGATTCCACTGGATGCATGTCCGCTGCATTCCGGCTCTGGTTCGTTGCTGGAGTCGTGAGACCGAGGAGTTCACACGATTATTTTCACAGCATCCGCAGTTACGGGTATATATTGTAAACACAACAACATGAACTGTTCCCAACCGAAGGATGAGAAGAAGAGCCTAAGCTAACCTAACCTAACACAACACATCAACATGGAGTGTTTTATTTTTTAAATTAACCGGATGTTGTTTCAGTGTGTGATTTCAAGTCTGCTATTTGCTGAAATTGGCTGAATTGCTGTGTCGTGGATCCAGCATCCACCAAAACAGAAGTCCTCTGTATCTGCCGGAGCTGGGATGGTGCAGATACGCAGCGCAGTGGACGCAGTGGAAGTTAACACATAGACTAGAGTGAAACCTGTCAGCCGGACTGCACAAGTATCTGGTTGAACCGAGGGGTTAGACGGGGGAGAATACAGTGTTGCAGCACTGGACAGTATGAGAAAAATTATGATGTACACCTATTCTAGTAGTGACCCAAAAGAAACTGATGAACCTGGAAATGAACATAGTGTCCTCTTTAAAATCCTTTGAACAATTTTACCCATTTGACTGAGAGTATAGTACAGCTCCCATACTTCTTGTAATCAAACTTTCATCATCCTAACATGAACACCTGTTTCATAGTTTATTTTTGTTTAAGCTTATCTTATCAATTTGAACTTCATGAGTGAAATGGTAAATATATAAACTTGCATTTATATAGGGCTTTTCAAGTCTACTGACCACTCAAAGCGCTTCACAGTACACATTCACCCATTCACACACACATTCATACACTCATGGCAGAGGCTGCCATGCAAGGTGCCAACTGCACATGAGGAACAATTTTTTCAGTATCTATCTCTAGCTCAAGGGCACTTCAACATGCAGCTCAGCCGGGGGGAGGTGGGATTCGAACCAACGTCCTTCCGATCACGCTCTACCCCCTGAGCTACAGCCGCCCAAATAAGTCAGTGAAAATAAAAATGTTGCTGCAGAAATGGACCCTATAGTAAATGTGTTGATTATGCTATTATAAAAACCTATATCATCTTAGGAATGGCAACTAGCATCTTCTGAGGACTTAAAAGAGCCATATTACATATTTTACAAGGACCTTAATAGAGCTATCTTAAAAACCTACTTTACGTTGCTCAGTCCGTTTTCCTATCTGACTCCCAGATATTCCATTTTTTTTTATTCCATTCGGGTTAGAACACTTGTTCAGACAAGGGCTTAAAGATTTAGACAAACTATTTATATCTCACTTGTCAGAATGAAGAGCGATAAGGTTAAGGATAAACTGTGCCCTAAGGACATGGTCAATTGGACAATAAGTCAGTCTTGCGAAACCAATGCAAATAGTCTGATGCGGTCAGGTGTTTTACCTGCAGGGGGCATCCACACACAGTAATCAGGGTCGTCCTCTGGATACCGTTCTGAGAGCTGCACCGGTGGCTGTGGAGACACAATTAATTTAGTCAGACTTTTCCGTATGATGTATGTTTTCTTGTGTGTGTGTGTGTGTGTGGTGGGGGGGTCTTACCCTGCTGGGGCCAATCACTTTCTTCTTCGAATTCTTTCTGGGGCCAGGCTGTGCTGCTGGCTCCCTGTTGTCTTCTCCTTTGGGCTCTATGCATATGTAGAGTACATTAGAGATTATCACCAATAACCAACACAGAAGAAAGCATAGATTAAGATGGAAACAATAAAACATAGGACCCACCTGGACTGGATGGGGTAGCAGCCTTGTTGTTGCTGCTGCACTGAGGAACCTGCTCCGCTGCTTTAGCAGACTCTTCATCTCTCCTCTGTTTGTGGCTTTGCTCTAATATGAAGTCATACAGACAAATATGTAGTGTAATGATAGCATATACAATGACCTACAAGTTTAAAATAAATCAACATTCCATTTATAATCTACTTTGCATGTGTAATCATTCTATAATTGTCAGTCCAACACAATTTGTACCTCTAATTGTAACATGACAGATATGAGTGACAGAGACAGTTATTGGCTGACTGCTTTGTAGTACTGTAAAAAATAATTATACTCATTTGAAAAACTACTACTACTGCATGCTTTTTGTATGTATTACATATCTACTGCCACCCAGTGGCAGATTAAATTTAATATTGAGACTTCTGAACATACTAAGCAGAAATCAGTAAACCAAAGTACACTTCTTCCTGTTTTTCTGCATTAAAGGATAAGATCATACGAAAATGACAATCCAGTCATTATCTACTTGACCCCATGCTATGCTAATCATTTAAGTTTGGCACCTACAGTGAAGATTTGGGCTTTAAAAAGGGTGTACATGATGTGTTTTCAAGGGCTGATCTCAGGGCTTCTGGAGACTTGGATTACACCAGATGAGCTTTATGGAACCATTTCATGCTTTTTATTCCAGGTTTTTGTTTACATTTTCAAACAGTTCCAAATCTACTTCAGCTGTGTAGAGAATGCTGCAACACTGCTGTGAGCTCAAGAAATGTTTTGTGAACTACGACACTTCACTTACCTTTTCATCCGCATGGGGCAGTGCAGATAATGATTACGTTTTCATTTTGGGTGAACTTTTCCTTCAATGTCTACTTAAAAACCCTTCCTCCTTCAGTGGGTTCAGTCTTTTTACCTTTTGGCTCTCGGGACGGTGCTGCTGGTTGCTGTCTTCGCTGCTCTGCAGCCTGAGAGCTCTCTTCAGACATAGATGGACTACACTCCGAGTCAACATTCATCTCTGTGATCGTTGCACACTCTTCATCATTATCCTCATTTTTCTCTTCCTCCGCCTCCTCTTCTTCCTCCTCCTCCTCTTCTCCAGCTGATGGAAGTGCTTTCATGTTGAAGAGCTCTGCGGGCAAGTTTGGGCGCTTAGGAGGCAACTTCTACAAGAGATAAGAAAACATCTATAGTGAAAAGTGAGGATGAGCAAAAGACAGAAAAGAAATGCAATATTTTCAGAGGAATGAAGGAGTCGGATGATTCAACTGAGTTACCAAACATGAGAAACAACACATACTCCAATGGTGCCAGTCTTCAGTTTGAATTTGCTTCCTCCTTTCATGGCACCAAACAGCGGTAAGGTCTTTTTAGGCTTCTCTTGCTCTGAGCTACCACAATCACACCAACACACATAGAAATAAGTATTTAAATGTGGATTTTCTCAAAGGTTTCATCACTCAAGAGAACGTTTCTCAGAAGATAAAAAAAACACTTCACAAGTTTTGTACTTGTCGTTTACATCATCAACATGGAAATGTGCTGATATTTAAGGACTTTGGGTATTTGTTTAAAATAACATTTCTCAGGTATTCTTAAACAACCAGTGATTGCAGCACCATCTCTAACCTCAGCTGCAGTGATGGCATCTGGGCAGGCCGTGTGAGTTCAACCAGCTTGCGCAGCCTCTGGGCATCTTTGCGCAAGTCAGCTACATGCACATGAAGCTTCCTGCGCTCCACGGCATCCATCGCTGCCTCACTTCGCACTGCAGTCATAAAGGCATCCAGCGGGTCCTCGGTAGAAGAGCCGGAGGAGTCTAAGATGAAAGGGATGAAACATACAATAACAAAGAGCACATGTATCTATAGGTAGCGTGGCATCTGACTACACGCAGGCGATCATGACTCACCTCCCCTATTAGCACTGAGCTTCTTTTGTGTCTCTGCCAGCTCCTTCTCCACCTCTGACAGTTTGGCCACCTACATGAAAATCAAATACATGAATGTTACCACAGAAGCATACAGTATGCCTAACAATATAGTGCGGCTTACATAAATACACCTCACAGGATGGAGCTGTTTCCAAAGCCATGTGAAGTTGATTCTTATATTATTTTCAGAACACAGAGCAGCTGCGTTTACATTTTTTTTTACAGCGAGGACACATGGGCACCTCTTGTGAGATGGGACTGTGGCTACCACAGGGGAGTGAGCTAAGCCTTCTAAATGTTGACAATGTCGTGTTTATTCGCCAGTCGAATTACATTTGCAACAGAAGGTGAAATCTTCTGTCTTTGGTGATTTCCCCTGTTGTTTCTTCTGGCGTCACCACAGTTTGACATTTGTGATTGTGAATGAAATGTCTCAAAAAACTACTGAATTGACTTCCATGAAATCTTCAGTTACTGCCACCACCAGGGCAAGTTTGATTTATGACCAGACTTTCCCATCAGCATCTGCTGTATTTTGGTTTAGTGTTGACTTGAAGATGTTAGCATGCCAACATGCTTAACTAAGATCGTGAAAATGGTCGCTCTCTACTACGTAACATGCTGATTTTAGAGTTTAGCTCAGGGTACAGTCTCACTAGCATGGTTGTAGACTCTGAGTCTTGTTTATAATTAGATATCATTACACAGATGACGTGTGCAGTTTCAATCATGCTGAACACAAAGTATAAATAAGACAAACATGATTAATATAAGGTGGTGTTGCATATCAAATCTGAATATCTGAAAGGGTTTCAATACTCATTAACTTATTAAGACTCACTAACACACAATTAGCGATGCACCTCAAGTGCCAACAGGCCAGCCTCTGAGAATTTTGAGAGGTTGGAGACAGTTCCCGTTTCAACATCTCTTCAAACAAGGTGTCCCTGTAAACTGCATTGATAAATGTGAGGTCATGGCTTGTTGCTAACATTTGCAATTGTCAAAGCTAGTCCCCCTCAGAGCTATCAGGCCTGAGATAACTCAGGCAGCAGATTTCAGTTGATAGAAAATAGTTGATTATGGTCAAAGGTAAACTATCTTAGATGTGGTTGTCCTTGACACATACTACAAAAGCCTTGTTAAATGTATCTTTTTCTAACAATCAGAAATGTTATGCAATGCAATCTTGAGTCAATTTTTCCCTGTGCTACCAAAGTTGTTGAATATCAATATGTTCAAGGCATTATATAAAAGTTAGAAATTCCAGCAGAGACTCTATTATAAGGAGCAGATTGAACATATACTAAATATTGTGATTCCCCACAGTCGTCTATAAAGAAAAGCAGATTGTTACCAATGATTCGTAGGTTTCAGGCCGCTCCTCAATCTTTCCCGCCTTTTTCATTCTCTCCTGCCTTTTCTTCTCCACAGTGCCGGTTCGATCCAGGAAGGTGTCATCGTCACTGTCGTAGTAGTCCTCATCTTCCCAGTTCTTCTTCTTGCGCTTACGTGACACTAGAAATGAGACGTATGACAGGAAAAACTATCACTGCAATACTCCTACCAAGTAGCTATAAGATCTCTAGATAGTGAGATCATAATTCACACCTGCTTCCTGGCGCAGCAGCCCCCTGGCCTCCAACA